>CP126890.1:315145026-315482526 GCA_030440675.1 Furcifer pardalis | reverse complement strand
TTAAATGGCCTCTGTTCAACAAAGGCATCTTTTAAATAGATTTTTTTGGACTTATTTAAAATCAATGTAATGTTGTAAACTCATGGTGGGTAGGAAATTAGAATAGATGGGGTCTCCTGGGCGTCTCCGGTGGGATTCATGATTTATTTTTAATGCATGAAAGAGCGGTTCTTATAACTATTAAGCAGAGACCTTTGATTCTGGAATACCAAAAATGTAGGCCTGCTCGACATTTGGTGTGTTCCCAAGCTATGTTAGCTATTGAATCCTGTTTGGTCAAAATGGTACATACTTTTTTATGACCTAATGGTTCCTACTCACAGGAGAGCTTTCTTTCTGGCCCAGAGTAAACGCCTTTTCCTCAGAGTTGCTTTTTGGGAAGAACAAACCTACCCCTAAACACAAGAGGTTTTGCTCTTGTCGATCTCTTGATCCAACTCAGCACTTTATTGTCTAATTGTCCCTTTTTAAGAGTCTCTTTGCCAAGATAATCTTTAAAACTTAAGGAATACATTCCCAAGAAAAACTGTGCTGTCTTACTAATATTTATGCATGACTCGGCCTGAAATTTCGCAAAGAGTTGCCCAATTCCTAGACAAAGTCCTTCATAGAAATGGCAACTAGATGTTTCCTAACACTATGTTGCATACGGTATGCTCAGCTTTGCTTGGAATGGTCAGAATGACTGTGTACATTTTGTTAATTCTTTTCTTTGCATCCTCTTCTCCCAGGGGTTCTCCATGTTTCCCTGCCCTGGGCAGGACCAGCTAGGTGGGGCGGACACGTGGTTCCCCCTGCTGTAAACGCTGCTGTAAAATGCATCCGGGGATGTTGTAAATTCATTTACAACAGCTGTGGGTACATTTAAAGCATGTTTTTGGCTGTTTGTCTGCTTGCGACGACGGCGATGGGTGCATCGACAGCATGTTTTGGGCTGTTTTCCAGCATCGGTGCTGGTGGGAGCGAGGGCGTAGTGCCACATGAAATTGTGCCATGGGCCAGGTCCCGCCCATGGGCTGTAGGTTGCTAACCCCTTCTTATGCCAACAAAGGTTTAACAATCATATTTGCACCACCGATGAACAGTCATTTCGTAGCAGCCTCCTTTGAAATTGTCATCCACACCATCTAATTGTCAATTCTCCCTTTTTTTACAGCTGAAAGAAGGGAATACGTAAACATGTTTGGAAAAGACAGATAACATCTCTTTCCACATGGATCTGACCTTCAATACCAACGTGGACATGACAGGATTACGCACTACGTCCAACATGGGAGATAGGATATTTGTGGGGGCAAAATTTGACCAATCGGGAATTCTCCTTGGGTGGGCAACAAGTCGCCACCCTCATAGCCTGACATTTTGGGATTTTCCTTCTTGGGAAGGGGGGGGGGAAGAGTGCATTATGATATTTTCATGTTTTACTAATATAGAAACTGACCGGATAGATTCTTCCTTTCTGCATCTTAACTTGGCCTACGTTGACTCTCCATGTGTAGAAGCTACCAAGCATTTATCCACCATCTCCTGTTGTCTTTGAACACTGTTCAGGCAACCTGGGATGTGTGGTAATTGTAGTCTAGAGACAGCTAGGGTTCTTGGGAGCAACAGTCCCCCCCCCCCAAATATGTGATTTATTAGCAGCATCTAATGATGACACCCCCCCCCCGGCCGGGTGGCACAGTACTGCTGTACTGCAGCCAAATTTGCTGACATTGTGAGCTGGATTCTGATGGGGCTAAAGGTTGACTCAGCGTCAGCCTTCCAAAGTCGATAAAATGAGTACCCTGCATGGTGGGGGCAAAATGCTTATTACCTTGTGAATTGCCCAGCATGATGGGGTGATATATAAGTGTTGTGGATATATTTAGGAAGGTAGACATCAAGCCTTGTAGACCTCTGGATTCTTGATTCATGCTGTCTAAAGCTTGCATGTACCATCCTTTTATCATCACCAAGGCAATAACTAATAGATCCCACGCTTTCTTCTGCTCTTCTGTGCTGTGCAGCCCATAGCATGTAGATAATGCTCAACGGTGCATGCTGAGTTGTGATCTGGTTTGGTATCACTCAGTATCTTCCCTGCTGAGCAGACATGTAGGAAGACACTTGGGCGTGTAGCTGCTCATACTGACAAATCTCTATAGCTCCAAGGAGCACCTGAAACATGGAGCTATCTTGGGTCCCTATCCTGGGTCCCCATCCTAACAGTTCCCCTCTCTAGCAGAAAGAGTGGCGCTCACCGTCAAGAGTTTTAACTGCCTTGTCAGGATCCGCCAACCTCCCAAATATTAGCTGCAGCTAGCATGGCAGTGGGGGAAGAGACAGAAATTCATGCAAAAGGAAGAGACAAGGTATTATCCGGACACCAGCCTCCTCCCCCAGTTCTCCTTACACAGCTTAGGCATTGCAGAGGTGGCATGTGCAGAGGTTGTGGCTTTACCGAATGCATCCCCTCTACACACATCCTTCTCCCTAGCTTACCAATGGGGCATTATGACACACATTACGACACACACACGTGCACATGCAAGCATGCATGTGTGCACACGGAATTGAGCAGGGGGAGAAAGAGAGAGGCAAAGTTGCAGGGGGGCTCCTTTTTTTTTTGACTTTTAGTCAACACCATGCCTGCATGCGCAATGTATATACTTCCCTAGTTGTTGCTGTATCATAAATCCAGTCTGTTATATTTGTCCAAACCTGTCACTCTCTGATGATACATCCTTGTTTTCCAATCAAATTGTTTTATCGTATGCGAAACGGAAACTGATTTTGCGAGCTGCTTTCTTCCTAATGTGTACAATGTGTGTCTAATTGAGTTGCGAAGCTGACCTGTGTGGTTTCTAACATGAACATATGGAACCTCTTACCAACCAAGTTGTGTCTCCAGACGGAGTTGCTGCCCTTTAGGAAAGGCTTAAAAAACCTGGCTGGCATAGCAGGTGTGGGGCACCGGCAGTGCTGTGGCTCCAGCCTGCTGGCTGGTTTAAGAATGCTCTCTCCCTCTTGTTAAACTGGTGGGAAGGACAGGGGGAAATGTTTTGTGGCAGTTTTTAATGGGGTTTTAGTTGTAATTTTCAAATGGTGATGGCTTTAATATCTGTACGCTGCCCATAGCCTTTGGAAATAGGCAGATATACAAATCCTAAAAATAAATAAATAAAGATTTTTCACAACACCCTTGGGAGATGACTCTTTTTTGGAAGGACAAGAGTGTGTGAAGTACAAATATCACCCTGTGCCATTTTTTTTAAAAAATATAAGCTCATGAGAAAGGACACACTGGGTCAGAAAGGCCTATTTAAGTCTACTTTTCTGGCTTCCCGCAGCGACCAGCTAGATTACTAAATTGTGACTAAATAGTGCCCATTTTGAAGGGCAATAGAGACATTTGATGGTTAATGTAACAAATCAGTGATTGCTGAAAAAAACACAGACATGCCATTTGTTGGGGGTGAGTCCATACATTCTAAAATTTATGACAGCATCTTATACATGTAGCAGAGGCGTAGCTACCGCTGTATCTGACGTATCAATTATACGGGGCCACGGGCCACGGGGCCCCCCAACATGCGTAAGCAAAACAAATCTTTACCCTTCCTAAGGGCCCCCAAACAAATTTTTATACGGGGCCCCGCCAAGGCACGCTACTCTTCTGACATGTAGGATGAAATCTTGTTGCTTTACTGTAGTAAGTTACAACTAAAGTAGGCCCATTGGATCAGTGGAAATTTCGTGACTCAGACTTCCACTGACTCAACGGGCCTGCTCGAATTGCAACTTACAATACTAAGCAACCGTATTTCAACTGTAGAGACGTGGATGTCTATATTTGCACACGGAGATGAGCCAAAATCCTTTTGGTTAAATTATACTGGTGATTGCCACTAATTAAAATGTTTCTGCTTCATTCCCGGGGCTCACCTGATTTATGCGCAACGAGAAGGCACGCAAGTCCTGGATTAAAGCATGACATTTTTAATAAGCTGTGATCTTTCTTTAAGAGAGATGCCATCATTCTTCTGCTGGCATGAGGCCCACAGCAGGATTTGGGCTATTTATTTATTTTTAAAGTGTGCACTTTAAAACCTGCAGACAAATGCTTCAGACAAATCCCATTTTATTCCTTGGAAAACTCTTTTAAAATGCCAAGATGTGTATAAACATGCATACAATTTTTTTTTAAAAAAATAATTGCACGGGAAGCTGTATTCCTCTTTGTGTATGTGTGTGTGTAGATGACTAATGCCGCTAACGATAACAGCGGCAGATTTCAGATCTGGAAATATGATTGTAAATTGAGAACCGAAGCAAAAATTTTTTTTAAAAAAATGAGCATGACAAATCTGTCCAAGCCTATCTTGCTCTGGCTGTTTGGATAGCTCAGTGCCTTAGGTATAGGCTTGGAGTTTGATTTCCCAATGGGCCTCCTGGAAGAAGAACTAACCTGTGTAGCCCTGGGCAAAGCTGCAGTCTCCGGTGTGCTTCAAGACAAAAGCACACAACACTTCTATGTATTCTTTACATAGAAAACCCTGGAAAGGATCGTTATACGTTAGAATGGACTTGACAGCTCACAACAATTAAAATGAAAATTCTACCTGGTGAAATTACTTCCATCTGAATCCTCACGAGGGCAGTACTGTAAGCATCACTAATTAGAACATTGGTCTTGCCTTTAATTGAAAAAGCAGATTTGTAGATCGGGGAAAATGAAATTTGTTCCATAGGGGTGCATTTTGTTGGAGCTAGCTCTTCAGGTCTTTACACACATCCTGCTGGATTCTGTGGATTGGACTCTCTACGTACAACACACACCAAAAAGTGTCTCCTAAAGAAGCCCATACATTTTCAATGCCAGCAATCATAGAATAATCGGGTTGGAAGGGGCCGTTTAAGGCCATTGAGTCCAACTGCCTGCTCAATACAGGGATACAAATCAAAGCAGATATGACAGAAGGTTGTCCAATTCTCTCTTGGAAACTCACCACCTCTTGGGGCAGTTGGTTCCACTCTCGTACTGTTCTAACCGTTAAGAAGTTTTCCTGATATTCAGTCTATATCTGGCTTCCTTTAGGTTGAGCCTGTTATAACGTGCCCTGCACTCTGGGGTGATTACTTACTTACTTACTTACTTACTTACTTACTTACTTACTTACTTACTTACTTACTTACTTACTTACTCTTATACCCTTTCCTTCTTCTTTATGATTAGGTTTTTGAAGAGTGCTATCATATTTATTTATTTGATTTCTTCCCCCCCCCCCAAAAAAAAAAAAATCTGGGATATTTTCCTACCCTGGGTGGTTTACAATAGTTAAAAACAGAAATATATCATATCTCACTCTTCTTTTCTCAAGGCTAAACATGCCCAGTTCCTTCAGTTTTTCCTCATAGGGTTTGGCTTCCAGACCTCTGATCGTCTTTGTTGTTCTTCTCTGTATCTCCTTGAGTTTGTTTGCAACTTTCTTAAAGTGTGGTGCCCAGAATTAGACACAGTACTCTAGATGTGGTCTAACTAGTGCAATCATTGGATTCCATAACAGATGTTCACAAAAGCCTCTCTACTGATGGAAACAGATGATGGAAAGAGGGTTTTGAACTATCTTACATCCAAGAGAACTGCCTGGATTGCTCATTTAGGAGATCAGTTCCCTACTGTTCACCCTGAAGGGTCAGCCCGTGTCACCTTGGGAAAGTTGCACAGCTCCAGAATCCCTTGAGAAGAAGGGAAAGGAAAATGACTTCTGTACCATTTCTAGAAACTCCTGGGAAGGGTCACGATATCTGTATGGCTGATGTTAGCACAATTGGTTTCTAGTTTAATACCTTTCTTAAGTGCTATCAAAATATGAGCGGTATAAAATTTCATCTTAACCCATCCCACAAAAAATGAACCCTAGGGATAATCAATCGGCAGAATGCCAGGACTTCAGAATGGGCCAGTCATGTCCCATCAACTGGTTAAGATGGCTCCTTGCTTTAGATTTTAGTAGACTCCTTGCATGTGTGCAGAGACAAAATCGGAGGAGCAGAAGATCAACCAGCACACAAACCAACTTAATCAGGCCAGCAGACAGATCGGCTTGGGAAGCATAAGTCGGCTCCCTGTGCTTTGGTTGGAATGAGAGATGGGGCAAGATTCTCCAACTGAAAGGGAAAATGGTCTGAGGTGGAGGAAATATATGCAGAGCACATCAACTGTAATGCAGGGCTGGATGAATCACAAGCCAGAATTAAGATTGTCGGGAAAAACAACAACCTGAGATATGCAGATGACACCATCCTAATGGGAGAAAGTGAAGAAGATCTAAAAATCCACTTAGCGAGGGTGAAAGAGTAGATTGCAAAAGTTGGCTGGAAACATAAAAATAAAGCCAAGATCGTGGCACCCAGCCCCGTCACTTACTAGCAAATAGAAGGGGAAGAAATAGAAGCAGTGACAGGCTGCAGACGGTGACTGCGACCATGAAATAAAAAGATGCTTACCCCTTGGGCAAACCTAGGCAGCATAATAAAAAGCAGAGACATCACCATGCTGACAAATTTTGCATAGTTAAAGTGATGGTCTTTCCAGAAGTAAAGTATGGCTGCAAGAGATGAACCATATGAAGGGCTGAGCACAGAAGAATGGACACCTTTGAACTGTGGTGCTGGCAGGGCCATAGCCAGGATTCTAGAGGGGGAAAAATATTTTTAGGAGGGAAAACAATGTCTCACACACACACATATACTGTATAAGATTATAACTTTGCCCTAAGTGGAGGGGGGGGGAGGCTGTTAGCTGGGGGGGGGGGGAGGCTGATTCCCCACCCCACGGTTATGGCCCTGGGTGCTGGAGAAGACTTTTAAGAGTCCCCTGGACTGCAAGGCGATCAAATCAGTCAATCCTAATGCTAGCAAGATTGAAGGCAAAAGGAGAAGGTGGGAGCAGAGGATGAGATGGTTAGACATCATTGTGACTTCTACTTCTTCCCCCTCTATTTTCCAGGGACTGAGAGGACCTGTTGCCATGATCTTTGTTTTCATTACATATTGAGTCTCAAGCCAGCTCTACAGATTACATTATGTTTAAAATGTTATTATTAGTTAATGCTCCTTCATGATCAATAATTTCTGTGCCTCTTTGCCTTTGCTGTATGCTCTTTCTACAAGTGACTGACCTTTTACTTAAATGGTTGGATACTAGTTGGCCAAGACTAGTTTGACAAATATCCTATTGCTTCAATATAGGTGACAGTGGACACATACATCCAAGTATATTTCCTAATGATCCGGGAATCGTGCTGCAAGTTTCCTTTGTGAAGAAATCTTGCCATTGTTTCGTGCCTCCTTGCTCAAAGACCCCCAAAGTTTATTAAGTAGCTATCAAACAGCAACTTGCTGATTGGTTAAGATGTATACTAGTAGTTTGCTGATTGGTAACATTTAGTTGCTTGTCTCCCTATTCTCCAACTGATAAAGAGTATAAAAGATGTGCAAAAATGCTGTGTGGTTGTACAATCTTGGTCTCTGTACCAGGATGTACCTTTACTGCAGCAAATAAACCTTCCATGGTGTTTCTTTGACGTCAGTCTTCACCGAAAAAACAACAACAAACCTCTGGATAAAGTAGTCACCCACCAGTGGTGGAAGAAGGAAGCCAGATGTGCTGCAGGAAAAGAGTAGATTTGTCTACATTTTTCTGGTAAGATTTTATTGTGTTCACTTAACTGAATCAGTGTTTTAACATCAACTGAGCTGGTAAAAAATGCACTCCTACTTTAAACTTGACTGAATTATATTTTTGGGCTCATTTATGTATAAATGTTCACCTTCTTCCACTGGTCCTCCCATCTCTCCTGTCTTCCTTGTTACCTGCCCCAGCCTCTCTCACCACTGCTGGGGACTGAAATCTGATTCTGTCCTCTGCCTGGGCATGTGGAAAGTGGTTGTGTGACTTCTTCCTCATTTTGCAGTGGGTGTAGAACTTGGTGGGAGACAGTGGTGGGCTGCAAAAAGTTTTACTACCACGCTGTGGCATGGTGGGCGTGGCCAGGGGGAAAGCCCTGCATTGCACCCAAAATAGGACTACTTTATTTCCAAACTTGGATGGGCAAAGGGGCCAGCCAGAATCTCTGCTACCGGTTCTGGCGAACTGGTGCAAACCTGCTGATCCCCACCACTGGTGGGAGAACACCTGTTCAAAGGCTGATATATATAAATACAGTAATACCCCGGATAACGCGAGTACTGTATAGCATGAAAACCGCATAACGTGACAAGATTTTCGGAAAAATCTTGTCTCGAATAACGCGATTTTTAACGTTATCCGATACAGTCGTTCTTAGCAGCAGGGTGGCTGGAAAGCTGAACAGGGTTCTCTGTTCAGCTTCCCAGCCACCCTGCAGCTACGGAGGCAGGGGTGGGGAGGCTGGAAAGTTGACGGGAGGCTCCCCCGTCGGCTTCCCCAGCCACCCCACAGCTGCGGAGGCAAGGGCGGGTGGCTAGGGAAACCGACAGGGATTCCCCGTCAGCTTCCCCAGCCACCCTGCAGCTGTAGATCAGGTCCTCTGATCTCTCTGGAGCAGGCAGGGGACATGATCCAAGCTGTTACTGGGGTTCCCCAAAATCCCCAGCCAGTGCAGCAAGCCAAAACGTCAGGGTTCGAATCCCAACATTCTGGCTTGCTGAAGCCTCAAAGAGGGTGGGGGAACTTCAAAATTAGCACACATCGGATCTCCCGACCTCCCTAGAGCCGATGCGCACTATTTTTGAAGTTCCCCCACCCTCTTTGAGGCTGCAGCAAGCCAGAGTGTCGGGATTCAAACCCTGACGTTTTGGCTTGCTGCACTGGCTGAGGACGTCGGGGAAGCCCAGAAACAGCTTGGATTGGGTCTCCCCACTTACCTGGACTCGGCCGGGGAGGTCAGAGACCCCAAAATTGGTTAAAAAAATGGACGTTTTTTTTAATACCAATTTTGGGGTCTCTGACCCCCTGGCCAGGTCCAGGTAAGTGGGGAGACCTAATCCAAGCTGTTTCCAAAGTTCCCCCACCTCCCTGGAGGCTGCAGCAAGCCAAAATGTCAGGATTCAATTCCCGACGTTCTGGCTTGCTGCAGCCTCCAAGGAAACAGGACTTTTTTAAACATTGTCTGATCAATGTATCACACAACATTAAAAACCGGATAACGACGAGACTTGTGGAACCAAGTCATAACGTTATCTGGGGTACTAGTGTAATATACTCTGGCAGCTGCAATTATATAATGTACAAGGTGGCCTGTAAGCAATAGTGTAGTGTTGATTTCAGCCGCCCGGGGCATAAGCCAAATTTGCCGCCCCCTGGTGGACGCTGGCGCTCATTCCCGTGAGGGCTTCTGGGAATTCTAGTCCAAGTATACCCATAGCCCAAAACGTGCAGCCTGGGGCAAGCCGCCCCCCTCGCCCCCCCAATCCAACGCTACTGCCTGTAAGTCCCTACCTGTCCATATGTGTTATAATTTTTCTTTTTTTTCAGAGAAATATGGCCAATTTAAGCCCATTTATACTTGAAGAGCCTATTGTGACAAGTACGTGGGTACATGAGTACAAGTATACTGGTGACACCCTGGATACAATAAGTGGCAAATTTAGAGACAGATTTAATAGCTCCTCTGGCAGCTGCAATTATAATGGTTGGTTGTATGATGCTGTTGACCTCACAGGGGGAAAAAGGATGAGAGAGGGGGACTTACTGCCTTACCTGATACCATTGTAGCAAGGCATAACATTTTTCTGGGCCATCATCAGATAGCTGCAATCTCCCCCAGACAAAATCCTGACAGTACATACCTCTACAAAACCCCAAATCTTGCCCTAGTTACTTGCACAAATCTCCAGATTCTGCCAAGACTTATCAGTCCCTGAAGACACTTACTTGTATGCTGGTCCTCCTGCTGTCTTTTCCTGACTAACAGAGATGGCCTCTTCCACTTCCTCAAGGATAGAGCCATCAAGGTGTGCTTCTTGTACTCCTCTGAGTGATATTGGCCAGGAGGAGACTCTTGTGTGGCATGAGCTCGGGGCTGGTTGCCCCCCCACGCGACGCCACTGAATTCTGAAACTTCAGGGGTAAGGAGACAGCCTTAATAAAAATTCAGTTTGATATAGCAGTTAGGGAATTCTATTCTGTCTCAGGAGACTTAGGTCTAAATCCCCAAGGGTTCACCAAACTTTTTGGATAGCCTTGAGTCTGTTCCAAAATGGTCTTTCAGCTCAACCTTACCTGAGTTGTAATAAAGTAGAGGGGTGGCAATGGTTGTGCCTTCTTGACTGCACTTGGGGAAAGGTGGGATATCAAAGAACAAATAATAGACAGGACTTCCAGAAAATGTGTTTATTGTGGTTTTGCCTAACCATAAGTGAGGAATTTTTCAATGGATCCATACTATTGTCCTTTCACAACCCACCCATGTTTACTTAGCATTTCTTCATCAGAGTTTTTAAACTGTCCATTTGGGAGAGAAAGATGGTAACTCAATGTGAAGGCCTGTTCACTTGGAAGCATTGTTTGTTTGTAAATTCAGGGAAAAGGTGATGCCTTTATTGGATCATTAAAAAAAAGCAAACCAAACATTTTAGTGATACAACAATGGTATTGCCTTTGTCCTGCACTTTATTGTGTAAAGATCACACAGCTATCTTTGCTTGTTTGTCCAGATAGTGTTGGTGGCAAAGTGGTTATCTTTAGTTTATCTGATCTTTTTCCAAACTGTTTGCTAGAGCAACTTGGAGCACCATGACAAACAAAAAGCAAATAACCATCCCAGGGGGGAAAAGTCTTACTTGGTTCCAGATGTTTAGTAAACATGTTCAGATCCCCTTTGGCTTCACAGGGTGGGTGGCCTGCTCTGTTTGATCAGGAAGAGTGTCAGCAGTGGGTTGGTTTGTCCTAGAGAGAGACAAAATGGAAACTTCTTTTTTAAAAAAAACAAGAATGAGATGTTCATTGTGTCATTTGGTCAGTGGTCTGACACATCAGCTGACACTGTAGCTGATTGCTCCACACTCTGAAGGGAGAAAGAAGTGTGAGATGTGGTAATGCTAGAGAGGATGCAAAGCTAGGTCCACACTTGTTCATTAAACAACAAGGAGGTGGAGAAAGAAGTGTATATGGGTGTGTTGGTGTTGGCTAATCCAGGGGGCTTCATATTGCCTACCAATGTTGTGTGTTACTCCTCTTTCCTGGGCTGCTGAAATGCTGCATATTGCACAGTTTGTGGTGGGTTGTGATGATGGAACCACACTGAGGACCCAGGGCCGTCACTCTATCCTTGGTGTGTGGGTGTCTGTCTGTCTCTGTGCTCCTGAGAGATGCCCAAGCTCTCTTGCTGCTTGTGAAGTGAAGCAAAATTCTGCCTTCTAGCACTGTGGCTAGAAGAGGTGAAGGAACACATGACAGCTGAAGACACTGCTCCTCACATCTCCCTGGCTCAGAAAGAAAGTGGCATGAGCTCTACACTCTGGCACAAAAGTCAGGAGGACATGTCATGGCCTGTATTACTTATCTCACAGCAGGAGAAGATGTTTGTGCCTGTGACCCTTGCTTAGCTGTAGCATGAAAGCAAAACAACCCTCTCAAACAACCTCATTTCTCCAGATGCTGTTCATATAAATGCTTCTCAGTCTCACAGCTGTCCTTGAAATTCTGTCTTTCCCCCCTTTCCCTCCCCAGAATTTCTCTATCAGCCACCTGCCTTGGGTTTTATCCTGCAAATTCTGCACAGGACCCCTTAAATCCTATACAGCAGTAGATGCCACTCTTTGTAGACTCATTGCTCTCTTAAGATCTTTGACAAATTTTACTCTCTTAAGAGGGTAAATGTGGTTATTTTGACATTAACTCTTTGAGACCCAAAGGAACATCCCCCACCCTAAAATTATGTCATGGATTTCATCTCATTTAGCTATCTATGAGGATATTAGGTTATTAATGACAGCTTCCCACTTCATTCTTTGATAGCTAAGAGACTTCCTTTTTGTGATCATTGTCAGATTAGCTGGATTGGACACCAACACTTTGAGGAACCTGAGCTACACTTCCCCAAACATTTCCTTGATTGCATCTTGCTTTGTTTTGCTATTTTGGAAGAAAGATTAGGTCTACTTGCCTGTAAGAAGTTTCTTCCTCTTAGCACTTTCAGCACCAGATGCCATGAGAGGAATGCTAGGGAAATTGTCCATGCCAACAAAGCAGGCTGATCTAGACAACTCCATATAGAAGCTCTAGTTCCTTATTGATAGGAGATCCTGGGTCATCTAGGATCATGTCAGGACCAGTCCTATATGCTTATCTCTGTGTGTACTTACTGCTGCCACCAATGTTGCTTCTTGGACAGTAATGGCAAACCTTGGCACTCCAGCTGTTCTTGAACTTCAATTTCCAGAAGCCCAAGTCTCTGTGAATGGTTTTACTGTGTATGTGCTTTCCCGTGGCCATCCTAATTAATATCCTCTTCCAGGACTGGTAGTGGAAATGTTTAGTTTCCTCAGGGCAAACTCCATTTTGGCTGGGATGGTGGTACTATGGAGAAAATGGTTCTCCAAAATCTTCGTTTATCCCTTTCCTAAGTTGATGCTGCCTAGGATGGATCAGATTACTTCAAGGCCTGCTTGATGTAATGAACCTGGAATCTGAGAACATTTGTATAGTCTTCTAAAGTATACTTATAAAGCCACTGCTTTCCCTGTTTTGAGCTGGGTTCAAAGAACAGTTCTTTTTCAGTCTGGAAGGCTTTTGAGAGTGTTGAATTTAAAAGTGATAGGAGGTTCAAGTCCTGGTCTATTTGTTCTAGAAGGATTGGTTTAGGCTGTATTTTCACGCCACTGCCTCACATAATGGGGCTGCAGACAGTCTTGGCATAGCAGCTAGAGTCTATCTTCTTAATCAGCGAACATAGCTATTTTGGGAGGATGGAACAAAGCCCGCTTCCTCCTCCACTCCGACACCCTAACAGCAGGCAGACAGGAAACGGTCGGATGGTCTTGCCTTCCTTGCTAGAATTGCTGAGAGATGTCAGATTAAAAACCAACCACATTTGGAACTATTGCCCAACCCCTTCTTTCTTCCATCTTCGAGAACAGAGTCTGTAACCCATTTCTTAGTTGACCATTCGACCATCAGCAAAAGTGTAGGGTGGAAGAGAACATTGGGGCAGCATAATGTCTGTCCATGCTAATTTCTAGGGCTCCTGCACATATACAAGGACTTACAGTCAAAGCTCACATAAAGAGCGCCTCGCTTAAAGAGTAACTCGCTTAAAGAGCAGAATTTTCTCTGAAAGTTCGCTTCGCTTAACAAATAAAACCAACCAAAAACTCGCTTAACAAATAAATCGGGGTTCACAATCCCCCCCACAATTGGTCACTTTCAATGGTGTTTCACTTAAAGAGCAAACTCGCTTAAAGAGCAATCCTGTGGAACACATTATGCTCTTTAAGCGAGGTACAACTGTATTTTCATTCAAATGGAAATCCACATCCTCATTGTGGGTTAAACCAAGCACTTGTAGCCCAGGTGTGTGTGTGTGTGTGTGTGTCAGTGGCGTAGCGTGGGGGGGGCGGGGGGGGGGCGGATGCCCCGGGCAGCGGCTTTCAGGGGGCGGCAAAATGTCCTCACCACTTTGGCCTCCTCCCTCTGCCTGGGCTTAGGAAGGAAGCAGGACTTCCCAGGCGGAGGGCGGCCCTTTTGCTGGTGAGCGCTGCTCGCCTCCGTCCCATTGGCTTGGGTACTCATTTAACCGGCCTCGGTCGCCAGCAACCGAGGCCGGTTAAAGGAGTACCCTAGCCAATGGGACGGAGGCGAGCAGCGCTCGCCAGCAAAAGGCTCGCCCTCCACACACCTGGGAAGTCCTGCACGCGCGCGCGCGCGCGCTGCCCACCTCCTCCCCCCCACCCCTAGCCACCCAGCCAGCTTGCCGTCAGAATGGGCGCTCGTCGGGGGGGTGGCGCCGTAGCGGGGAGCCCCTGGCTGCTGGCTGGGTGGCTGGGCGGGAGGAGGTGGGCAGCGCGCGCGTGCAGGACTTCCCAGGTGTGTGGAGGGCGAGCCTTTTGCTGGCGAGCGCTGCTCGCCTCTGTCCCATTGGCTAGGGTACTCCTTTAACCGGCCTCGGTTGCTGGCGACCGAGGCCGGTTAAAGGAGTACCCAAGCCAATGGGACGGCCACGGAGGCGAGCAGCGATCACCAGCAAAAGGCTCGCCCTCCACCTGGGAAGTCCTGCACGCGCGCGCTGCCCACCTCCTCCCCCCCAGCCACCCAGCCAGCAGCCAGGGGCTCCCCGCTATGGCGCCACCCCCCCCGACGAGCGCCCAGTCTGACGGCAAGCTGGCTGGGTGGGTGGGTCGGCACCCCCCCCTGCCAGCCCGCCGCCAGAAGTTCGAAAAAGGTAAAGATCGCGGCTCGACTGCGGGGGTTAGCTGGGATCCCGAGGGTTTTCCCCATCGTCGCCTAACCCCCGCAGAGCTGCCCACGCGCACGCCCGAGGATTCGAAAGGGTATTCCTACCCTTTTGAATCCTCGGGCGTGCACGCGGACGGCTCTGCGGGGATTAGGCGAGGATGGGGGGAACCCTCGGGATCCCAGCTAACCCCCGCAGTCGAGCCGCGATCTTTACCTTTTTCGAACTTCTGGCGGCGGGCTGGCAGGGGGGGGTGCCCACTATTCAGCAGGGGAGGGAGCGCCTTCTGCCTGGGGGGGGGGGCGAGCGGTGGGGGGGGGGGGGGCAGCGAGCGGGGGGGGGGGGGGGGCGGGCGGCGATTTTCTTCTTCGCCCCAGGCGGCTCAACGCTGCGCGACGCCACTGGTGTGTGTGTATGTGTGTGCGCATGCGCGCGCGTGTGTGTGTGTGTGTGTGTGTGTGTGTGCATGTGTACCTCATACAATGATTTTAATCCCTTCCACTGGGCTCGTTGTTGTACAAAACAATTGCTATACGATGCATGCATCGTATAGCGATTTTCCCTATGGGATGCATCGTACAACGATTTTTTCCCACTAAGTGGTTTTTCCCATTGAAAAATTGTACACACACACACACAAATGGTTCGAGTTACAAAATGTTCACAGTACGAATGAAAATCAATTGAAAATAATGGCTCGAATTACGAATTTTTCCAGGAACAGACACATTGGTTTTCAATGCATTCCTATGGGAAATTCGAGTTACAAATTTTTCATAACATGAAGAATGCCTTGGAATGCATTAAAAATATCTCTGTCTCTATCTCTATATCCAATTGCATCATATCTTATGTGCAGGTGAATTCCTCCCCTACTCTGGTGCACAGCTTTGCCCTCCACAATTCCTGCTTTACTACTCAGACATAAGGAGAAACCTTAGGATCAGAAGGCAAAAGTCTGGGAAAATGTCATAGAGTGAGAAGCTGATCACACCCTCGCTACATTCAGTGACTGCACCACACCTGTGAGCTAGACAATTGCCAGTGGCCAAGCTTTGGCATTTCCATTTCACATGGCAAGCATCACCTGCATCTGAAAAAACTGACAACCTAAAAAAGGGGCCAAACAAAAAGCTGTCACTTGTAAGGGGTCATGTGGGCCAAGTGCTGTTCCTTTTTATTGCAGCCAGCGACAGAGTAACACAGCTACCCCTCTGGATGTATCACTGAAGTAAAAAGAACTATGTGATGTCAGATAAGAAGCAGAACAAATTTATATGCAAAAAGATTCAAATCATAAAGGGGAAGCAAAAATACAAGCAGAAATGGCAAAGGACACAGTCCTCCAGTGTTGTCTCCCCAGCCTATCCCCATCCACTCTGGAATGTGTAGGAGCTGTGCAACAGGGCCAGCACTCATCCGCAGATCACCGGACATGCAGGAGTCCACAGGTTCAATCTCTACCATCTTCAGATAAAGAAAGGATGAAACAGGTGATGCGTTAATATCCTGGAGATCTGCTGCCAGTCAGAGTCAGGAGCATAGGGTTAGATTGAGAAACAGCTGGATCTCTTCCGCTGCTCTCGCCTTCCCAGACTTCAGTGGCAATTTGCCTTTCCAGAGGACTGTGTCCTACAGAAACTTGAAAAAAATTGTAATTCAAAGTAATTCAAAGTAAAAGTTCAGGGGTGGCCAAACTTGGTGCTCCAGGTGTTCTTGAACTTCAGTTCCCAGAAGCCCTGATCAGCTGGTGTGCTGACTGGGGCTTCTGGTAATTGAAGTCCAAGAACCCCTGGATCACCAAGGTTGACCACCCATTGACTGTTTGTTGTACAACAGGCAAGATTAAGCGTCATTATTTTCAGTGGTTCTGCTCTAAAGTGTGACAAAATCGTGACAAAACACATTGGATCTTGGGGTGAAGTGGAAAACAGAGTGGTTTATACTTTTTACATTGGAGGTGGTCGTTGGCACAGCTTTGACCAAATCTCTTTGTGACATGATGTGACTTGGGTTTCAGCACAACTGAGGCTGCAGTTGAGTCTATTTACACTTGAAGACCAGACTCCTGCTTTGTAGAAGGCTGACTTCATCTATTCCCCAAAGTACCTTTTATTTTGTTGTATCCAGAGTAAATATGCTCTTTGTGACATCCAATCTCTGGGCAGGAGAGGTCCGAGAAGAAGAATGGCAACTTTATTCTCATTGCTCTGTGTCTATGTATCCATCTCTCTTTCTGTATACGTGTGTTTGCATATATGTATTTCCATATGTGTAAGATTTGAATGAATGTTCTTAGCATGAGAGTTTCCTGGCAAACAGGGGTGGAGGATTGGACGTATCTTGTATTGGAGTGCTTCTAGTTTAAAGCTCAAAAGAGGATCAGAAAGGACAATGACTATTTGTATGTACTTCCACATCTCCTCATGTCACTGTAAATGTCCAGTCTGGGCCCTTGAAGTTCCTGTGGAGTAAGGAAGAAGCAAAATGTCAACGCTTATCTATGTTATTCAGTTGGTTAAATGGTTGTTCCCTCTCCTTGAGGAACCTCATGAGGAACCCTGTAGCTAGATCAGATGCCAGATCCTCTTCCCAAAAGTGTTCAGATACCTTCAGGAAGTCTAAAACCAGAGAGACTGCCAGATATTATTAAGCCCTTGGCATGGTACTTCCAATTGGTTCATGCTTATGACAATTTTCGTACTCTGGTGCTGCTTTAGCCTCTTTTAATGCTCAGAGAAGCTACTGTTTTGGACAACTTCTACCTAGATCTTTAAGGAATTTTAGTTTTACAATGGTTGTCTAAACAAAGGGCTGCACCAGATTCTGGTTCCCAAGTGCCTTTACAGCCCACATAAGCCATGGCTAACTGGTGCCACCTCCAGATAGGCATCTCACACTTTTCTTTCCACAGATACAGTTATCTGGGCAAGCAAAGACATATTCTGTACCACATTGGCAGCCACCACATTATATCCCCCAGGATCACCTAGCTACAGAAGAATAAGAATGATGTAGCCTTCATCCACTAGATATCAAGGATGGCCAAACTTGGTGCTCCAGGTGTTATTGGACTCCAACTACCAGAAGCCCAAGTCAGCACACCTGCTGACCAGAGCTTCTGGAAGCTGAAGTTCAAGAACATCTGGAGCACAAAAGTTGGCCATCCCTGCACTAGATAGTTGGAGGAGCCAGTGGCAACAATATACTTCCCCAAGCTTGGAAGTTCCTAGCTACAAAAATGTATTTGCTGTACACACCATAGTTACTTTTGGAGTAAACAGTATTATAACTAATAGTTGCAAAGCGATCTTTTATATATAACAAATGATGCCTAGTTGCTTTCAAAATGTAATTTATAAGCTTTTAAAGGATTCTAGAGGAATTTTGGCAAGAATTTTTCAGGTTTAATTCCATTCTTTTCCTAAACCTCAGCAACAGAACCAGTATTCTTTGGTTCTGTCTTATGCTCTTTTATAAGTTCAGTAGTTTCTTATAGAAATAGTTAGACATTCATTATTTATTTAAATAGAAATATAAATTAAAAATAAAATTCATTTGCATTTATATAAAATGAAAATATATGTTTTATGCAAATATTTACAAGTATGATTTTTCCGCCTGAGGTGTAATATCAGAACTTGTGACAAGAGGAACCGTGAGAGGTTTTGCAGTTCTTTTTCTCTTTACAGAAGTATGCATAAATAATGTGCAATGTCTTGCATTGATTGGATAATTGTACTTACAGTAACAATAATACCAACCTGACTGTTCAGAAACAATGAAAGATACATGAAAATCCTTTCAAAATGTACTCCTCTGAATTGTAAACAAGAGGCCAATCTTAACGCTCCCATCAAATTAGTATTTTTTAAGGGAGGGAGACTTGAATGATAAATGGGTATTAAATGGGTGTACATAGGTGAGCTAGAGATATATTATGAGATGAATTTCCCTACATCAGGTTGGAGTTTCAGTGAAGATTTGTAAAAAGAAAAATAAAGCGCATTTCATCGTAATAAGAAAAATGTATTCCACTGATAGCAATGGCAGCCTCATTTTTCACAGCACACACTTTATTAGCGTCAACCAGCCCATTCATGGAGCCACATTAATCTACTCACCTCATAGTGAGATTCATGTTCAGCCTTCTTTAGTTCTGCGAGGATAAGAAAGAAGAAGAGGGAGAATGAGTCCTTCTTGTTTTGTACTGCACAGGTACAGACCCCCAACCCCCAAGAATGCACAAAGGGAGGGTGGTGGAAGAAGTATTTATTATTACAATTCCTATTTTTTTTTGTGTGTGTGTTTACATAATTTTGTCGCTCTGCAGTTGTCGTAGAGCTGTTGGATGTATGCAAACCTTGAAGGTCAGAGAAAGGAGTGGGTGTGGTCCTTCAGATACTCCTCATCATCTTTCTTACGTTAGGCAGGTCAAGGGGAATCTAGAAAAACCTGGTTCAATGAAATCTGGCGGGCCACACCTTCCCTGACCCTGCGGTAGATGCAATCAAACTATAAGTAAGATGGTGGGTACCGTCAGAACTGTGTCAACATTGGCCGATTCTGTCTTTGAAGATCTCTCTGGGTAAATGTAGGATGCCAAGAGTAATTCTTGGAGGGAAACTAAATGTGCAATATCACCCATTGACATTTCTCAGAGGGGAACAGCCAAACACACAAGAGGGCCCAGAAAGAACCCCTTTCCTCCTCACCCCTGTTGGCCAATTGGCGTTGATAGATGCAGCTGGCAATGAAGTACACAGCTAAGGCGATCAACAAAGTCAAGAACAAATCTGCCAGGACCACAGCAGCAATGGCGCCCGGACTGATCTGGTAACAGTTGCTGCAACCTAGGAAGAAGCAGGGAGACACACAATCATGACCTTCCCAAATGATCTGCCCCGGGATCAGAAGCAGTTGAGCAGGGCCGGCCCTGCCACTTGCCATTGGGGACGCCGTGCCATCTTCAGTGAAGATTCCATCGCTGTCACTGGTTTTGGCAACCAATTTGGCTGTAACTGACATTTTTTTTTAAACCTGGGGTGATACCAAAAAACATTTTCTTCTCTTTTTGCTGAGGTAAAGACTAAGTTCCTGTTCCTTGGTTTTTCTGTTGCAAACCTGCAAAACCTAAGACAGTGGGCAGGTTTACAGGAAAAGAATGAGACGGCAAAATTGATATCTCTGTTCCCTCTGCCTCGTGTGGGTTCCAAACTCCATTTTGCTTTTTTTACAATCTGGCTTCCAAGCAAAGGGCCAATTTTTTGAACTGTTTGCCTTAACCCTAATGTTAAGATCATTTTTTGTCTAATGAAGACTTCTGCAGCTTCTTTGTGATCCAATAAAAGTATTAACTAAACCTTGATTTGGTTTCTTTTGTTTGTTGTTGTTCAGTCGCACAGTCGATTCCGACCCTTTGTGACCCTATGGACCATTGTCCTCCAGGCACCCATGTCCTCCACCATCCTTCCCAGCCCACCCAGCTTTGTGCCCATTGTGTCTACAATACCACCTAGCCATCTCCTTTTTGGCTGCCCCCTTCTTCTTTTGCCCTCCACCTTTCCCAGCATCAAGGCCTTCTCAAGTGAATCCTCTCTTCTCATTTGATGTCCAAAGTACTTCATCTTCATCTTTACTATTTGACCTTTTAAGGAGCAGTCAGGGTTGATTTCTTCTAAGATTGACCTATTTGTTGTTAGTTAATTTCTTATTATTTAATCTTCACAGTTAAGAATAGGTAGAATGCTTGGGTGATATCAGAGAGTAAACACTCACTCTTATGCCTGACAAAGTGGACTTGATTAAAATACAACAGTTAGTCTTTAAAGAGCCACAATGGTTTTTGTCTTTTTGTTTTGTTTTGTTTTGTTTACTCTCTGATGTGCTTGAAGCACTGACTAACACGGCTACCATTTCAAAAATGTTTGGAGGACTCTGCTTTACATATTCAAATAACTCCTGTGGCTTCAGGTACTATGTACTTGATTTGGGTGGAAAGGAGATATTAATTACTACTAATATCCATCTGAAAAATACCTTAGGCTGACACGGATCTTGATAAAGGATATATCCAGTGTGACAGTTCCTAACAATATGCAGTCCCCCCCCCCCCCCCCCGTGGCTGGTCTGTACGCAGAGCTGCAATTAATATTCCACACCATTAGACATTTCAATGAATATTATTTTTGGGATTTACATGAGCATGGAGTAAAAGCTGTAGTAGGAATTTTACATGTCCTGGTAGAGTGCTACCAAGTACATGATTGACAGTTCATCAGATCATGGTCACACCTTCCACAGCTGGAGTTCTGGGTGCATAAATACTAAAGGCATACTGGAGATAGGATATGAACATACAACTACCTTCCTTCCCCATTTGGTGGGTTACAGCAGAAAACACAAGAAGTACAGCATCAAAGAAGGCAGGAAAGTATAGATTTGGTTGGTAATATGGGAAACTATAGGGCGCTAATGGCCAACCTTGGCACTCCAGGTGTTCTTGAACTTCCCAGAAGCCTAAGTCAACACTCCTGATGATCAGGGCTTCTGGGAATTGAAGTTCAAGAAGACCTGGTGTGCCAAGGTTGGCCATCACTGCACTAAGGGTTCCATGTGAGAACCAGATATACACATACGAAATAACATTTTAAAAACCCTAATATATTTGGGTGCCTTGATAGAGACTGAGAACAGGAACTGAAGTATTTTACAAGTAATTGATTATAGTGAAGCCATTTAGAGGAGGAACAGCAAGGTGGGAATTGAAACTTCAGTTAGCCAGTGTCTTGCTTTAAATTAGGCGAGTAACAGCTGCATAGATGGAATTGAAATTTCTCCATTGCTTCTCATTTCTGATTTGGCTGCTTTTTCATAGGGGCGGGCAGAAGATAGATCTGGCTCTACTGACAAATTTCTGGATGATTGCAACTGTTCCAGTTGGATCTTCCGATTATCTCACATATCTAGCAAGAAAATCCTTCCTCTTCTACTCTAAATTACACCATTCACTAAATAAAGATTGAGATAATTAGGAGTGAGGCTGGCATCCTCCACATCACAGACCATCTATGCTAAGATCAGTTTTTTTTATATAGATAGTCCAGGGGCTCCATTTAGTTCTGTTGCAAACAAACAAAATCCACACAGGATTCTTTTATTCTGAAACTATATTATTGAACCCTGAGTAGCTAGCATTTTATAGCAAGCTTGTATGTACATGCTGGCTCTTTCTATCAAGAGGCACGGTGAGGAACCGGCCAAATGGCCCAATGGCCAGTCCATCCATCCTTGTTTTTATTTATTTATTTAACTTATATCCCAACCCTCTAGGAAAAGCTTTCCTACTCTGGGTGGCTAACAGCACAAAACTCAACAATACAAACAGGCACAGATATTAAAATTTTCATATAAATACATCAAAACCCAAGAAACTCTAAAAAGAAAACCTATTTGCGATGTAGAGAGACAGAAAAAAATACCTAACAATCAGCCATTGGTAAAATATTCCCAAAGGCCTCTTACGTACGTACGTATGTACGTATGTACATACATACATACATACATACATACATACATACATACATACATACATACATACATACATACATACATACATACATACATACATACAGGGTTTGCCAGAGTTTGGAATATTCATGAAGTTAGGACTAGCAAACATTACAAAGGAGTGTGTGAACTCTTACCTTCTTGTGACTGAGCAGCTCCTGAAAGAGAAACACATAAGGGTTGAGTTAAAATTAATTTTAATTTTATGTTATGTTATTCGTTTTATACATTTCACTTTCCTTGTGACTCCTTAAAGACCAGTAAATTATATTAGAACAGTTCAAGCCTTCAAAGTTTTTCCATCTCTATGCCTGTTTTTTTTTTTTAAAGCCCAACATCATTTTAAGTCAAGGCTGTTCTGTAAGAGAATAAAATGCAATTCTGTGAACTGTTTTTTTTTTTTAAATGGCCTATTTTGCTTTTTTACCATAGGGGGAGAAACCATTGTGCTAAGGAACATCATTAAAAACTTTTTTCTTAAGCCATCAAAATTCTGTACACTGCTCTCTCTTCACTTCTAATATATATTTATAAATAGATGTGCTTTCCTTACAAATATGGGCACATTTTACTTGTGCTTCTGAGAATGATGAGGGCACAGCGGGCCGGATGAATTGGCGTCGGGGGCTGGATCAGACCCACAGGCCGTAGTTTGGGCACCCCTGGTTTAAGCAGAGAAAATGGCAGCTTAAAATCTATCTCATCCTGTTGCAAAACAGATTGCAAGGTGTGTTTTACTTCCACTTCTGGTGGGAGAAACCACATGACCAACCCACTGAACCATGTGACCGGCCCGTGGCCTGAAAAGTTTGGGCACCCCTGAACTAGATGATATATTAAAAAAAAAACTCCACAGTTGTAGATTAGTGTTGGGTCTACTCTGAATTTAACGTCTTCCTCTTTAGCAGTATGAATTGGAAAGCAGCTACAATACTAAGACACAGCTACTAGACTGAAGTGAGAAATCAAATGTTAGGATGAAATGCCTTCTAGCCAAGGGGTGATTTCCAGTTCTTTTTGTTGGAAACTGGGTCCCAATTTTTTTCATTTGAAACCTTCTCTTTCTCGCCTTTTGTTTTCGCTCAGTGAAGCTGTTGTGGTTCCAATTTGATAAAAATGAATGTGAGGTTAAGAAGCCTCTTTCTTTCCCCACGTTGACCTTCTGCTTTGTGCTGTGGTTTCTTGTGTTGACAGGAAAAGGACCCTAAATAAGTAGAGAACGGCATGTTACAGATTCTCCCCCAGGGATCTTGACGGTAGATGTGTCGGACTACAACTCTACTGTTGGTCTTGATTGTTCTGTGGAAGAGTGCTCATGGGAATGACTATTCCTGTGTTCCCTCTTTCCCAAGGACAATCTGTGATCATAACCGCAAAATAAACTCTTGGTCTCAGAAGTTAACTCCAATGTTTAGTCATCATATCTTTCCTTCTAATTTGAATCCCTTCATTCAGGCCCTTTTTTCTTTAGAAAAAAAAGATTCATCTGCTTTATTTTTCACAAAATCTCTTGATCATATTACTTCTCCGTCTCTGTTCTGCAGTCTCAGGCTCCCTGAACTTCCCCTCACAGGGTTTTATTTCCTGGATCATATTGGGTGCTCTCCTCTGAATATGTTCCCCCTTGTTAATATCCTTCTGTTAATTTTTCCTTGTGAGAATCAGCCCATTTTCTTCCCTAAAGGCCATTGAAACAAACTTAGCAGGAGCAAAATATTGTGCACTTTTAAATACCATATTTGCTGGCATATGAAACACATCAGAGTATAAGACGCACCTCATTATTACCAAAATAGTCCACTATATACAATACAAGACAAACAGAGCCAATTTTTCATAATCTGTATTAATTAGGTTTGGGCATCTCCTGCCCACCTGTCACCCTTTGGAGAACCTAGAACAGCTCGGAGTTGGTGTTACTGCTCACAGCTGGTGTCATGGAGGGGATGTGAAACTAACCTCATACTGTTCAGTTTAATGGTCAGATGTACTAGGGTCTCCTTCCTCTTAGCCACCTGTGGAAGAGGAAGGGGTTCTGATCTTCACCCTGCCAGTTGAGACTTTGTACCTTTCTAGCAACACCGTAACTGCTCTTACTGCTAAACGGATGAGTCAAGGACTCATAGCCTTTCAACATGATAACAAGGCACAGTGTAATTTGAGTGGAGACAGTCACTGAAGGGCGAGGCTGAGATGGAGAAAAGGCCCAAGAAGCCATTTTGTACTGATGTTTCCATTTCCAATGGCAAACACGTGTCAAAGTTTGCCGGCAAATTCTCTGGTAGACATTATTCTCTAGTTGCATTACAAGCCTAGAAAATACTGCTAGCTCCCGATAATCACAGTATACTATGGGTTAGGACTCTTTGTGAGTTCGAAGGTAGAAGAGGAACAGATTGGCGGCAGCAAACCTCAAAATATAGTTTATAAGCTAAATCAGAGAGGACTACAAGAACCCTCGGAGGTATCTTTAGCACTATGTGCTATGAGCTTTGACAACAGCAAAGCCCACAGAAATTACTTTTTTGTACCATGACTTCTGGAATTCTTTAAGCAGTACTGTATATACTTGAGTATAAGTCTAGTTTTTTAGCCTCCAAAATGAGGTCAAAAAATGGGACTCAATTTATACTCTGCTCAACATACACATTTAAAAAATAACCACACAAATGTCTAAATTAATTAATTTTACCACATTTTAATGTATTTTAATTACTGAAAATCACTAGCAGCTGCTGCATTTTCCACCCCCAACTTATACTTGGGTCAAACTAGTTTTAGAGGTCCAAATTAGGTACCTTGACTTATATTTGGGATGAGTGTATATGGTATGTTGTTTGGGGAATAGTAAGAGGTGGGTAGAGGTTTCTAGGAAGTATACTCCAGAAAAGTGATTTTTATATGCTCTTGGCAAGAGAGTCTGCCTAGCACAACAAAATGACATATGTGGCATCTGTCATGGTATGGAGAGTCAAGAGCTGATCCTAGCTAAGGGAGAAGAATCATGGCTGGGTACTCTGCTGGTCTTGGACCATAATCAAAATGATTGATTGGTTGGTTGGGTAGAGGAGAGAAGGAAGGCCAAAGAAAGAGGAAGAGATAAGAAGGTTTTGATTCAACTCACCCAGCTGTGCCCAAGCCAAACTCAGGAGAACATGGAAAACTGGAGATCCTCGTTGGCCCATGGCCATCCAGTCTCTGAAACTGGTGATAGCGCTGATGTTCACAGTAGGCAATCTTCCTGGGGAATGTGCCTAAAAGTTCCCCAGGGAGTAGACGCCAGGACGTTTTGGACAGCAGCGGTCTCTCTGGCTGAAGAGCAAGCGTCAAGAAATTGCAATCGGTGTGGGCAGGAAACCTCAGAAAAGGGGAAGGGAGCTGTCACAGGGGCGGGAGTCAGCCGACGGACAGTGTCTTACTTCCCCAGTGGAAGGGACTCCAGAGTCAGAAAATAAGTGGCATTGATTCTGGACTCTTTTCTGCATTTCTAGCACTCTGGCAGTGGGTGAGAAGTTTGTAGGGCCTCTGATTTAGTCAAAAGAAATTCCACAAATCTTGTTCACTAATTTGACAGAAATATATTTTTTTTTAATGGAGGAGATGTCGAAAGAGCAAAACAATTCTCTTGCCTAGGCAGATAGTTTAGAAAGCTTTGCTCTTAAATGTCTGGGTTCCAGTCTCTGAGTATTCAGCCCCATTTGAGGCGCTGGGCTAGATCTGTCATTTCCCCCTTTTTCTTTAATAGGATTGCCATCTTTAACAGTGGCATAGGAAGGATGTACCCGGTGGGATATTTTTATCCTGAAGGAACACCTGGCCCAGTTGATTTGGGCCATTGCAGACACGGCGTTGTTTCGCTTGGCTCTGCTTTTCAGAACAGCTGGTTGAAATGCCCAGATTTGTTTGGAAATGGGGAAGAAAGAACATGAGACCGATTTAAAGAAAAACAAAATCCAATGTGGGAGAAAATGAAATGCATACATTTGCCCCTTGGGGAATAGCTGCCTTTTTTATCATTGTGTTGTCGTCGTCTCTCCCTTTCACTTCTTGTTCAGTGGCTCTGGTGGCTTCACATCATGCAAGCCCTGATGTGGTTTGAGGACAATGCCAATGCACATGTCTTAAAACACTGGGCTTTCTACCCATCAACCGTCCAGTGCTGGAAGGCTTTCTGGCTGCTAATGGTGCTCGGGTCTGCCTATCGAGTCATCAGCTGCCTCAAAAAATGGAGCCACTGGACATTCTCCTCAGACAAGAACAGTCCTGCTGCCCATCCAGTGCTAAGAGGCCTCTTAGCTGTGTTTGGCACTGGCTGGCAACATTGCTCTTGTGGAGAAGGGGCATCATCTCCGGCTGTTATGGTCTTGCAGCAGAACGCCTCCCAGTATTGGCCATTGGTTGAGCCATAACTCCACCACTTCCTGTTTTAATGTGAAGGATTGCATCAAAACAGGGTGTACAAAAGATGTGGTTTGAGGCCTGCTTGCAGGTAACCCACAGTGAGAAGCTTACTGTGTGTTATCTGAAACATATAGTTCCTGCCTCTGTGGGTGTGAAGTCAACCTTGAGCACTTGTGGCAGTGAAGCTCGAAACTGTGCTTGATGATCCTGTCCCCTGGGAACATTTCTTTCCCTGCTGTCACCACACCTAACCTAGCATTGTAAAACCTTGATGGAAAGCCCACAAGATAATTTAAACCCTAATAGAATTGCCAAATTAGGTCCAACTTAATTAGTGGCTTTAAGGGCATTAAGGCAGATGAATGCAGAGAGTTACAGAATCCGGATCATTTACTGGTCTGCCAGTTACTGCCAGAAACCTGCACCAATGAAGATTTAATTTAATTTAATTTAATTTAATTTAATTTAATTTAATATATTTATATACTGTCCTATCCAAAGGATTCTAGGCGGTGTACACAAGTTAAAACCAACATAAAACAATTTTAACAAACCCTAAAAACTCCCCACTGTGTCATTTACTATCTAAAAGCAAATATAAAATCTACAGAACCTCAACATTAAAAAATTGATTACAAGGGGGGGGGGAGCCTCAGTCGAGCCAGAAAGGAGGGCTTGTTGACAATCCTGGCCCCCAGACCCATTTTGCTAACCATGTCTTCAATTCTTTTAATGTTGGCCAATGATAAAGACAAGAAAGTGACTTCATTTGGGTAGTCAAAAGTTTGATCTGGACACAGAATTAAAAATAGAAGGGATTGTAATATATTAGTGCCAATTTCCAGGCTCCAGTACAGTATAACTATACACAGGTACTCATATTCGGAAATTGATCCCACCTGAATATTAAGTGAGATAATTCAGTTATCATAATTTGCCTGGCCACACTCATAAACACATTGAGGCTGGGCTAAAGATATATAATTTACTTGGGCCTAATAACTGGCCCAGCTCTGAGTATTGTACAGTAATACCTCGGATAACATTTGCATCAGATAACGCTAAAACCGTGTTAACATTAAGCAATGGGGGGGGGGGCGCGGCGGCGGCGGGGGCGGGGGCGGGAATTGCATCGAATAATGTTAAGATCCTATGGGATGCATCAGATAATGTTCACTAAAGCCTGTGCTGGTTACAATGTATCTCTGTGGAGTTTTAATGTTATCCGATGCATGCATATGGAACCAAGTTTTAGCGTTATCCGAGGTTTTACTGTATTGGTATATTGCTATGTATCTTTAGTGATACCCTCTAGAAGATGCATTGTTAGTTCGGAAATCTGAATACAATACAATTTAATACAACTAGCAGAATTAATTAATGGAAGATTTAGCCTACTGCACCCTCTAGAGGATCAAAGTGACATTAAGCAAGCACCATGAAGGCTCTTTGTGGCTCACTACTCTATGAGATAGAAGATTCAAGCATGATTTGTAATTGGCACCTTTACAGGAAACTCTACGCTTATACCAATAGAAGGTTGTTCTCTATAAAAATATATATGAGATATTTCCACCCTCATCTAATTCATAAGACTAAAGAACCTTGATTTCTGTCATCCCTGCTATCAAGGTTTGCTTAATAAGGGTGATTTTTTTAAATAGAGGTTACATTCCTTGCAGTTTTTACATCATAGCTTATCTTATAGTCCTAACTGGTTTCAAGAGACAAGCCCTCTTAAAGTCCTGTAAAGCAACTCGGAAAAACAAAACAAAACCCAAAACCAGTTTTTAAACCTGCTGTCTAAAAAATAGTAAAAGGAAGTGAAAGCAATAAAAAAATAAGGTGCATTTTGTAACTACATCTATGCTGAGAGGTCTCTGTTTGCAATACCCTGACTCAATAAATAGGCATGAAAGTTACGTGCATTTTTATACTTATTTTCTATGCTTTGGTAAGGATGCATCAATGCCCAATATATTGCATTTTAAACAAGCAATGTCTCTTTATTAAAAGCAATTTTGTGCACATTTGAGTGATTTTGTGTGCACATTCTTGCCTGCACTTTATTTTATTTGTTCATTTATTTATTTTTTCTCATTTGGAGGCCCCCCTTTTCTCCCAATGAAAGGACTCAAGGTGGTTCCCAATATTAAAACCAGTAGAACTAAAAACCACAATAAATAATACACTTGTTTAAAACTTTAAACTAATAGAATAATAAAAATTCATCAAAGTGATGGAAAATATTGTAAAGTTGAAAAACAAACTCAAACTAAAGTTCCAGTGGTTCCCAACGTAGGGACCACACACCCCCATAGGGGGACCTCAATTCCCAGAAGCCTAAGTCAGTGTATTGGTTGATCAGTGCTTTGGAGAATTGACTTAGGCTTCTGGGAAAGGAAGTCCCCAAACCAATGGATGGGAAATGCTGAGCTAAACAGAAAGACTAAATACTGGCATCTAGTGAGGAAGACGTAAAGAAGCTGCTGCACAGCCCAATGGGAGCACTTCCTCCCTTCCCCAGCACAGAGTTTGCCCCATCCCTCTGCCCAGCAGCCCAATGGGAATGCTTCCTCCCTTCCCCAGCACATAGTTTGCCCCACCTCTCTGCCCAGCAGACCAATGGGAATGCTTCCTCCCTCACCCCAGCACAGAGTTTTCCCCGCCCCTCTGCCCAGCAGCCCAATGGGAGCGTTTCCTTCCTCTCCTGTTGCTGTGTTGGCCCTTTGTGATAAATAAGTGGGTTTTGTGTTGCAGTTTAGGCACTTGGGCTCTAAAAGGTTCCCGATCATTATTATACGACTTCATTACCAGCACTATGAGCTGGGCCAAGAAACAAATTGATAGCCAGTGCCATTCATATTGTCAGTTTGATTCCTCACTGTGCCTCCTGGGAGAAAAAGGCAGCCAGCATAACCTTGGGTAAGCTGAGGTGCCAGGCTTCCCCTGAGGAAGTGAATCGTAAACCAACTGTGTGTATTCTTAATCTAGAAATGAAAAGAGTCGCCCTGAGTTGGGATTGATAGCAGTTATTGCAGTGTGGGTGTTTTGACTGAGGAACCATATTGCAAATGCCTGGGAAATGCAATTACATGTCAGTCTATGCATTAAGTCAGTGGCTGTGCGCTAAAAAGGTTTGTTTGGAAATTAAGAATAAGCACAGGGAGCAGATGTGAGGCCATGGCTACAGTCTCTGTGTGGTACTTGTAAGTCTCTGCCAAGCGATGAAACTGATTAAGCTGACTTTAATGTTTTAATGGTTGCATCTGCTATTATCTGCATTTTTTATTCCATGTTGTGATATATGTAAGCTGCCTGGAAAACCACTTTGTTGCGGAAAGAGTGAGGTGGAAATGTAATAAATATACTCACGGGGTGACCTTGAGCGGGTGACTGTTCCTCTCAGTTTGTCCTCCCTCATAGGAAAACGAAGTGTGAGGAGAGAAGAGCCACATTTTACCACGCTGAGCTCATTCAGAATGAGGAAAGCTGTAAAGAAATGTTGGCAGAAATAGAGTAGGGATGGGGGAGACAAAATATCGTAGCCCTTGAAAGGTTGCCAAATCTGTCTCACTGGCCAAAATATTGTGGTTTTGCACTGGAGTTGGTTCACCGAAGCTTTGGGGATTTGTGAGGAAATTCCTCCATTAATTCTGTCCTGGTGGATGCATTGGTCAAACTGCTGTACGGCAACCAAAAGGCTTGTGGGTTCGATCCTGATCAGGGCTCAAGGTTGACTCAGCCTTCCGTCCTTCCAAGTCAGTAAAATGAGTAACCAGAATGTTGGGGACGAAATACTAATTGCTCTGTGAACCACCCAGAGAGTGCACTAAGCGCTAGGGGGGGGGGGGCGGTGTATCAATGTAATTGCTTTCCTTTGCTATCCAAAAGCATTTGGACAGGCCCAGAGGCCCAGAGACGGCACAAAACTCCCTTCAAACGAGGATTGTCTTTGGTAAAAATCCAACACGTGGCCATCCTATAGTGGGAGAATTTGATGAGATTCTGGATGGAACCGAGTTCATTCACACACGTATAAACAAAGACAGGGCAGTCCTCAAGTTTCTTGGCTTTCCAGTTTAGTGACTGGAAGGAATTCAAATGTACCCGTGAGACGAGTAAAGGAATGGGCAGCTAGAGATCTGGGGATGGGGGGGGGGGCAATATTGGCGGGGAGGCAGCTAAGCAGGGCCTGAGTCTTTTTTCCTGCTATTGCTATTATGAATCTTCCTGCCCCCATTCTAGATTGAGTGGAATTGCTTTTTGCTTTGCTGTTACTGAACCAAATGGGTCTAACTTTAATGGTGACTTACTTTAGCAGTCTCAGCTTCTGCTGATGAAAACCCACTTCTTCAGACTCTGGGAGCGAAACTACACTAGGAAGCAAATGCAGGGCTTTTGCTTCCGAGTATTGAGGCTAATGTCCAAGGAGGGTATGGATGATAAACACAGTGAGAATGGTTTGCTTAACCATGAATGGGGCAATCAAACTGCTAATTAGCCAGTGCTGGACAGGGTGGTAAGCTAGTCAGACATGGGTGTCACATGAATACTAAGAATTGTTTATGCCAGGGTTCTCAACCTGTAGCCCACAGGCCATATGTGGCCCACAGTCCAAATGTGACCCCCCCGCCTCCACCACACCAGGAAGTGCCATGTGGTAGAGGAAGGACAAAATGGCCATCTGGCCCCTGAAGCTTCTCTGAGGGAGCGTGACCCAATGGCCCCCGGCTTAAAAAGGTTGAGAACTCCTGGTTTATACAATAGAAGTCAGAGTCTGTCAAGAGAGTGCTGTTTAATAATAATAATAATAATAATAATAATAATAATAATAATAATAATAATAATAATAATGTGCCATCAAGTTAATTTTGATTAAAGCAACCCTTTTAAGGGTTTTCTCAGTACAGAATATAGTGAAGTGATTTGCAGTCTTCTTCTTCTGGGGACTGTGCAACTTATCCATGACTACATAGGATGGCTCTTCTTTTAGGAGACACCATGGGGAATCAAACTCCCATCTCATGGTATAACCACAAGATATTACAGAAAAATGGGTTATTAATATAGGTAGTGTGGAAGACACAAATCTGACACCAGGAATAGAAAAAAAAAAAAGGAAACCAGATTGAGAACACTCTAACCTCCCAGTTTGTTATGGAGCTCAACACTTCCATTGTGGGGAAAAGTGTTTCCAAAGAGAGGTTCCAGTGGGAGACAGCAGAAATTAGCTACATAAATAACAATGCATCTCCAAGGGCATAAATAAAGATCAAGGCAATTTTCTAGAGCAGGCTTTAGGATGCATGGGGGAATTTCAGGAAGGAGGCACGGTCACTGATTCTGGCAGAAGCATTAGGCTAAAGGAAATGTATGACCTATACCCGTGATGGCGAACCTTGGCACTCTAGATGTTCTTGGTCTGCAATTCCCAGAAGCCCAAGTCAGCACTCCTGCTGGTCAGGGCATCTGGGAATTGAAGGTCAAAAACACCTGGAGTGCCAAGGTATGCCATCACTAACCTATACGGTTAGATCCTTGCCATCATCTTCAACCTAACTCACATACACCATTGTATGTATAACTGTAAAGCACAAAGCATTCCAAGCAAGCTTCATTGAGACCTCACTGAGTTGAAGATCATGCCCATCACATGTTTTTTTTATGGAAGAGCACAAATTATGTGATTAAACCTGTCTTTCTTTCTAGCCATTAAGAAATACAAACACAGTAACTTACAACCAGGAGGGAGATAAGAAGAGGAACTGAATTTTGCTGCCCAGACTATATAAAGGGATCAACCTTTAGTGAGGGGCCACAGCATCCTACCTCCGGTGAGTAGACATAGACTGAAGCATGTCAACGGCGTCTTCCTGTTCAGAAAAATATTAGGTAGGGTATTCTATGAAATATTAGGAAGTGTGTAACTGTATGACAGTTTGATCACCTGTCTCTGTCACAGCTCCTGCCAACCAAGCAGTTCAAAAGCAAGAAAATTGTGATAAAAGATCTTGGGGACATGAAAGGAGCCTCATTTGGGCGTCCCCTGAGTGTAGTTTCTCCAGCCCAAATCCTTTCAAACCAGAATAATTTCTGACATAGAATTATTATTATTTACCTTTATGAGGCTGCAACTACAGATTTTCAGTTCCATTTTCCGATTCAAAAAGACACAGGAAAGGATTGAAATCTGATGGTAAACCATAACCAGAAGAGGTTTATTGGTTGAGTAAATTCCCCATGATTCAAAGTCACCAAATTCCCTATGATTCATTTCTCCTCCTCCAGTTGTGACTTCCTATTAGATTCCAGCCAATGGATATGCTTGAGCATCACACTAAATCTTGGACAATATTCCAAGATACACAGATTTTCTCTTCCTTTAGGAAAAATGTCAACCAGTCAGTGATATCTCATTCATGCAACGGGAAAAAAAGGTGTTTAAATGAGCAGCAGGATGAATCAAAAGAAAAGGAGAGAGAAGTTCTGTGTGAAATTTGCATGTTACCCGAAATTTATTTTTGCAGAATTCTTTTTTTAGTACAAAATGATAGGATTCTGCCTAAAAGTTTTGCATTGATTTTTCAGAAATTTTTAAAAAGCACCAAACCTCTTACAGTTGAACCCAGTAGAGAGAGAACTTCTATTTACATCCCTATTAGTGGCCACCAAATGTTTTAGATTCCATCGCCCATAATCCTTCAACAGTACAGATAATATTATAAGTCAAGGCAGTTGCAGTGATTTGAAATCTCCAGTGGAGCTGTCTTGCATGTTTGTTTAAACATACCATAGGTTATATTAACAATATAAGGTGTAAGGTCCTGATGCAATGCTAAAGATAGTTAGATTTGCAGTTTACCTATGGATTAGCAGATGCAATTTTTAATTTATCTATTAGCAATCGTAAAAGGGTAACAAAAACGAAATAGAGTAAATTATAAATTACAACCTACAGTCTTCTTACTTTTACAGTCCTATACAATCCTATTAACACCTACACTACATTTTAACATTATCTAGCTTAATCCTCTTACACAGCCTAATACATACAGTTTGTGTCCAGTTTAAAAATGTCAGACCATTTTTCAGTCAGTTAGCTAACGTGTCATGTTCATTCTTTAATTTATGACCTGACACTATTTTAGTAGTAATTTCATATTTTTCCTCTTTGTAATCTGTCCCAGCTAGCCAAATTTCTCTGTTAATGCTATTTCCCATATTCTGTCTAGGCCAGAGTTTCTCAACATGGGGTGCACACTCCGCAGGGGGACTTCAATTCCCAGAAGCCTAACTCAGTACATTGCCTGATCAGTGCTTTGGGGAAATGACTTAGGCTTCTGGGAACTGAAGTCCAAAAACCAAAGGTCGGGAAACACCTTTTTTTTTGGTCATGCCTTTGTTTCTTTGACAATGCCTTTGAGCAACCTAGAATTACTGTGACAAATCAATCCAAATTGCTTTTAAGAAGCCACTGAATTATTTTCACTTTTCTCTGATTGTGACTCTTGTGCTCTAAGCCCTGAAGAACTTTGGAAGACGGTCAGGCAGGTGATATTAGTGTGGAATTCTGATAGTCCTCCTAGTTGGTTGACATTACTCAAGAGAGATGACGTAACTCTACCCTTTCTCTTCCTTTTGTATTCAGCCATGGGGTGGATAAGACACCTCCTTCTCCTCTTCTGGATCTGGAACTCAGCATCATGGGGTAAGTAGTAATGAATGTGTACATTATACTTCTTTATGTCTAAGGATGGGGTGAAATTGTCCTGGTCCTAGGGAGATGGGAAAATGTTAGGAGCCTTCCTGGATTTTAAGATCTTCTGTGAAAGCTCATTTCAGCCCTGCATAGATGAGGGACTGCCGTGGCTCAAGTGGTTAAGACACTGAGCTTGAAGACTAGAAGCGTTTTTACCCACTGAGCTACTAGGGAGCTGTGGAAGGAAAATGTGAAGGTCAATGATAAATGGAGAAAAGAAGTGGCTGTTCAAATATCGTAGAGTTTATAGCAAATGTCCTGCTGAGGGAAAGCAATGAGATCTTGGTGTATTCAACAAAAATGTGCAGGTTTGTATTTTAGACTAGAGTTTCCAGATTTCTCCAGGTGACTCTGCTCTTAAATCATTCAATCACATGCGCAGGGACTAGCAATGGATTCATCGAAACATCCCATTGAGATGTGCTTAGAAGGATAGTGTTCAGTCGCATTGCAGCCATCATTGCAACTCATCTTCCTCTATACCTTCCTAATTTTTTCCTCTGATCTCCTTACAGTTTCCTGCCAAACTGGCAGTTCAGAAATAGAATTCATCACCACCTTTTTGCAGAATTTTGGAACACAAGGCAATTATAAGTTGCAGATCACCGGCTATTTTGACCAGACCACCGTGACCGTCTCCTGTGAAGCCTGCCAGCAAAATCCAAGATTCCTGCAGAAAATAGTGGTGGATAAAGGGAAGATGGTGGAAGTGGCCCTCCCTGCATATATGGAAATCACAGGCAGCAAACTGTTCTCTGAAGTGATCAGGATCAATGCAGACAAAAAGATTTCTGTTGTATCGAGGAGCTCCAAACCCCTGAGTACTGAAGTTGCTCTTCTGGCACCTCTGGACAGCTTAGGACTTGAGCATTATGTAGTAACTCCTTCTTCAGGGCCAGCAGGGGCATTTCCAGAGTTCTCTGTCATAACTTCCCAAGGGCCCAATGTAGTGGACATCTACCCGAAAGAGCAGGTGACCCTCGGTGGGAAAATATATCCTGCTGGAAGCAAACTAACAGTGACCTTGAATGCTTTCACGGGAGTCCAGTTGCAAGGGAAAATTGATCTGTCTGGCACTAGGATAATTTCCGAGAAGCCTGTGGCTCTCCTGTCTGGTCACATCTGTGCATGGAAGTACACCAAATGTAACCATGTCTATGACCAGCTCCCACCAGTTAGTAGTTGGGGAAAGACCTACCTGGTCCCTCCATTACCTTGGCAGACCAGGAGTGATATCCTCTACATCGTGGCATCACAAACCACTGTTCTGAACTACCAGAGAGGAGCAAATAAAGTGGAGGCCAAACTGGAACCTGGGCAGGTGTTGCAGGTTGAAGTCTTGGCCAAAACCTCAGTCTACCTCTCAGCCAGTGCACCTGTACAGGCAGTTTTCTATAGCACAGGTGCACCTGCTCAGGGCTTTAGTTATGACACATTTTTGATGGTGATTCCAGATATTGATAGCTACAGTCGTGTTTATAGTGTGACTGGGCAGACAGGCTTTCAAAATTTTATTTTTATGATGGTGAAGACTTCAGAAACTGGTAGAATCACAGCGAATGAGATGCCACTGGACAAGGTTTTGTGGCAGACTATCCCTGGCACGGAGTACTCTTGGGGCTCACACCAGCTGCCTTTAAATGATTTGCCCTACATAGTAGAACATCCTGAATCCCCCTTTGGTCTCCTCAGCATGGGCATTACTAATATGGACTGCTATGGGACACCTGGTGCTGCTTCAAAAGGTGAGCAGATGTTTCCTTGTATCCTACTAGGGTATTATACTGGATGGAGAGGGACGATGCCAGAAGGGAGTGATATTTTCTCATGGTTAGTGCTAAAACAGCTACACGGTTTGCTTAGGACAAGGACAGTTTCGGGTTTAACATAGACACATAGGTCAAAATACCTTCTTCAGAGGACCTCTCCTTATGACATTACTGCTATGAGTTCCATTGCTCTTTTCCCCTGGATCATTTAGAAGATTTTCCCTGGCCACTTGCTGATCAGAGCTTCTGGGCATGGATGTCCAAGAACATCTGGGGTCCAAAGGTTGACCTAGAAGAAGATAGCCATGGCAGAAGCTGGTTTTTAGGAACACAAGAAAGCTCTGATGGAGGAGGAGACCAAAGGTCTTCCTACCTAGAAGTGGAAAAAGTTATTGTTCTATTCTACCAATCCCAGAATTCCAAGTCAGTGTGACAATTGACCATAATGACCTGTGGGATTCTGGGATCTGTAGTCCTAAATAAAAACAATTCCACGATAGAACAAGTCTTGAATCCTCTCTTCACAATGGTCAACTAGGTGCCTATGGGAAACTCACAAGCCAGACAAGTGGGGTGGGACATTCTTTTGCTCTTCCTCTTAAACCTTGCATAGTGTCTCTGATAATGTATTTCATATATTGCACTCATAATGATTAGTTATTGATACTTGTTTAGCTGTTCTTAATTTGTCCCATCTCCTTTTAACACCAGTTAAGTTGACGACATTTAGTAACACCTTTTGCTGGTAAATCTGTACTTTGGCAGACTCACTCTGGAATTTGGTGTACTATGGGCATGGCATGAAAAGTATGTGGTGTCTCCATGCACCTAGGTGATGATCTGCTTTCCCTGACAGCTATGCTTGATGGGACTGACCAATCTAGGTGGGAGGTAACCAAGTTTAATTTTGCCCCAGGGCCCTGATAAATCAGGATCCAGCCTTGGAAAGCAGCACCAGAGGCAGGAGACACTAGGAAGAGAGCTTGGGAAAACTCTGGGTTTTGGACCACAACTTCCAAAGCATTGTTTGCAGATTGGTGAATATATAGTTCAAAAAAGATCATTTCCCCATGTTCTGTCTAAGTGTTAGCTTCATTGCCGGGGTGTGTGTCAATGGACAAGTTAGAGTTTTGCAAAATTTCAAAGCAATATGATATTTTAATGGGTTGTGGTGTTTTTCACAGGTCTGACCCACTAAAGTTTTCTCTCCCATTCTTAGGTCCACAAAAGCTTACTTGCAGCAATGTGCTTTGCCATCCAGGCATGGTGTGCAAGATAATCAATGGCCAGCCAACTTGTGTACCAGTTGCTGAAGTTACTTGCTGGGCATGGGGCGACCCACACTACCATACCTTTGATGGGGTCAATTATGACTTCCAAGGCACTTGCACGTACACCATTGCTCAGACCCGTGGCAGTCATTTCGGACTCCCAGACTTCAGCATCCAAGCCAAGAATGAAAACAGAGGGAACCTCCAGGTGTCCTACGTAGGGTTGGTGTTCGTTGAGGTGTATGGATACACGATCGAAGTCAGGAGATCAGAAGTTGGTTTTGTCAGGGTGAGTGGTGATGGCTGATGACAGATCAAGATCAGAGTTAACTCCACTGGGGCTGAGTTGTTGTGATAGAAGATGATAGTAATAAACACAATTCGAGAGTTTTCAAGATAGAGACTACACACATAGTGCAATCCCAGTTCCTTCTCCTAGGGTTCAATGGGATTGTGCATGGTGTCCATTGCTACACAAGGAGGTTTCCTGCAAGGAATCACAGTGGGGAATTAAAATTCCAACCTCTGTACCTATTGCTAGATACTAAAACTGCTGGGATATTCAGCCAGAAAGTCAGTCAGCTTTCACTGGCTAGAAACTTCACATGAATAATGTGCCGTAGCGAATGGTCAAGATGCGGAATTCATCTCAGTTGCTCCTTTGGGCTCATGACCAATCATGTGACTGAGTACCTCAATTAACCATGACAAGATATGCAAATTTTGCAGAAATATCATTAGTAATCTGGTGATTGTTTCCAGTTTGTAAATAATTCTCCTTTTGTTTTATGTGAGCATGTTTAAAGCATATAGATGACATTTCTGCATGCATTAAGTCATGAAATATCTCAAATTCCCATGAATGTCTTGGGTGTTAAACCCAGATCTCCTGAGTTCTAGTTGTTCACTTTCTTTTGCACTATACCACACTGGTGTATTTAGCTCACAGGTCCCAAAATGCCAAGGCATTATATATCCTGTGGAGGTACTTGAAGTTGTAATTGAGATGAGAACTTGTGCTTATAACAGGGGTGTCCGGTCACGTGGTTCAGGGGGCCTGTCACTTTGGCCCAGAAACCAGATCTGGCCCCTGACACCATACAGGCAAATTTTACTTCCACTTCTAGGAGTGATGAGGGCTTCGTGGGCCAGATGAATAGGCATCATGGGCCGGATACAGCCCATGGGCCATAGTTTGGGCACCCCTGGGTTATAACAAGAAAGAACTCACTTGAAAAACAATATTTATTTTTTATTTGTTTTTGTTTGTACCCTTTGATCAAACACATTCTACAAAGCCTTCTGAACACTTCTTTTCTCCACACCAAAACAGGTCAATGGTATCAAAGCCCATTTGCCGATCTCTCTAAATGGAGGGAAATTGACGCTCGGACAGAGTGGGGACTGGGTCATCATTGGCACAGACTTCGGCCTGAGAGTATCTTATGAGTGGAATTTCCACCTACGGGTCACCATCACCAGTGCTTATCAAGGTGCTGTTCAAGGTCTTTGTGGGAACTATAATGGGAATCCCGGAGATGATTTTGAAACACCAGTAGGAATAGTTGCACCAAATCCCAATGCCTTCGGTGAGAGCTGGGTGGTGAAGAATGAGGACGAGCAGTGCTGGAACGATTGCCATGGGCCCTGTGAGCCTTGCCCAACTGATCAGGCAGAGAAGTATAAGTCAGAGAAATACTGTGGTTTGGTACTTGTGCCTTCCACTGGGCCCTTCAGCCCTTGCCATTCCAAAGTCAACCCTCAACCCTTCTTTGAGAACTGTGTGTATGACGTTTGTGCCAACAAAGGCCACCAACAGACACTGTGTGATGCTTTGAAGGCCTACGCCGATGCCTGCCAAAGGGCTGGGGTGCAAATCGGAGACTGGAGAACACCTGCTAGATGCCGTGAGTACACAAAGGGATGCATTTGACCTGGGTGGGGCTTTTGTATCTATAGCACAGGGTTGGAGAAAATAGAGGACTATGGAGGTCTAACTAACAGACCCAGCATTCATCAAAGGATACTCTGCGCAAAAAAACTTGGGGAAGGGGGCATCCCGCCACTCTTGGAAATTCATTGGGCCAGAAAGTGAGCTAGCTTTGTGCTGAGGGGGTCATTTCTATTCAGCACAGACGGGAGCTTCAGATGTGCATGACAGATCTCAGGACCCAAGAGACCTTTATGTTAGTTAACATCTGGCTCTTAAATGGAACTCACCATCTGGGAGGCTATGGCTTGGGTTCCAATATTCAAATTCATGAGTTTTTATTCTGCTTAGATTGTAAATTTTTATTTTTTAAAAAATGTTTTTAAAATATTATTATAAGTTTGAATTGTTGTTCCACCTCCAAAGTTGATCTTACAGCTTTTGTTTGGCCAGGAGATTAATGGATATAAATGAGGGTAGAAAAACTTGAATAAATAAATGCCCAAACTTTTCCGGTGCTAGGATGTATTTCTTGATCTCTTCAATGTGGCATCATCATTGTGATCTTCCTATGCCCTTTCCTTCTCCAGCTCTGCAATGTCCTCCAAACAGTGAATACCAGCTCTGTGGAACGGCCTGCCCAGCCACCTGCGCAGACCAGCAAAATAAACGAATCTGCACCTTGCAGTGTGTACAAGGCTGCCAGTGTGTGGAAGGTTTTGTGTTGAGTCAAGGGGTTTGTGTTCCCGCAAGCAGCTGTGGTTGTGTCTATGAAGGGACCCCATATCGCCCCAATGAGATCTTCTGGCCTGACAAGACATGTTCAAAGCGCTGTGTGTGTGACCTAGCCACAAAGAAAGTGGTGTGTTCTGCTGCCATGTGCAAGCCCTCGGAGCAATGCCAAGTGAGGGAGGGTGTGCGGGGCTGCTACCCTGCTGTCTTCGGGAATTGCTCTGCCCACGGAGATCCCCATTATCTCACCTTTGACAACCTGAAACAGGATTTCCAAGGGCCCTGTGCCTACATCCTTAGTGAGGCATCTCAAACCTTCTTTGGACTGGAGGGATTCGGTGTGTATGTCCAGAACGAATACCGTGGAAACCGTGTTGTCACATGGACTCGGAGTGTGCAGGTCAATGCCTATGATGTTGAGATTATCATCAGCAGACAATATCCGGGCAAAATTATGGTAAGTGAATGTCTCTTGACTTGTGTGTACTTCCAACTCAAGGGTTTTCCCTCACTAACATAGCATCATCTTTATGTCTCATTTCCATAGGTGGGAGGACGGTTAACCTCCCTTCCATACAGCTCAGCCGGAGGACGTGTCAAAGCCTATAAGAGTGGCCAGATTGCTGTGCTTAAGACAGACTTTGAACTCACCGTCACATTTAACTGGGACAGCCGAGTAACTGTCAGGGTACCAAGCTCATATATGGGCATCCTGCGTGGCCTGTGTGGGAATTTCAATGGGATTCGTGAAGATGATACTTTTGTACCTGGCAGCATCCTTGTGCCTAAAATCCCAGTGTTTGGAGGTGTCAGCAATAAGGAATATGAGTCTAGGTGCACTGAAGTCATTGACCCCAAGTGTCCAGGCCTAGACGCCATTGCAAGGCAGCAACGTGCATCTGGCCAACAGTGTGGGCTCATTCTTGCCCAAAATGGCCCCTTCCGGGAGTGTCATGGTAAAGTTGACCCAGAGGGTGCCTTCCAGGATTGCATCTATGACTCCTGTTTCTTCAAAGGGCACTATACATCCACCTGTGCTGCCCTCGCCAGCTATGCCAAAGCCTGTCAAGGTGCTGGAGTGACCGTTTACCCCTGGAGATCTCCGACCTTCTGCCGTGAGTGTCCCATGGTGGAAATATGTAGGGTGCCTCCATTTCCAACAAAATATGGGGACTGATAAAAAGAGCAAGGGCAGTGTTGATGATGGTACAAGTTGTGGAAAGAAAGAAAAAAACATCGTAATCTCTGGGTTTCTGTGTCTTAAATTGAAAGAATTGGTGCTTAGAATGAAGGATAATCTGAGATGGCCAGGCAAATGCTAGGTTGTCTGGATACCGGGACGGACATAACAGTGGCTGGAGATAACAACAGCACGGAGATAACAATAATAATTTCATATTGTTGATTTTTTTCAGTCCAAGCCTTATTATTATTATCTCTGTACTGCTGCCGAAGCACTTCGGACTTTCTCCCACAGGGCAGAGGGGAGCCCAGCGAGAGGAGCCGAAGGTCTGCCAAGGTGGTGTGGCCCTTTAGGTTAGAAGTAGGGGCATGTGGCATCCCACCCCAGTATCCTGCCGGGCCAGCACAGGCCTGGAGATGGCATTATCTGTGAGGAGGGGAAGGACAGGAGAGCCTTTTAAGTTTCCTGTGCTGCCAAACACACAGAAGAAAGCATTGCCTTGGATGTACCATATCTTTAAGTCAGAGGCTTCTGTTCTATCTGTCCATTTACTGCATTTATGCATCTTTTGGGAGCATCCCGAACATTGTTTGAAGGAATGCTTTCATTCTTCCAACAACCAGTTTATTCAGTGAGCAAACATAAAGAAAAGTACAAAGGAGATATAAGATTGCTTTATGGAGTTCTGTGGATTTCAGAAGTGGAAGACCTTTATGTTTAAAAAACCCCAGGTTTGCAGTCCCTTAAAATAAACATTCCAATAACATATCTCACCAGGATCAAAAGCTCACTTAGCATCGCTATAAGTCAGTTCTGACATGATGGCAGAAAATAATAGGTCCGTGTGGCACACAGTTTAGGAGAGGTAATCTGTTTATTTCCATCCTCCGGTGGAAGGAAATGGTAACTAAATGGTGGCTTATTTGGTGGTCCCACTTAAACACCTGAGCACCTATGGCCAGGTCTTGATTTTGTTTTGAGATGTTTTGTACTCAACTTGAAGGCCACATACCAGGATCGGAACTTTGAAAATTTACTTCCTGGGATTCCATTTACTTGACTTTCAAAGTACATTGGGGCCAATGTTCATGCTGGTTGGAGAGTTTTGGAGGGATATTTCCCCAAAAGTAACTTTTCGAAAGCTTGCTGTGTATTACGAATCATATCTGCAGATTTCTTTCCTCATGAGTCTCTGTTTTCACCCGCAGCCCTGTTCTGTCAGCCAAACAGCCACTATGAAGCATGCGCCAAGAGTTGTGGCCAGAGCTGCACCAGTCTCTACCAGCAAGTTCCATGCAGTAAACAATGCAAGGAGGACTGCGTCTGCAACGAGGGCTTTGTGCTGAGTGGGGAGGACTGTGTCCCAATCGCCAGTTGTGGCTGTTTCTACCAAGGGCAATACCACCCTGCTGGTACCGACTTCTATCCCACTTGTGATCAACGTTGCAGGTGCGAGGCTGGAGGAAGTATAACATGCGTCCTAGCACCCTGTGGCCCAGATGAAGAATGCAAGCTGGTGGATGGTTCCCAGAAGTGCTATCCCAACAAGATGGCCACATGTTCTGCCATCGACAGCCTTTACCTTTCCTTCGATGGGTTGGCATATAACTTCCAAGGCACCTGCACCTACGTCCTGACCAGGCTGGAGGCAAAGAATGTGAACTTGAAACCCATCTCTGTGTTTATTGAGAATGAAGCTTGGGGGAACGGGAAGATCATTGTGCCCAAGTTGGTCCGCGTGGAGGTCTTAGATGTTGCACTCACTCTGCTGAGAGGAAAACAGGGACAAGTCATGGTAGGTCAATTAATACTACTCATTATCCAAGTTAGGGTAGCAAATGTAGGGTTAGCCTTCTGACCAGTTGGGCTTCCTTATGCATGCACTGGAATGTAAAACTGTAGGACTATGAAAGGAAACGTGAGTGTTCACACAGCATCCCTACTTTTGAAGAAATGTCCAGATTTTGGAGACTCCTCACAAAACAAATGAATTTCTCATTACTCCCAGGTGAAAGCAGTTGAAATATTAATTATACATACATATCACTGTGTAGGGCAGGCACGTGCTGGTATATTGGGCAATCGGGCTTTGTCCCACCCCGCCATCACCTCTGGTGCCCTGGGTTGCCAATAGCAATGTATGGGATTCCCCCAACCTCCCAATAAAAACCCCACCACTCCCTGTCCAGCACCTTCCCATGATGCCCTGCACACCCCTGGTGTAGTGCTTAGATCACTCTCTGAATGGTTCATAAGGTAATTACTATTTTGCTCCTGACAAACAGAGTATTCATTTGATGGAGATCAGACTGGTGGAGTAATGAGTCAACCATCATCCTAACAGGTTGGGATTAAATTTAGACCCTGGACAGAGTTTGGCTGTAGTCCTGCTGCTCAACCACTGCACAATGGAAGGCCTTTAAAACATTATATTCATAATAAGAATAGAAGTCAACAAAATTTCATGACAGAAGATGAAAGACCTTTCTTTGCTTGATGTACTGGCTGCATTTGTACATATTCTCTGTGATTTTTCTTGGTCTCCTGCTACAATGTGGTGCAAACTTCTTAGGCCACCACCAGATGAACTGGGGAAAATTCAGTGAATGATTTTGGAAGGCATAATTCAGCTCCCAAGACACACCAAGACTGGAGAGTGCCTTCTGCTGTCTCTCCATTCAACCTTCTTTAGTTTAGTTAATTTTGGAGGTAGGGTGCCGGAATGGTCTAAAGCTTTTGCACAGTACTATATGTGGAGGGATATAGAGAGACTTCCAATTGTATGGCCATCCAGTCATTCGCTCTCATCTGTAAACAGTGCAGATTTCTTCGTTCGTTCTCAAGAATGGGATCCAATATTTTCCTCCTCTTGGGCAACATTAGAAGAGTTCTTGCACATTTTTCATATTCAAGATCTTTCATTTCTTCATTTTCCAAAACATTTCTGGAAATGGCTTCTTTGCAAAACAGTTTTATTTGGCATAAAAATTCTCTTGTACTTTTTACAAGAAATTGTTTGAAGCCAAACTCAAAGCTTTTACTGAAACTATTGAGTACTTTGGCAATTTGGTTATTCTTTGGTTTACACAGAATAGGTGAGAAGAGCTACTATAGGGAAATGTGGGACAGCACACTAAACTAGCACATTGTACAGTATATATATTTTTTAAAAAATCACTCTAGAATCATTTAAAGTAGAAAAAGAAGGACTAATTATGACAGACTAGAAGAAACAAACAAACCAGAAAAGGGGACATAGGCTTGTCTGAAATGCTAGATGCAGGCAAAAACTTTATTCATCAAATGAGTGGCAAACAACAATCATATAAGCTGTAAAGCCTCACACTCACTGATAACGAATTGCTATTATCCCAGTACAACATGCATTTCCCCACTGAAAAGAGCAATTCTTTTTGTGCTTGGCAGGGGTGAGAAATCATGTAGCCATCAGTCTTTTTAAATAGCAAATTGTGCCCATTCATTGCAGGTAAATGGAATATTCTATTATCTCCCTGTGAATCTTTTGGGCGGGCAACTGATAATCTTCCAGCACGGAGTCAATGTCCACATCCAGACCACTTTTGGTTTTGCCTTGAGCTATGATCTGTTTTACCACGTCAGACTCACCATTCCTAGCACCTACAAGAATCAGATAGGAGGCTTGTGTGGAAACTACAATGGACAAAAAGAGGATGATCTTCGACTCCCTGACGGCACGGTGGTCTCTGATGTGGCTGAATTTGGTGCTGCCTGGAAAATCCCTGTCCCAGATGTACCTTGTGTAGATGGCTGCCGGGGCTCCCAATGTCCAGTTTGCAACAGGGAGCAGCAAGAACTTTTCAAGCAACGCAACTATTGTGGGCTCCTGACTGCATATGATGGGCCCTTTGCTGCATGCCATGCCATCGTGGACCCCAACACGTACCTGAACAACTGCATCCTTGAGTTGTGCACTGGTGGTGGGGACAAAGCAATCATATGCTCGAACATCCAGAGCTATGTTGCTGCCTGCCAAGCAGCCAAAGTCAAAATCCAACCTTGGAGGAGCATGTCCTTCTGCCGTGAGTAGCAATTAGATATCTCTGTAGCAATTAGATATCTACACTATTTTGTTATTCTTCAGTAATTCTGAGGTTGGTCTAGGTCTGTAATGTTGAACCTTGGCACTCTAGCTATTCTTGAACTTCAATTCCCAGAAGCCCTGATCAGCAGGAGTGCTAACTTGGGCTTCTGGGAATTGAAGTCCAAGAACACATAGAGAACCAAGGTTTGCCATCATGGGACTAGGTCATTCCAGTATATTTTTTTGGGGTGGGTGGTTGGGGGCATGCGACTATTTCATCCTAGTACTGACATCTACACCTAGATGGAGAGTTTCATGAGAAATTGGATGCTAGATGTTCCTGGATACCCTGGTCCATTCTGGTGCGCCCTGCTTCCTGATCTAGTATTCCCAATGCATAGTCCTGGCCTCTTTTACTTATCTTCCAGTTTTCTCCGTCACTACTTCATTTTCTCTTCCCATCCCTCCTTATTTTACCCACTAACTGAGCATAGACCGGCATACAAATATATGTGCAAGTTATTATGTTTTAAAAGCAGTATGCCAAGCCATATTATTGTTGGAATCTTTTTGCTTAGAATAGTAAGACCCTATGGATTAGGGGGTAATTAACTCACCAATTGCCTGCTGATTCTGTGAGCCAACTGTAGAACATCTAACTAAGATTTTAGCAAATCAGTTACTTTTAGTCTTTGCAGCACATTATGTAACACAACAAAGAAGAAAAGTCACACACTACATCTGTATCAGTGATGGTGAACCTTGGCACTCCAGATGTTCTTGAACTTCAATTGCCAGAAGCACGAATCAGCTGGCGTGCTGACATGGGCTTATGGTAATTGAAGTCCAAGAACCATCACTAATCCATAGGAACTATGTTCTACTACGGTAGATCCCCCCACCCCGTGCCTAGATGCAATCATAAATGAAGTGCGTTTGTGTTCATTGTTTAGGAACTAATCCAGTGGTGGGATTCAAATTTCCTTGCTACCTACTCTGTGGGCATCGTATGGTGGACGTGGCCAGGTGGAAAGCCCTGCATTGTACCCAAATTAGGACTACTTTATTTTAAAACTTGGATGGGTGGTGCCAGCCAGAATTTCTGCTACCGGCTCTGGTGAACTGGTGCGAACTTGCTGATGCCTACCACTGAACTAGCCCAACATAAAGGGGTGGATTAACTCCTTCTCTTATTTCTACTACAGCTCTGACCTGCCCAGCCAATAGTCACTACGACGTCTGTTCAAACATCTGTGAAACAGGCTGTGCTGGACTCACAGATATTTTTCCATGTCCTGAAACCTGTGTTGAGGGCTGCCAATGTGACGATGGGTTCTTCTTTGACAGCCAGGAATGCGTCCCCTTGGACAGATGTGGCTGCTTCGAGAAAGGCAGATACTTTCCGGTAGGTGGAGAGTGAGACGTTAGGACTAGAATCTTTGAGGGGTGCTGTCAATACTCACCTTTCAGCCTGGAATTCAACGTTTGCTGCTGCCATAAAGATTTAACCAGAAATTGTTGTTCTTCGTTTAGCGTATGACTTACAAACACCAGTTGCTTATTTCCTCTGTACGTGCCGCAGCCATCCTGCTACTTCTGAATGGGGTCTGAGCTTGGTCAGTTCTTGGGTTGGATCTGTGCCACTGGCTGTTATACTTGTATGACTACAAGATGACTTAAATGGTGATGCTTCGAGTTTTGGTTCAGTTGGTGTGGTGGCTGGCCAGTAAGGAGCCAAGTGTAGATCTGGCTTAGCTCTGCTTCTGAAGCATCAGTGCCTACTGGGGAAACATGTTTGATGCAGAAAGATAATTGTATTATAGCTCTATGTGGCGAACAGCATCACTATTAAGGCTGTGAATGAAACATGGTGAGTTTAAGCTTTTTCAAGTCAATGGATCCATGGCAGCTGCTCAACCTTTCTTGTGTTGTGCTTGGCATGAGATGTGATTCCATGAAATGGCCAAACTTAAAAATGGATTTTTGACCAAATCAAGAGAACTTGCCATGAAAACAACACAAGGTCAGAAGATCCTTCTACCATGGGTTCAAACAATATACTAAGTCATTCTTCGGAAGCATATCCCTAAAGAGTTCTGTGCAAGGACAGAATAGCTGAGACATCTAGCCCTGGGCTATTCATCGTAGGGTGTAGTTGGCAGGATAGCTCAGAGAATCTGGTCTCTGGCTGACAAACCAGAGTTTAGGGTTTTGATTCCCCACTGTGTCTTCTCAAGTGAAAACACAGTCTTGGGCAAGCTGTACGGTCTCATACTGCCCCTAGAAGAAGGAAATGGTAGGTAATGACAAGATTGAGTGTGAGAAAAGTAGGCATATTAAAAACACAAAGAGAAGAAAAAGAAATAGAAAGGTTGATAAAGGTTTTGGGACAGAAAATTTATAAAAGATATAAAATATTTCTAAATAAGTAATAAATAATTACCCTTTAAAATGAGCTACAACGAATAGAAATTGAATGTTTTCTGAGAAATTAATTTCATTTAAAAATAGAATGTTTGGAGTATAGGGGGTCACCCTCGTTGAAAGCCAGTCATATCTGACTAAAGGGTTTGGTGCTCATCTCTGTTTACAGCCATGGAGTAACTCCCAAAATCCTGTTGTTTAGTGAGTCAATTTGTTTAAGTCAAGCCAGAGTTAGATTAGGCCCATTTGAATAATTTAAACCTATGGAAGGGTTGACTCATCAAATCTCCCTTGATTCAACGGATGTACTCTAGTGCAATTCACTAAATCAAGTGGCAAGATTATGGCACTTGTTTCCTGTGAATGGTGAAAGGTTTTGTGACCCTTTTGTCTTATCTGTGGTTTTTGTCTCCTGATGGTCAGCCTGACAAACCCATCTTGATGAATAACTGCTTGGAGAAATGCATCTGCAGTCCAGTTGGAGGAGTCTTCTGTGACCCCAATGATTGCTCAGCTGGTGAAACGTGTAAGGTGAAAGATGGTGTCATGCAGTGCTTTAAGGAAGGTAATTTCTGACAGTTCCTTGACTGTGAACTTTTCATCCAGTAAAGAAACCACTACTAGATTCTGTTTCTACCTAGACAGACTCAGCAGTGTGGCTGGTTTGAATTTTTTGTTGCTGGAGAGTGAGGCTGGGAGTTTGATTCTCCATGGTAGCACCTTGAATGGTTTTGGTCCTGGGCCACTGCAGAAGAAAGGGATTGTAAATTGCATTTGTGTATTCTCTACCTAGAAAGCCCTGGAGAAGCAGAGCATAATTTAGACTTGACTGTACATCACACAATTATGCAGTCTGATGCACACTGGGCATGGTGTGGAATTGAAGTGTGGCTCTATGCTGCCTAGTGCTGACCTACAGTCTAGTTCTAAGTGTGTACATCCTATGATCTAAGTCAGTTGTGACCCACTGATTTAGGAAGGAGTCAATCAGGTTGTGTTTTGCAAGGGACCCTTATCAACCTAGCGCTGGTCTTAGCAAACAACTTCAAAGGCAGGGGACTTTGATGTCTGGGAGCAGAGTTTGGGAAAACTGTAGTTTTGGACCACGATTTACCAAATGTTTAGGAATAGATGCATTATTGGCACTTGAGTGGATCAGTAGGTTGGAGATTTGCTAAATGAGAAAGCAAGATGGCAGTTTAAGAGGTTGTGGTAACTCCCATGGGACTGCTCCATTGACATTCTCTCTTCTCTTCTTAGGTAACGCTACCTGCTGGGGATGGGGTGACCCACACTATCATACCTTTGATGGGGTCAATTATGACTTCCAAGGCACTTGCACCTATACAATGGTTCAGACCCGTGGCAGTCATTTTGGACTCCCTGGCTTCCACATCCAAGCCAAGAATGAAAACAGAGGGAACCTCCGAGTGTCCTACATAGGGAGGGTATCCGTTGAGGTTTATGGATATGAGATCGAAGTCTGGAGATCAGAAGTCGGTTTTGTCAGGGTGAGTGGTGATTAGCGACGATGGATGAAGATCAGAATTGATTCCACTGATGCTAGGACAGTGATGGCAAAACTTGGCACTCCATGTGTTCTTTGACTCCAATTACCAGAAGCCCAAGTCAGCACTCCTGCTGATCAGGGCTTCTGGGAATTGAAGTTCAGGAACAGCTGGAGTGCCAAGGTTCACCACCACTGGGCAAGGGCATTGTGTTAGACAACCTTAATATTAAAAGCATAATAATTTTGGGCCATCAAGTCAATTTGGACTTTTGGCAATCCTTTTCACAATTTTGTATCTGCAGACTACACAGAACTAGTTTCCCAGTTGCTACTTTTAGGGCACCATTGGATTATGCAATTTGGCCATGATTACACAGGCTAATTTTCTGCCAGGAGCCACACTAAAGAATTCAACTTCCAATCTCTGACTCTACCACCAGATACCTAAACCACTGGACTATCATGACTTATTAAATGAAAGTCAGATACATTTCATCTGGCTTTATTTATTTATTTATTTATTACATGTATATCCTGCACATCTGAGATATTTTTTTCAGTCTTGGTGATATACAAGATATTAGAAAACAATAGAAAATTAGAAATAAACAATAAATGCACTAAAATTATAAATAGCAACACAAACAAAAACAAAAACAAAAACTGATGTCTGCCAATTTAGAAAACCCAACAACAGTGAACACCTCTTGGTGATAGAAAAAAATAATAATCTTCATATAAGATTTGCATAAAATGCAAGAGCTCATAGTCAAAGTGCTGGCATGTATCTCAGTTGCACAACTGGGTCCATGACCAACCATCAGCACCTCATTAGTTGCCTACAATTAACCATGATGAGATGTGAAATATCATTAGTTATCTAGTCAATGTTTCCAGGCTCTAAATAATTCTCCACCTATTTTAGGTGAGGATGTTTAATGGATAGACTTGACATTAGTGCATGAATGATTAAAGCATGAAACACACTGATTTTCCATAATTGTTTAAGGATTAAAACCCAGATCTCCTGAGTCCTAAACCACACTTGAAGATTTAGATTACAGTTCCCAATATGTCGACTTGTGCTTGTAACCAGAAAAAAAGTATACCCTTTAAAAACACTTTTTATTTGTTTATTTCATTTATTGTTCTTGTATATACCCTCAATCAAAATCAATTTACAAAACCTCCTGCACATTTATTTTCTCCACACCAAAACAGGTCAATGGTATCAAAGCCCATTTGCCGATCTCTCTAAATGGAGGGAAATTGACGCTCGGACAGAGTGGGGACTGGGTCATCATTGGCACAGACTTCGGCCTGAGGGTATCTTATGAGTGGAATTTCCACCTGCGGATCACCGTCCCCAGCAATTATCAGGGTGCTGTCCAAGGCCTTTGCGGGAACTATAATGGGAATCCTAAAGATGATTTTGAAACACCACCAGGAACAGTGGCACCAAACCCCAATGCCTTTGGTGAGAGTTGGGTGGTGGAGAATGAGGACGAGCAGTGCTGGAACGATTGCCATGGGCCCTGTGAGCCTTGCCCAACTCATCAGGCAGAGAAGTATAAGTCAGAGGAATACTGTGGTCTGGTCCTTGTGCCTTCCAATGGGCCCTTCAGCCCTTGCCATTCCAAAGTCAACCCTCAGCCCTTCTTTGAGAATTGCGTGTATGACGTTTGTGCCAATGAGGGCCACCGACAGACATTGTGTGATGCTTTGAAGGCCTACGCCGACGCCTGCCAGGCGGCAGGAGTGCAAATTGGAGACTGGAGAATACCTGCTAGATGCCGTGAGTACACAAAGGGATGCATTTGACATGGGTGGGGATCCTGTTATCTCTAGCAAGGGGGTTTGAAAAATAAGATCTTATATAACTTCCAGACAGAACCTCATCATAGATAGCCTTCCCACAAAATCTAAAGAAAAGATGTAGAAAAACATCTAAATAGGAAGTATCCAGACCAGTGGTTCCCAATGTGGGGCCAAGGCCCAACAGGGGGGCGGCAATTCCCATAAGCCTAAATCAGTACATTTGGCTGACCAGTGCTTAGGCTTCTGGGAATTGTAGTCCAAAACCAAAAAGGTTGGGAAACATTGATCTAGATGTTTATTTCTCTCTCTCTCTTTTTAAGCATGGGGCAGGCATTGAACTAGGCTAGACACACTTCAGTAAATAAATGCCAAAACTCCTCCTGTGCTAGGCTGTATTTCTTGACTTCTTCAATTGTGATCTCTTTGATTTCTTCATTGTGATCTCATTGTGCCCTTTCTTTACCCAGTTGTGCAATGTCCACCAAACAGCGAATTCCAGCTCTGTGGAACAGCCTGTCCAGCCACCTGTGCGGACCGGCAAAGTAAACCAAACTGCATCATGATATGTGTACCAAGCTGCCAGTGTGTGGAAGGTTTTGTGTTGAGTCAAGGGGTTTGTGTTCCCGCAAGCAGCTGTGGTTGTGTCTATGAAGGAATCCCCTATGGCCCCAAAGAGATCTTCTGGCCTGACAAGACATGTTCAAAGCGCTGCATGTGCAACCCAGCCACAGGACAAGTGGAGTGTGTATCCGCCATGTGCAAGCCCTCGGAGCGATGTGAAGTGAGGGAAGGTGTGCGGGGCTGCTACCCTGCTGTCTTCGGGAATTGCTCTGCTCAGGGAGATCCCCATTATCTCACCTTTGACAACCTGAAACAGGATTTCCAAGGGCCCTGTGCCTACATCCTTAGTGAGGCATCTCAAACCTTCTTTGGACTGGAGGGATTCGGTGTGTATGTCCAGAACGAATACCGTGGAAACCGTGTTGTCACATGGACTCGGAGTGTGCAGGTCAATGCCTATGATGTTGAGATTATCATCAGCAGACAATATCCGGGCAAAATTATGGTAAGTGAAGGTATCTTGACTTGTATGTACTTCCAACTCAAGGGTTTCCCCTCACTAACATAGCATCATCTTTATGTCTCATTTCCATAGGTGGGAGGACGGTTAACCTCCCTTCCATACAGCTCAGCCGGAGGACGTGTCAAAGCCTATAAGAGTGGCCAGATTGCTGTGGTTAAGACAGACTTTGAACTCACCGTCACATTTAACTGGGACAGCCGAGTAACTGTCAGGGTACCAAGCTCATATATGGGCATCCTGCGTGGCCTGTGTGGGAATTTCAATGGGATTCGTGAAGATGATACTTTTGTACCTGGCAGCATCCTTGTGCCTAAAATCCCAGTGTTTGGAGGTGTCAGCAATAAGGAATATGAGTCCAGGTGCACTGAAGTCATTGACCCCAAGTGTCCAGGCCTAGAAGCCATTGAAGAGCAGCAACGTGCATCTGGCCAACAGTGTGGGCTCATTCTTGCCCAAAATGGCCCCTTCCGGGAGTGTCATGGTAAAGTCAACCCAGAAGGTGCCTTCAAGGACTGCATCTATGACTCCTGTTTCTTGAAAGGGTACCATGCTTTCATCTGTACTGCCCTAGCCAGCTATGCCAAAGACTGCCAAGAAGCTGGAGTTGCAGTATATCCCTGGAGATCTTCAACTTTCTGCCGTAAGTGTCCCATGCTGGGTCTTGGTTGCATCTATTTCCATAAGGATGGGGGACAGATAAAAAGTCGTGGGATTGTGTTGATGAGGGTACAGAGTGTGGAATATTAATAATTAAAAGAAATGTTGGATTTGGGTTCTTTTATCTTGATTTGAAAGAATGGAAGTGTTGGTTAGCATGCAGGACAATCTGAGATGGTAATTATTTTTGGAGTAGTAAACGATGGTCTTTTAACTTTCCCATGCTCTCAATACACAGAAGGAATTGTTGCCTTGGATGGACAGTGCCTTTAGGTCAGCGATCGCTGATTTATCTGTTTGTTTACTTCATGTATCTATTATCTTCTAGTAGCACTGTTTGCAGGAATGCTTTTATTCTTCCGATATCCAGTGGGTAGTACAAAGAAAAGTACAAAAGAGACATGAGATTGCTTTGTGGAATTCTAAAGTGTGTAGAAGTGGAACATCTTTATATTAAAAACCCCAGGTTTGCAACCACTTAAAATGAAGGCTCCAGTAATATATCTCATCTGGATCAAAAGCTGAATTAGCATCAGTATAAGTCAGTTCTGATGTGATGGTGCAGAATGCATAGGTTGGTGTGGCACATAGTTTAGGAGAGAAATAGCAGCTTATTTCTGTCTTAGGAGGCATCCACTTGTCCCTCCTCTATCTATACCTGAACATCTATGGCCTAGTCACATTTAAATGTCCAGTTATAGTGCTCATCTTCTGGGTCATGCATCAAGATCAGAACTTTGAACTTTTACTTTCTGGGATTCCATTTCATGGACCTGCAGGGCACATAGGGCCCAACGTTCATGCTGGTTGAAGAGTTTTGAGAGATGTCATCCCAAAAGTAACTTTTCCAAAGCTTGTTGTGTATGATGATTCAGGTCTGCACAGTCTGTTCTTCAATGGTCTCCATTTTCACTTGCAGCCCTGCCCTGTCGTCCAAACAGCCACTATGAAGCATGTGCCAAGAGTTGTGGCCAGAGCTGCACCAGTCTCTACCAGCAAGTTCCATGCAGTAAGCAATGCACAGAGGACTGTGTCTGCAATGAGGGCTTTGTCCTGAGTGGGGAGGACTGTGTCCCAATCGCCAGTTGTGGCTGTTTCTACCAAGGGCAATACCACCCTGCTGCTACCGACTTCTATCCCACTTGTGATCAACGTTGCAGGTGCGAGGCCGGCGGAAGTATAGCATGCGTCCTAGCACCCTGTGGCCCAGATGAAGAATGCAAGCTGGTGGATGGTTCCCAGAAGTGCTATCCCAACAAGATGGCCACATGTTCTGCCATTGGTGGCCTTTACCTTTCCTTCGATGGGTTGGCGTATAACTTCCAAGGCACCTGCACCTACGTCCTGACCAGGCTGCAGGCAAAGAACGTGAACTTGAAACGCATCTCTGTGTTTATTGAGAATGAAGCTTGGGGGAACGGGAAGATCATTGTGCCCAAGTTGGTCCGCGTCGAGGTCTTAGATGTTGCCCTTACTCTGCTGAGGGGAAAACAGGGACAAGTCATGGTAGGTCAATTAATGCTACTCATTATCCAAACTGGGATAGCAAACATAGGGTTAAACTTCTGTCCAGTGGGGCATATATATATATGAGACATTGTTGCCCATCCTGAAAAAATATTAGACCACTCACGTCTAGGATCCTGGCTACAGCCTTGATTGGAATGTAAAACTGTAGTAGTTTGCAAGGGAATTTGGGTGTTCATGTAACTCCCGGGCACTTTTGAAGACATTTCCATACTGTATTTTGAAAACTTCTTAGAAACCTAACGAGCAATATAACATCATTTAACAAGATCTGAGACATTTCCTTACTTCAAGTCCTGGCTGTTTTTCTACATCATCATGTTCTCAAAGTATATTATTTTTGATCTCCTGATATGTGGAAGGGTTTCTACAAAATTCACATTATTTATGCCAATGAAATAAATCTTTTCCCGTATTAGGGAAGATTACATTAGTTATTTTGCATTTTTCAAATTCTAGAACCATTTTTCTTTTGTAAGGAAATGGCTCTTGTTGGATTTTTTTTTTTTTTGTAAATGCCATCATGTATTTTAGAACAAGCCTTTTTATACTAAATGCTTTTTTAAAAAAATAAGTCTATTAAAACCAAGGAGCTTTTAGGAATTTGCTTTCCCCTTCAGGTAGCAGAGTGTAAGGTAGAAGAAACTATAGCAAAATCCCGACTTACACATGCTTCGAGTTACATAAAAATCGACTTACATAATTTTTGTACTAAGACCATGTCCCAATTTACATAAATGTCCCAATTTAAATAACACAATTTCCCATAGGTTTGCTTCGAGTTACATAGAAAAAAATCATTTTTCCTATGGGTTTGCTTCGACTTAAGTAAAAAAGGTAAAGGTCACCCTTGCTCGTAAACCAGTCATATCCAATGCTATGGTTCCATGCTCATCTCTGGTTATTTTATTTATTTTATTTAATTAAATTTAATACCCCGCCCCAATCGGGAGAACCCGACTCTGGGCGGCTTACAGCCAGAATAAAACAAGAATAAAACCAACACTAAAACATCAAAGTTAAAACAGTCAGAGTTAAAACAACGCAGGGATATATACCAATAATTCCCATATACCAACCCAGGGGACAGTCCTTATATAAGCCACTTGGTATGGGAACCCATGTTCCCGGGTCCCCAAACCTGTCCTGCCAGCCAGGTTTTCAAGCCCTTTCGGAAGGGCAGGAGCTCCGTCTGAAGGCGCAATTCGGTGGGCAGGAGGTTCCAGAGGGCCGGGGCGAACACGGAGAAGGCTCTCCTCCTGGTACAGGCGAGATGCGCCTTTCTCGCCGAAGGAATAACAAGGGAGCCTCTCCGATCCGCCCTAGTGGGCCGGACAGATGTTCTAGGGGTGACGCGGTCTCTTAGGTATCCTGGCCCACTACCATATAGGGCTTTAAAGGTAATAACCAGCACCTTGAATTGCACCCGGAGACAAACTGGCAACCAGTGCAGCTCCCGGAGCAGCGGCGAAGCATGAGCATAACGCCCACACCCCACCAAAGAGCCAGCCAAACAGCCAGCTCTGTCTGTGTCTGCAGACATTTCTGTGGACATGTGGCAGGCATGACTCAACATTGGAGTGCACGGAACACTGTTTACCTTCCCATTGAAGGGGTACCTATTTATCTCCTTGTGATGTCTTGCTTTCGAAGTGCTGGGTTAGCAGGAGCTGTGACAGAGATGGGAGCTTACTCTGCTGTGCAGTACTCGGGCCTTCTAGTTGTTGAGTTTAACCTTTTGTGCTGAAAATGTTGAGTATAGTTTTAACTCTTCCTTACCAGATTATGCCCTTTCATTTTGCAGGTGGATGGAGTATTCTATTACCTCCCTGTGAATCTTTTGGGTGGGCAACTGATAATCTTCCAGCACGGAGTCAATGTCCACATCCAGACCACTTTTGGTTTTGCCTTGAGCTATGATCTGTTTTACCACGTCAGACTCACCATTCCTAGCACCTACAAGAATCAGATAGGAGGCTTGTGTGGAAACTACAACGGTCAAAAAGAGGATGATCTTCAGCTCCCTAATGGCATGGTGGTCTCTGATGTGGCTGAATTCGGTGCCGCCTGGAAAATCCCTGTCCCAGATGTACCTTGCTTTGATGGCTGCCGGGGCTCCCAATGTCCAGTTTGCACCTGGGAGCAGCAGGAGGTTTTCAAACAACGCAACTACTGTGGGCTCCTGACTGCGTATGATGGGCCCTTCGCTGCATGCCATGCCATCGTGGACCCCACTGTGTATCTGAACAACTGCGTCTTTGAGTTATGCATTGGTGGTGGGGACATAGGAAACATATGCTCGAGCATCCAGAGCTATGTTGCTGCCTGCCAAGCAGCCAGAGTCACCATCCAACCTTGGAGGAGCATGTCCTTCTGCCGTGAGTAGCAGCTACATACCTGTAGGCTTGACCACACTATGTTGTTACAGAATCATACAATCTGGGGTTGGTCTGGGTCTTTCCAGTATAGTTTTCTAGTTTGAGGATATTTGACTATATCATCCTGGTATTGACATATACACGTAGGGGGAGGGAGTTAGTGAGAAATTTGATGCCAGATGTTTCTTGATGCCTGGTCCATCCTGGTGCTCCCTTTTCCCTGATATTATACTCCCAACACAGAGACCTGTCCAGCTTTCTTCTCAGTCACTTCATTTTCTTCCCTTATCCCTTCTTATTTACCTACTTAAGCTTTGGAAGGGCGAAGGTGGACCCTGAGGGGATGTCACTAGATGACATCTGTAATGATCCCATTACTCACAAGTAGAACCTTAGTCTACACGTAGGTGGGACCACACCTGAACCCAGGATTTTAAGCTTGCCTTCTCACTTCTCTTGACCTAAGTCTTGGCTGTAAGTAAGGTAGCACATAGGAAAGTAAACAACTCCGGTCATTTTCTTGTCTTTTAAAGATATATTGTAGCAAAAGTAGATTACAAATTCCTTAGGTTCAGGAATGCAAAACAAGACTAGGGAATGAAGCAATTTTAAATCAGTAAGCATATTGAAAACAATAAGAGCCTGAATAAGTGTGGAAGCCCAAAGGAGTTTCTCCTTCTGGTTTAGTAGACTACATGTTTGCAGAGTTGAAAGCACATCCAGAGAACTTACTTACAAAGCATGGTGAAGAGCAAAGAGGAAGCTTTTTCTACTGCCCAAGCTTTTTCAGGAAAGCCATAAACAACACCATCCTATAAGAACTATATTCCACTAGATCAGTGGTGGAGAACCCATGGCAAGCGTGCCAGAGGTGGCACTCAGAGCCCTCTCTGCGGGCACCTATGGAGTCACCCCAGCACATAGTTTACCCTGCCCCTCTGCCCAGCAGCCCAATGGGAGTACTCCCTCCCTCCTCCAGCACAGAGTTCACCCCACCCCTCTGCCAAGTAGCCCAATGGGAGAGTTTCCTTCCTCCTCTGTCGCTGTGTTGGCACTTTGTGATAAGTAAGTGGGTTTTGGGTTGCAGTTTGGGCACTCAGTCTCTAAAAGGTTCACTGTCACTTGGTATATGAAGTTTGTTTGTGTTCATTGTTTATATTGTTTATTGCTCACTATAAAGGGGTAGATTAATCCCTTCTGTCGTTTCTCCTGCAGCCCTGCCCTGCCCAGCCAATAGTCACTACGATCTCCAATCTAACATCTGTGAAAGAAGTTGTGCTGGAATCATGGATCATGCTCAGTGTCCAGAAATCTTTGCTGAGGGCTGCCAGTGTGATGATGGTTTCTTTTTTGATGGCCTTAAGTGTGTCTCCATGAGCATGTGTGGCTGCATAGTAAACGACAGATACTTGCTGGTAAATAATTGAGATGGAGGGGATAGATCTGGAATTTCTTTAAGCTGTGGTTTTTCCATTGAATCAACCCATCTCATATTTGGTTTCCCTTGTTTTCTTCTGCCTTTCAATTTTTCTTCAATTGAGTATGAGATACAATAGCAAAACTAGTGCTTTTCACTGTGACTGAGTCTGTAATGAGAAGCTGTCTTCGTTCGATGGAAACAGCTGCAATAGGCTCATTATCAGCGGGGTTGGAGGCGATTAAGTCAATGGCAGCTGTCTACCTTGCCTGTTCTTGGACCTGGCTTGAGATGTGGTTCCATGAGATGGCCAATGTTTAAAAACGACTTTCTGACCAAACCTTGAAAACATGCTACGGAAGCAACAGAAGACCTGGAGACCCTTCTAACTTATGCTCTGAAGTGCTTGCCTACAACACACTATCAGCCTCTGATAGTGCAAAGCTGCATTGCTGTTTGTTCTGGAGGTCTTACTGGTACAGTTATTAGGTTATCCACACCTGTTTTGGTATGGTGTAGATGTGATGCAGGAAATGTGGCCAAATGGGCCAGGGTGTGTAACTGAAGGACAGTAAGGATGCTTGCATAGTGAAAGATTCATCAGGGTGAGAGAATTTGTCACATTTACCCAGAAACGTCAGAAGGCCAAATAAGAATAGATAGCTATCCTTAATGGGATGCCTCTGTTAGAATTGCTCGTGTCCAGAAACCTTAGCGATTGATCAGTCAATGATTTACAGCGGTGATCTGCAACAAAGCATCCCACTGTATTGGTACCTCTGGATGTGAAAACTCTTATTTAAGGTTACAGCCAGCCACCCAGTCATGCTCGTCCCTTGGGATATTCAATTTCTTCATAGCCCAGATCTATGCTTCCAAAACTGGCATCCGGATAATGAGTGTTGTCCATCCCCACTGTGCTTGGGCTGTGTATTTACCCTTATACACTCCCCAGATTGCACAGAAGGGGCTGCGGTGGCTTAGTGGTTAAGACTCTGAACTTGACTACTGTAAAGTTGGCAGGCCAGCAGTTCGAGATCTGAGTGCTGCATGATGGAGTGAGCTCCCGTCTCTGTCCCAGCTCCTGTCACCGTAGCAGTTCAAAAGCAGTTCAAAAGCCGCCCCTCCCCCTGTGCCTATACCAACTGCCAGGAGAAGAAGAAGCCAGGGCAGGATGAGGACCTTGCCGCCCCTCCCCCTGTGCCCACCCCAACATATTGTATTGTAATGTAATGTATTGTCTGTAAGCCGCCCTGAGTCGCCACGGCGAGTGGGAGGCAATATAAATTTGAACTAATAAATAATAAATAATAATAAATAAATAATTGCAAGCAGATACGACTTTGGTGGGAAGTTAGACAGCGTTCTGTGCGCTCTGGTGTCTAATCCTGCCTGCCAAGTGTCCGTGGAAACATTTGCAGACACTGACAGCGCTGGCTCCTTGGCGAGAAACAGAGATGGGCACTGAACCCTCAAGTCGGATACGACTGCCTTGCACCCCAGGTACCTTACATCGCCAGTTCATCTTTTTCCGTGGCAAATCTGGTAGTACATTCTCAGCCTCAGAACAAGGGTTCTCATGCCTGCACAACATAATGCTTCTCACACAAATCACACAAGGCTATGAAATGAGGCTATTTGCCTCATTTACCTTGGTTGGAGAATTTTAAATTTGTCACACTGTGGAAATAGGATATATCCTCTCATATAACCCACGTCTCCTTTTCTTTAGCAAGGAGAGAGCTATGTATTTGCCGACTGCAAGACCCGCTGCACTTGTGGAAACTATGGTTCAGTGAGTTGCTACCCCCAAAACTGTGCTCCGGATGAAGAATGCAGGCTGAGCGAGGGGAAACACGGATGTTTTCCACAAGGTGGATCTTGCAGGCTAGTGCCGGGGGCTCAGCTCTCCTCCTTTGATGGCCTTTCCGGGCAAGTTCCTGCTCCTGGAACCTTCCATCTGGCTTCCCTTCGTGACGTCAACTCCCAAGATTGGTTCCGTGTGGTGGTGGGAGTTTCCTCATGCCCATTTGATGGGACTGTTGCGCCCAGATTGCTCTACGTCTTCTTCAAGGATATATTTATTACTGTAAATAGCCGGAATGAAGTCTGGGTAAGTGGAATAGAAGAGAAGGCTGGGTAGTTCAATGAATTAGTTTAACTGGCCATGAAACCAGCAACTAAAAGTTTTGTTTCCCAACGTATAGACTAGAAGAGCCAGACTGCGTTGCCTTAGGCAAGTTAGGGAGTCCTATTTAGAACCCCCCAAATGAAGGAAATAGTGGACTGCTTTAAAGGTGGAGAGATCTTATCCCCACATTTCAAATTCTGATCAGACCAAACGGAAAACAGATTCTCACCATTTCTTCATGAAATGTTTCATTCCTTTCTCTTCATGCTCAGTTTTTGAATATAAATTCTGGTAAATTCACATTTTCAGAAAAGGAACTTAAATAAAATTCTCAGCCATTCCTAGATGTCATCGTCAAATCTGTTAACATTTCCATTTCTTTGACATCCAAGTGTTGTGTATTTTCGGGACTTTTAATTTAATACAAGGGACTGCGGTGGCTTAGTGGTTAAAATGCTGAACTTGATGACTGGAAGGTCAACTGGTCAGCAGTTCGGGACCCGAGTGCTGCTTGACAGAGTGAGCTTCTATCTCTGACCCATTTCCTGCCAATCGAGGAGTTCCAAAGCAAGAAATTGCAAGTAGATAAATACCGGTAGGTGCCACTTCAGTGGGAAGGTAATCAGTGTTCTGTGCACTCCAGTGTCTAGTCATGCCTGCCACATTTCCACGGGAACATCTGCAAATGCAGACAGTGCAGGGTTTTTGGCTATAAACAGAGATGAGCACTGAACCCTAGAGTCGGATATGACTGGCTTTTGAGCAAGGGCGACCTTTACCTTTACCTAATTAAAAGCAAATTGAAACAAAACACTCGCCCATTTCTAGTTAAAACATGTTGCCCTAGTTTTATTCCTGTTCCTTGGAGAAATATCCCATTTGTGGTCTGTTTTCCTGGTCTGGCTAATAGGTTGCTGGCGTCTTTTTTGTGTATCACAGGTGAATGGACTGCCAGTTCTGGTCCCATTGAATATTGCCCACTCGGTCACATTGAGTATAGCCGGCGATGCTCTCATCGTGCAGTCACCACAGGTTCAAGTAAGACGAAGTCTAGGTCAAGGAGTAGTGGTGACCATCAACCCTGCTTTGTCAGGGAGAGTACGTGGAGCATGTGGGAATTTTAACAATGATCAGACCGATGATCTACAAGACCCAAATGGAGTGATGGTGAATAATGTACCTCAGATGTTGGTGTCTTGGACAGCCAGAGATTTCACTCTTTGGTAAGTTGATGTTTGCTTATTCCTCCTTTTAGATTTACCTCCTGGGTGGGGTTAGAGTTCTCTCAACTGTAGTGGCTTCTGTGGATAAAGTTGTCCCATTTCTTGGACTTCCAGCCTCAGAAGTCACCTAGAATAATCCAGGTAGACTTTTGGGACCAGAGGGAAGGGAAAAGAAGAGAATTCTTGCTACAATTATTAGCTTATCCCTACATGTTTTGGTTGGGAAGCAGGCTATTTTCCCGATTAAACATGTACTGCAGGACAGAATGAGCTCCCGTCTTTGTCCCAGCTACTGCCAACCTAGCAGTTCAAAAGCAAGAAATTGCAAGTAGATAAATAGGGGCCACTTCGGTGGAAGGTAACAGTGTTCTGTGTGCTCCGGTGTCTAGTCATGCCTGCCACATGACCACGGAAACGTCTGTAGATGCAGACAGTGCTGGCTCTTCAGCTTTGAAATGGAGATGAGCACTGAACCCTAGAGTTGGATATGACTGGCTCTCGAGCAAGGGCCTCCTTTATCTTCACCTATTTAGTGAAAAGCCACTGGCAATTTATTCCATAATCTCTCTCTCTCTCTCTCTCTTCTGGCTCTAGTACATTCTAACTGCCATTTTCCTCTGCTCTTTTTCTTCTTAGTTTGGCCTAAAAGAAGATTCATTTGGAAAATCTCAAGATCCAGTCAAATGATGCTCCAGTGTGGTGGAAATTAATGTATGGTAGATTATGAAACAGTGCTTTCAAGTATAGGACATGAATGATTGATAGTGTGCTTTCTCCTGATTTATTACATTTCTTACAAGATAAACTTTCTGGCCCGAGCCCAATCTTAAAAGGCTTGAGAACTTCCAATGTTTATGGGAATTTTTACAATTGGCTGTCAAGAAGATCAGAATCAAGCTAGAAGATATTGTCAGGTTGCTCTGTATTCTCTCTCATTTCTGAAACCTGACGCTGCGCGCTTGTCGGAAACTTTGTTCAGTGAAACAGTTACAAGACTCTTTGCATGCTGATTATTGCTAATAAATGCTTTTGACTGCATTCTGCCTGAATCTCAAGTTTACTTCAATAGAATAGCTGCAACTTTTCCACAAAGGGGTGCATCTGTGGATGTGTGGGTTGCCCCTGCACAAACTGATTCCAAGAAAGAACTTGTTTCTTGTGCCAGGAAAGGGGCCAGAAATGAGAACTCATTTTGACCAACTGATAATAATTTGACAAATGGTTCCATCTTTCCTCTGAAATTTTTTCACAGGAAGGGCACAGGAAAATTTATTTATTTATATTTATTTATTTGTTCAGATTTATTACACGTTGGCTGCCATACATCACACACCTGTTACCTTCAACGCAACTGACCTTTTCTCAAGAGAGTGTTATAGGATCGGGGCCAACCGTTAATGGCTTGACAGAATGTTCCAGCCTTACATTGAAATTTGTCACAAGAAAGTGGGATGAGAATACATTTTGGTTACTCATTATATATCTCACAGCCAGTGATGGGCAGCAGCTGGTTTGCACCAGCTCGCCAGAACCGGTAGTAGTGTTTCCCAGTGTCCTGGAGAACTGGTAGCAACTTTTTGGGGGAACCACCTCAGGGGCTTACCCCCACTGTTCACGTGCACCTACAAGGCTTGGCACACATGCGTGCCTACAGCGCTCTGCCTGTCAAGCCAAGCAGCCATTCACTGCTTGGAGTGTGGCAGCACAGAGCGTTGGGCAGCCACGCACAGCCGCGGAGGAACCAGTGGCTTCTGCTGAGGCCTTCGGCAGCCTCCTTGCTGTCCTCCCAAGCGGGGAGGAGGAAGAGCAGCTGCTAACCTGAAGCTCCCTACAGCCTGCTCCCCAGGATAAGTTACTCACCTTTGGGTGTGGGGTGGGTGGTTATATTTTAATATACATTTAATGTGTATTTATTTTTAATGTGCATTTTATGTGTATTTAATGTGTATTTTTATGTGTACTTATTTTTATGGGTTTATACTTTGGCTCCGCCCATGTTGTTGGCTCCAACCATGATGTTAGGATATTGGCTCTGCCCATGACATCATGATGTTGGCTCCACCCATGACGTTGGCTCCACAGTGTGTTAGCAAAATTTTTGGCTGCCCATCACTGCTCACACCTGTTGAGGCTGACTTTTAACTCCAAGAATTTGGGGTAGGAACTGAAGTACATTTTGTCCAGCCTTGACCGATTTCACAGCTTGTCCCCATTGGAATTTGTCACAGGATGGTGAAAGAAAAAAGTGTACATTGTAGTACAACCTTTGCGTCTCTCGCATCTGCTTTCAACAGCGCAGTTGACTTTTTCACATGTGCTTGGAATGGAACAGCATATTAGCCAATCTCCAACCATTTTGCAACATATTCCCCTTTGTGTTGGATTGTGAAAAGGTCAGGATCCCTGGACTGCAACACACTGGGGTCAGCCTTCAACCAGTTCACAAATATTCCCAGGTTTGCAATAGACATTCCCACAAGAGGCAGGAGCCGGGACACACTTTGGCTGATGGTTCACTATTTTACAGATGGTCCCCACTTTGCACTGAACATTTCCACACATGGGAGGGGAGGGGACACTCTTGGGTGGGCCACTCACAACTTTGCATGTGACCCTCGGGGCGCATTCTACCTCCCGAGATGAAAGTGCCAAATGGACACAAGTAGGCCATCTGTGAACCAGTTCACAGACCGTTCCAGGTTTGCACTGACATTTTGAACAGGAAAGCGGCGAAGGCATAAATATTGGCATTCCATTAATCATTTCACACACAGTCCCCTCTTGGCAAGAAATAGGTGTGCACATTGATGGTGAATCTGTGATGCATGATACCACACACCTTTGCCAATCTCACATATGACCACTTTGTGCAATAATTTTCCCCACAGGAGCAAGGAATGGGCACACATCTGAACCATTCATTTACCATCTGTCAGGCAGTTTCCAGCACACACTGGAAGTGGTCATAGGATCTTATAGGAGATACACCACTTGGGTGAAACATGTCTAATTTCATCGGCATCTAGGCATGCCATACACCATTTTGAACGCTGTGCCAGCCTCACAATGCATCTCATCACAGGATGGTCCCAGGATGCATTTTGGCCATTGGTAAGTACGCAGACCGCCTCTGGTTTGCATTGAGCGTGCAAGCATAATGGGGGAGGGAAAGGGAGGGTACACTTTGGATGACCACACATGGGTTACTTCCTCACACAAAATGGCACCACACAAGACTGGAACTGAGACACACTTTGGCTGGCCATGAACAAGCTTGCACATGCCCCTTTCTTTGCACTGCATTCTTTGGCAGGAAGGCTGGCCGGCCATGCACGGGGGCCGGCCATTCATAAATTTGCACATGCTTCCCAGATTACACTGGACAGTTTGGCATGATGCAGGTGTTTGGACAGTTCCGGGCCAGTTGTCATCACACAGATGGAGCCCTTGTTGCACTGAATGGCAGCACATGACTGTGGCACACATACACATTTAGGAAAGTCACTGGATAGCTCACATTCAATTCAATTCAATTCAATTATTCGACTTGTATGGCCGAACATGTATGGTCTCTTCTGGGCAGCAGACAGAATGACAAGATGCTGAATAGGGGACACACTTAGGCAGGGTTCAATTCCCCGAGAGCTGCATGAAAGGAGCCTCATTTGGGCATTCCTGGCAAAAATCCTTTCAACCCAGAGTAATCTGACATGAAAACACACATACTATAGTAGGTAACCTTACAGGTAATTCTATCATTATACTTATTGGTAAGGAAAGCAAGGCAAATATGCCTGTAATTAACTTCTGAATGTATTTATTTATTTTTATTTATTTATGAATATTTCTATACCGCCCTACTTGGCATAGCCAACTCAGGGCGGTTTACAATACATATAAAATTACAGTAAAATTACAGTTACAAGTTCCTAGACAATATATTAATAAATCATAATAGTCGATATCAGCATTACAGAATACCAAAGCATAGATATTATTACAGTAACAAAGAATTCAATAAACAATAACAAAAAATTCGATAAACCTCATTCAAATTTACAGAAAGAAACAAAATTTAGTAATTTTAGTAATTTAGAATTTAGTAATTTTCCTCACCTGCTTCCTCGTTTTAGGATTATTTGTGTTTGAACTTGAAATAGACAGGGCAGTTCTTAGTCTTCTTGCCTGTAAGACTAAAGAACCCTGATTTTTGCCCCTCATTCCCCCCAGTCAAGGTATGTTTAATAAGGGTGATATTTTTAATAGAGGTTACATTCTTTAAGGTTTTCACATCACATCTTATCTTTCAGTGCTAACCGATTTCAAAAGATAAGGTCTCTTAAAGTCCCCTGAAATAGATATCTTTATCTTACACTCAAAAACCAGTTTATAAACTGGCCACCTCTGTGAAAATGGTAAAAGGAAGTCAATGTAATAAAAAAAATGTCAAATCCTGCACGTAGGTTGGGGAGCTATGTTTGTGAAGGGCGTTTACTTGCGTTGGTAAACTGTGATTGGTTTGGGGCATTTGTTGAGAGCATGACCAGAGCAAAGCTAATTTCTGGTTTGAATTCAGGATCGAAAGCTTTCTGGCATAGCGTGACTCAATGATTAGGCACGGACAAATGCGTCAGTTTTGGTTCTTCTCCTTCTCTCTTTGTCCTCCAACCATAAATTCATAAGCCCACTTGAAAATTACATGCATTTTTCATACTTATTTTCCAAGGCGTACAGCTAAATAGGCATCAATCCCCTAACATATGCATTTTTAACAATATTTAATGCCATTTTGTGTGCACATTTTTGTACATATTTTATGTGCACATTTTTGTGCATATTTTGAGCAATTGTTTCTGTGGCCATGTAGCAGGCATGAACAGACACCGAAGCACATGGAACGCAGTTACCTTTCCCGCTGAAGCGGTACCTATTTATCTACTTTATATATTTTATCTATAAGTCATCCCGAATATAAGTCGAGGTACCTAATTTGGACCTCTAAAACTAGGAAAATAGCCACTTCTATTATGGGGAAAAGGTGTTCCAAAGAGAGGTTCCAGGGGCAAACAGCAGAAATTAGATACATAAACAAACAACAATACACCCCCAAGGTCATAAACAAAGATCAAGGCAGCTTTCTAGAAGAGATGTTAAGATGCACAGGAGAATTGCAGGAAGGAGGCAAAATCACCAATTCTGGCAGAAGCATTAGGCCAAAGGAAATGTATGACCTACACCCATAATGGTGAACCTTGGCACTCCAGGTGTTCTTAGACTTCAATTCCCAGAGGTCCAAGTCTCTGTGAATCCACATGAATGGGTTTACTGTGCATACATGCAGTAAACCCATTCATCTGGATTCACAGGGGTCACCCTTGCTTGAAAGCCAATCATATCTGACTCTAGGTTTCAGTGCTCATCTCTGTTTATAGTCAAAGACCCAGCGCTGTCTGCATTTTCAGACATTTCCATGTGGCAGGCATGCCTAGACGCCGAAGTGCACAGAACGTTGTTTACCTTCCCACCGTAGTGTTATCTATTTATTATCTTGAAATTTCTCGCTTTCCAGCTGCTAGGTTGGCAGGAACTGGGACAGAGACGGGCGCTCATTCCATCTTACAGTACTCGGGTTTTGAACTGCTGACCTTTAGCCTCCCAGTCAGTGTCTTAATCACTTGAGCCACTACAGTCCCACAGATTCACCGAGACTTGGGCTTTTGGGAATGGAAGTCCGAGAACACCTGGAGTGCCAAGGTTTCCCATCAAGGACCTACACTATAGGTTCCTTGGCATTATCTTCAATCTAAGTTATATAAATAGATGTATACATAACTGCAGAGCACAAAGCATTCCAAGCAAACTTCATTGGGACCCCAATGAGTCGAAGATCATGTCCATCACATGTATTTTATGGAAGAGCACAAATTATGTGGCTAATCCTGTCTTTTCAACCCTTGCAAAATACAAATAACTTCCAGCAGGAGGGAGATAAGCAGAGAAACTGTGAATTCGGCTGTCAAGACTATATAAAGGCATCAACCAAGCTCTGTAGTCAAACCACAGCATCTTATCTCAGGTGAGTAAACATATCCTGAAGCATACCAATGGTTTTCCCCCCTGTTGGAGAAATATTAGGTAGGTACTATATGAAATATTAGGCAGTGTATAAGTTCAGCATGAAAATAATAGTGAATTGTTAAGCTAAAACACCTTGTGTTACAAGATGATTTGAGAGTAGGTATTACATTTACCTTTGTGAGGCTGCAACTAAAGCTTTTCAGCTCCATTTTCTGGTTGAAAAAGACACAGGAAAGGATAGAAATCTGATAGTAAGTCATAACTAGAGGAGGCCTATTGATGGAGTAGCTGACTCGCCAAATTCTGAATGATTCATTCCTCTTCCTCTAGTTGTGACTTCCTATTGGAATCTAGCCAAATGATATGCTTGTGCATCACAATAAAACTAGGACAATATTCTCCCTCAGCTTGTTCACAAATTTTCTCTTTCATAAAAAAAAGTGCCAACCAATCCATGATATTTCATTCCAGCAGTGAATTTTTTTAAAAAAATTAAGCAGCAGGATTAAGTGAGAGAGAGAGAGAGAGAGAGAGAGAGAGGTTCTGTGCTAAATTTGCACATTATCCAAAATGCAATTTTTGCAAAATTATCCCCCATATAAAATGCTAGGCTTTTGCTTAAAAGGTTGCATGGTTGTTGTTGTTTTTTTAGAAAATTCACACTGAACTCTTACATTTCAACACACTGAGTGAAAACCTCTACATTTTTTCATCCTCACAGCAAATATTTACATCCCTATTGATAACTACCAAATGTTTTAGAGTCTAGACCTGAGTGAATTAAAATGAAACAGAGTAAATTATAAATCACAGCTTACAGTTTTCCTATTTTTACAGTCACATACAATCCTATTAACACCTACATTACATTAACGTTATCTTTAGAAAAATAGCTTAATTCGCTCACACAGCCTAATATATACAATTTGTGCCCAGGTTAAAAATGGCAGACCATTTTCCAATCAGTTTGCCAACATGTCATATTCATTCTTTAATTCATTACCCGAGACTAGCAGGGAGAACAATACTTTAGTAATATTATATTGTCTTGTTTTTCCCTTTTTGTAATATGTCCCAACTAGTCAACTTCTCTCTTAACGCTAATGCTCATATTCTGTCTAGGCAGAAGTGTCATTCTGGGCATGCATTTATTTATTTGAGCAACCTAGAACAGTGATGGCTAACCTTGGCACTCCAGGTGTTCTTGGACTTCAATTCCTAGAAGGCCAAGTCAGCATTCCTGCTGATCAGGGTTTTTTGGGAATTGAAGTCAAAGAACAGCTGGAGTGCCAAGGTTAGCTATCACTGACCTAGAACTACTATCACAAGAATCTAAATTGTCTTGAAGAAGCCATGAGATTGTTTTCACTTTTCTGTGACTGTGACTCTTGCGCCTCAAGTCCTGAAGAACTTTGGAAGACTGGCAGGCAGGAGGTATTTGTGTGGAATTCTGAAAGTCCTCCTTGTTTGCTTCAAGCTTGTTGACATTGCTCAAGAGAGTCCCATAACTGTATCTTTTCTCATCCTTTTGTATCAGCCATGGGGCAGATAAGACAGTTCTTTTTCCTCTTCTGGATCTGGAACTCAGCATCATGGGGTAAGTATTAGTGTGTGTGTACATTCAGCTACTTTATGTCTAAGGGTGGGGTGAAATTATCCTTTCCTCAGGAAAATGGAGAAATGTTATGAATCTTCCTAAATTTTAAGATCTTCTGAGAAAGCTCATTTCAGCCCTACCATCCTCACAGACAAGGGCACAAAAGAAGGCTTTTTAAATGGATTCTCCTCGCTTGAGGAAGTCCTCCCTACCACATGACAGCTATGTAGGGACCCAGTAATGTCGTGTGGATTTCAGCTGCCCGGAGCTTCAGCCAAATTTGCCACCCCCTGGTGGATGGTGGCCCCCGCTCCTGCTAGGGCTTCTGGGAATTGTAGTCCAAGAACACCAATAGCCCCAAAAGTGCCACCTGGACCCAGGTCAACAATAAAGAGAAAAAAGAGGTGGATGTTCAACTACAGTGGACCCTCACTTAACAAATTTAATGCATTCTCCAGGACCTTTTGTACTATGAAAAAAATTGTAAAGTAAATTTCCCATTGGAGTGTGTCAAATGCAATTTCCCATGGGAATGCATTGAAAACCAAAATTTGTTAACTGAAACACGGTTTACCATAGGAATGCATTGAAATCCAATTAATCCGCTCTGGGGGGGGGGAATTGTTGTCCAAGCCACTCTTTTCTATGGATTTCCTTTTGTTATGCAAATTTTGTGTTAAGCAAGCTGCTTGTTAAATGAGGGTCCACTGTATCTTACAGCTTATAGAAAATGTCCTCCTGAGAGAAAGCAGCAGTTTCATGGTGCATTCAACGGAAATGTGCAGATTTGTATTTCAGACAACAGTTTGCAGAATTATCCAGGCAGCTCTGCTCTTAAATCATTCCGTCACACAATTGCAAGGACTAGCATTGGATATACCTCCCAACATCCCATTTCTACTTCTGTGATGAATGCCGAAGGTGCCTTAGGAGGAGAATATTATAGGGAATGAGATGTGTTTAGAAGGACAGTGTTCAGTTGCAATGCAGCCGTTCTTTTAATCTTGCCTTCCTCTATATGTTTCTAATTCTTTCCCTGGGTCTTCCTTACAGTTACCTGCCTCCCTGGCACTTTAGGAACAGAGTTCATCACCACCTTTATGCAGAATTTTGGGACAGGAGGCATGTTTGAGTTGCAGATCACCGGCTATTTTGACCAGACCACCGTGACCATCTCCTGTGAAGCCTGCCAGCAAAATCCAAGATTCCTGCAGAAAATAGTGGTGGATAAAGGAAAGATGGTGAAAGTGGCCCTCCCTGCATATATGGAGATCACAGGCAGCAAACTGTTCTCTGAAGTGATCAGGATCAATGCAGACAAAAAGATTACTGTTGTATCGAGGAGCTCCAAACCCCTGAGTACCGAAGTTGCTCTTCTGACACCTCTGGACAGCTTAGGGCATGAGTATTATGTAGTAACTCCTTCTTCAGGGCCAGCAGGGGCATTTCCAGAGTTCTCTGTCATAACTTCCCAAGGGCCCAATGTAGTGGACATCTACCCGAAAGAGCAGGTCACCCTCGGTGGGAAAATATATCCTGCCGGAAGCAAACTAACAGTGACCTTGAATGCTTTCACGGGAGTCCAGTTGCAAGGGAAAATTGATCTGTCTGGCACTAGGATAATTTCCCAGAAACCTGTGGCTGCCCTGTCTGGTCACATCTGTGCATGGAAGTACACCAAATGTAACCATGTCTGTGACCAGCTCCCACCAGTTAGTAGTTGGGGAAAGACCTACCTGGTCCCTCCATTACCTTGGCAGAGCAGGAGTGATATCCTCTACATCGTGGCATCGCAAACCACTGTTGTGAACTACCAGAGAGGAGGAAATAATGTGGAGGCCAAACTGGAACCTGGGCAGGTGTTGCAGGTTCAAGTCTTGGCCACAACCTCAGTCTACCTCTCAGCCAGCGCACCTGTACAGGCAGTTTTCTATAGCACAGGTGCAGTTCTTCGGGCTTTTAGTTATGACACATTTTTGATGGTGATTCCAGATATTGATAGCTACAGCCGTCTTTATAGTGTGACTGGGCAGACAGGCTTTCAAAATTTTATTTTTATGGTGGTGAAGACTTCAGAAACTGGTAGAATCACAGTGAATGAGATACCGCTGATCAATGTTATGTGGCAGATTATCCCTGGCACGGAGTACTCTTGGGGCTCATATCAGCTGCCTTTAAATGATTTGCCGTACATAGTAGCACATCCTGAATCCCCTTTTGGTCTCCTCAGCATGGGCCTTGCAAGTATGGACTGTTATGGGACAGCTGGTGCTGCTTTGGAAGGTGAGTAGATGCTTCCTTCACTTGTATTCTACTAGAGTATCATACTGACAGGAATGGAAGGATGCCAGAAGTGTGTGGTATCTTCTCATGGTTAGTACTAAAATTGATACACAGTTTGCTTAGGACAAGGAGAGTTTAAGGTTTAAGCAGGGCCTCATAGGGCAAAATACTTTCTGTGGAGGACCTCTCCTTATGACATCACTGTTTATGAGTTCCATTTTGTCCAGCTTGTACCATCTTTTAGGATAATTTTTTCAGCCTTGGGTCCTCAGTTTGTTTGTTTTTTACTTCAATTCCCAGAAGTCCAAGCTATTACGCTTTCTACTTAGTGATTCTGTGGGTTGAAGTCCAAAAGCATCTTTAGACCCAGGGTTGAGAAACACTGGTCTAGAAGAAGATGGCCACGTCTGGTGCTGATTTTTAAGAACACAAGAAATCTCTGATGGAGGAGGTGCTCAAAGATCTGTCCACTTAGAACTGGAAAAAGCTGTTGTTCTAGACTACCAATCCCAGAATTCCTAGTCAGTGTGACAATTCACCATAATGACCTGTGGGATTATGGGATCTGTAGTCCAAAAGAACAACATTTTCATGCTAGAACAAGTCTTGTATCTTCTCTTCACAATGGTCAACTAGATGCCTACAGGAAGCTCACAAGCAAGATAAAAGGGCATGAACATGCTTTTGCTCTTCCTCTTAAACTGCAGGGTGTCTCTGATAATGCAGTTCATATATTGCAATCATAATGATTAGTTATTGATAGTTGCTACTGTTCTGAATTTCCAGTCAAGTTGAAGACCATCAGTAACATCTTTTACTGGTATATTCTGTAGTTTAGCAGAAGCACTCTGGGATTTGGCAGACTCTAGGCATGGAATAAAACATATCTGGTGTCTCCATGCTTCCAGTTGCTGTCTGATTTCACTGCCAACAAATTCTATTGGGACCCACAAATTTAGGGAGGGAGGCACCCAGATTTAATTTTTCACAGGGCCCTGATAAATCTCAAGCCAGCCTTCAGAAACAGGAGACTCTTGGGATTGGGGAGTGAGCTTGGGAAAATACTAGTTATTGGACCATAACTTCCAGAGTATTGTTCAGCACAGTGAGGAAGATGTGGTTCCCAAGCTCTGTATAAATGTTAGCTTCACTGCTGGGGACTGTATGGATGTGTAAGGAAGAATTTTATTTATTACACTTGATATTTATTTATTATTTATTTATTACACTTGATACCCCGCCCCAATCGGGAGAACCCGACTCTGAGCGGCTTACAAAACACTAAAAATAAAAGTAAAAGCATAAGAAACAGTTTACTCCAATAAAACATCAGTTAAAAGGTCATCAAAATATTACCACAAAAATTAAAAACAGTACACAGTCCCACTTCCAGACCCAGGTTGGCAGTCCTTTAAATAAGCCACCTGGTAAGGGAACTCGTATTCCCAGGTCCCCAAACCTGTCCAGCCAGCCAGGTTTTCAAACCCTTCTGGAAGGGCAGGAGCTCTGTCTGAAGGCGCAGTTCAGTGGGCAGGAGGTTCCAGAGGGCCGGGGCGGACACGGAGAAGGCTCTTCTCCTGGTACAGGCGAGATGCGCCATTCTCGCCGAAGGAACAACGAGGGAGCCTCTCCAATCCGCCCTGGTGGGACGGGCAGATGTTCTTGGGGTGACGCGGTCTCTTAGGTATCCTGGCCCACTACCATATAGGGCTTTAAAGGTAATAACCAGCACCTTGAATTGCACCCGGAGACATAATGGCAGCCAATGCAGCTCCCGGAGCAGCGGTGAGGCATGAGCATAACGCCCACACCCCACCACTACCCGGGCTGCCGCATTTTGAACCAGCTGGAGTCTCCGGATGGTCATCAGGGGCAGCCCCATGTAGAGCGCATGGCAGTAATCAAGTCTGGAGGTGACCAACGCATGTGTGACCATAAGCAGAGCATCCCGGTCCAGGAGTGGGCGTAACTGGCGTATTACACGAAGTTGTACAAAAGCCCTCCTGGCCACAGCTGCCACCTGCTCTTCGAACAGTAGCCGTGAGTCCAGGAGGACCCCCAGATTACGCACCGGGTCTGTTTGGGGCAGGGCTGCCCCATCCAGAACCAAAGGTGGAAGCTCCTTTGTTAACACGGGACCCCTTACCCACAGCCACTCAGTCTTGCCGGGATTCAGCTGTAGCCCGTTGTCCCCCATCCAGACCTTAACAGCCTTCAGACACCTGGAAAGGACTTCCACCGCACCGCTTGGGTCCCCACGGGCGGAGATGTATAACTGGGTATCATCAACATATTGATGATACCTTACCCCGTGGGAACGGATGATCTCACCCAGCGGCTTCATATAGATGTTGAATAGGAGAGGAGAGAGTACCGAGCCCTGAGGGACCCCATATTGCAGGGGCCTAGGGCTGGACTTCTCCTTCTCCAGGCATACCGACTGGGTCCTGCCCCTCAGGAATGAGGCAAACCAGGACAACACTGTGCCCTGGATCCCCAGACCCTGGAGCCTACCCAGAAGGATGCCATGATCGACAGTATCAAAAGCCGCTGAGAGATCGAGAAGAGCAAGGACAGACGGTTCCCCTCCGTCCCGCTCTCTCCAGAGATCATCCACCAATGCGACTAGTGCAGTTTCGGTACCATATCCGGGCCTGAATCCTGACTGAAACGGGTCCAGATAATCCGCTTCATCCAGGACCTCCTGCAACTGCTGCGCCACAGCCTTTTCCAAAACCTTACCTAAAAAAGGTAGGTTGGACACTCGACGGTAGTTGGAAATTATCATGGGGTCGAGGGACGGCTTTTTCAGGAGGGGGAGCACCAAAGCGTGTTTAAAAGGTGCAGGAAAATGCCCCTCCTTTAAAGAAGAATTGATGATCGCCTCGACCCAGCCACCTGCCACAGACCTGGAAGCTTTTATTAACCAGGCAGGGCATGAGTCCAGTGCACAGGTCGTGGCGCGAACAGATGCAAGAAGCCTGTCCACTTCCTCAGGGCCAACAGGATCGAACCGATCCCAGGTAACATGGCTAGACTGTGCTATGGTCAGCCCCAGCTCAGTACGTTCCACGCCGGGATTCAGGCTCGAGCGGATCTGAGCGATTTTCTCCATCAGATAATCAGCAAAATCCTCAGCTGATCCCTGCCACCCAGGGCCCGGCCCCCCTCCACCGAGGAGGGACCTGGTCACCCGGAACAAGGTCGCTGGGCGGTTATCTGCGGAGGCAATAAGGGTGGTGAAGTATTGGCACTTCACCACCCTCATCGCCACTAGGTAGTCTTTAATAGCAGCTCTGACCAGTGTTCGGTCAGACTCGCTCCGAGTCTTCACTCGGAGCTTAATTTCAAAGCAATATGATATTTTTAACAAGTTGTGTTGTTTATCACAGTTCTGACCCACTAAAGTTCTCCCCTTCCATTCTTAGGTCCACAGAAGCTTACTTGCAGCAGTGTCTTTTGCCATCCAGGCATGGTGTGCAAAATAATCAATGACCAACCAACTTGTGTACCAATTGCTGAAGTTACTTGCTGGGCATGGGGCGACCCACACTACCATACCTTTGATGGGGTCAATTATGACTTCCAAGGCACTTGCACGTACACCATTGCTCAAACCCGTGGCAGTCATTTAGGACTCCCAGACTTCAGCATCCAAGCCAAGAATGAAAACAGAGGGAGCCTCCGGGTGTCCTACGTAGGGTTGGTGTTCGTTGAGGTTTATGGATACATGATCGAAGTCAGGAGATCAGAAGTTGGTTTTGTTAGGGTGAGTGGTGATAGCTGATGACTGATCAAGATCAGAGTTAACTCCACTGGGGCTGAGTTGTTGTGATAGAAGAAGATAATAATAAACACAATAACTCTGCGCCATCAAGTTGATTATGACTTATGGCAATGGTTTCCAGAGTTTTCAAGGCAGAGACTACACACATAGGAATGCTATCTCAGTTCTTTTTCCTAGGGTGCCAAGGGATTGTGCAGGATGTCCAATGCTACACAGGCTGGTTATTCTCCAAGGAATCACCGTGGGGAATTAAAATTCCAATCTCTGGCTCTATAACCAGATACCAAGACCAGTGAGAAAGAAAATCAGACAAGTTTCACTGGCTAGAATCTTCACAATAACCTGAAGTGGCTAATGGTAAAGGTGCGGGCATTTATTTTAGTTACATTTGGGCTCATGACCAATGATGCAACTGAGCACCTCATCAATTAGCCACAATTAACCATGTCAAGATATGTAATCTTTACAGAAATATCATCTGTCTTCTGGTGGATGCTTCCAGATTGTAAATAATGTTCCATATCTTTAGATGAGCATGATTAATGCATATGGATGACGTTGGTGCATGAATTAAAGCATGAAACAACCCAATTTCCCATAAAATCCCATAACTGTTTTAGGATTTATACCATAATCACCTTAGTGTTAGCTGCTCCCTGTGTCCACTAAACCGCCCTGGGTTCTTGAAGATTTAGATTACATTTCCCAAAATGCAAGGTCATTAATTTGCCAGTGAGGTACTTGAAGTTGTAACTGAGATGAGAACCTGTGCTTATAACAAGAAATATACCCTCTTGAAGAACATTATTTACTCCTTTATTTGTTTCATTTATTGTTCTTTTATATACCCTTGACCTAACATATTTTACAAAACCTTTTGTGCATTTATTTTCTCCACACGAAAACAGGTCAATGGTATCAAAGCCCATTTGCCGATCTCTCTAAATGGAGGGAAATTGACGCTCGGACAGAGTGGGGACTGGGTCATCGTTGGCACAGACTTCGGCCTGAGGGTATCTTATGAGTGGAATTTCCACCTGCGGGTCACCGTCACCAGTGGTTATCAGGGTGCTGTCCAAGGCCTTTGTGGGAACTATAATGGGAATCCAGGAGATGACTTTGAAACACCAGCAGGAACGGTGGCACCGAATCCCAATGCCTTCGGTGAGAGTTGGGTGGTGGAGAATGTAGACGAGCTGTGCTGGAACGATTGCCATGGGCCCTGTGAGCCTTGCCCGACTGATCAGGCAGAGAAGTATAAGTCAGAGGAATACTGTGGTCTGGTACTTGTGCCTTCCACTGGGCCTTTCAGCTCTTGCCATTCCAAAGTCAACCCTCAACCCTTCTTTGAGAATTGCATGTATGACGTTTGTGCCAACGAAGGCCACCAACAGACACTGTGTGATGCTTTGAAGGCCTATGCCGATGCCTGCCAGGTGGCGGGAGTGCAAATCGGAGACTGGAGAACACCTGCTAGATGCCGTGAGTACACAAAGGGATGCATTTGATTTGGGTGTGGACATTGTATAGTCTGCTGTCCTCCCCACGGAAAATGCAGAAAAGAAGTAGAAAAAAATCAGGAAGTAGCTGATGTTGTCTCATATTGTCTTTTCAGCTTGGGGTGGGGGGCATTCTGAAACTTTTGGAATTTTTTTTGACAAGAAGGTGAGTTTTGAGTTGTGTGGGGTGGGGGAGACATTTTTATTCATTACAGATGGGAGCTTCAGATGTGCGTGAAGGATGACAAGATCAAAAGACCTGAGAGTACATCAAAGGAACCCACCCTTTTGGGTGGTCCTGGCTTGGCTTCGCATATTTCACTTCAGAAGCCTTGAGATAAGTTGATTTAAGGCGGGTTGGAAACATTTCAATAAATAATTGTCAAAGCGTTTCCTGTGCTCGGCTGTGTTTGTTGATCTCTCCATTACGGGCATCTACCTTGTGATCTCATTGTGCCACTTCTTTCCGCAGCTCTGCAATGTCCCCCGAACAGTGAATACCAGCTCTGTGGAACGGCCTGTCCAGCCACCTGCGCAGACCAGTCAATTATACGAATCTGCACCTTGCAGTGTGTACAAGGATGCCAGTGCGTGGAAGGTTTTGTGTTGAGTCAAGGGGCTTGTGTTCCTGCAAACAGCTGTGGTTGTGTCTACGAAGGGATCCCCTATAGCCCCGGTGAGATCTTCTGGCCTGACGATACATGTTCAAAGCGCTGTGTATGTAACCCATCCACAAGGCAAGTGGAGTGTGCAGCTGCCACATGCAAGCCCTCGGAGCGATGTGAAGTGAGGGAAGGTGTGCGGGGCTGCTACCCTGCTGTCTTTGGGAATTGCTCTGCTCAGGGAGATCCCCATTATCTCACCTTTGACAACTTAAAACAGGATTTCCAAGGGCCCTGTGCCTACATCCTTAGTGAAGCATCTCAGACCCTCCTGGGCCCGGAGTGGTTTGGTGTGTATGTGCAGAACGAATATCGTGGAAACCGTGCTGTGACATGGACCCGGAGTGTGCAGGTCAATGTCTATGATGTTGTGATTGTCATCAGCAGACAATATCCTGGCAAAATCTTGGTAAGTGAAGAGATGGTGACTTGAGTATGTTTCCACCTCAGAGTTCTTTCCTACTAATTTAGCATCATGTTTATGTGCCTTTTTCATAGGTTGGAGGACGGTTAACCTCTCTTCCATATAGCTCAACCGGAGGACGTGTCGAAGCATATAAGAGTAGTCAGATTGCTGTGCTTAAGACAAAATTTGAACTCACCGTCACATTTAACTGGGACAGCCGAGTAACTGTCAGGGTACCAAGCTCATATATGGGCATCCTGCGTGGGCTGTGTGGGAATTTCAATGGGATCCGTGAAGATGATGCTTTTGTACCTGGCAGCATCCTTGTGCCTGAAATCCCAGTGTTTGGAGACGTCAGCAATAAGGAATATGAGTCCAGGTGCACTGAAGTCATTGACCCCAAGTGTCCAGGCCTAGACGCCATTGCAGAAGAGCAACGTGCATCTGGCCAAGAGTGTGGGCTCATTCTTGCCCAAGATGGGCCCTTCCGAGAGTGTCATGGTCGGGTTGACCCACAGGGTGCCTTCCAAGACTGCATCTATGACTATTGTTTCTTGAAAGGGTACTATGCTTTCACCTGTGCTGCCATAGCCAGCTACGCCACAGACTGCCAGACTGCTGGAGCGACCGTTTACCCCTGGAGATCTCCGACCTTCTGCCGTGAGTGTCACATGATGGAAATGTGTAGGGTGCATAGATTTCCAACAAAATGTGAGGACAGATAAAAAGAGGAGGGACAGTGTTGATTAGGATACATGCTGCTGAAACACATGTCTGAGTTCTTGCATCTTGAATGGAAGTGTTGAATAGCATGCAGGGTAATCTGAGATCGTAAGAAGTTCTCTTTGAAGAAAGAAAATGTGCCCATTTAAGTTTCATGCGCTATGAATAAGTAAAAGAAAGTGTTGTCTCAGGTGAAAGATAGCTATAGGTCAGAGGTCACTGTTCCATCTATTTGTCTAGTGGATTTTATGTATTATCTTATGGTAGCATACCGAACACTGAATGCTTTCATGCTTCATATAACCAGCTCAATCTGTGGGTAGGTATAAAGAAATGTAGAAAGCAGCCAAGAGACTGTTTTGTGGAGTTCTGAAGTTTGTAGATGTGGAACATCTTTATGTTAAAAACACAAAGGTCTGTGTGGCACACAGTGTAAGAGAGCTGGTATATATACCTTCATCCTCCAATGGAGGCCAATGGTAACTTAATTGTAGCTTAGGAGGTGGTCCCCCATAGACGCCTGGGCATCTATGGCCTGATACCAATTTAAATGTGTGCTGTAGTTTTGAGATGTTTGTTACTCAAGTTTAGGTCCCTGCATCAAGACCAGAGCTTTGAAATTATACTTTCTGGGATTCCATTTCCTGGACTTGCAGGGCACATGGGGCCAATGTTCATGCTGATTGAAAAGTATGAGAGATCTTGCCCCAAAAGTAACTTTCCCAAAGCTTGCTGCTCTGTATGATGATTCAAGTCTGTTCCTCAATGGTCTCCATTTTCACTTGCAGCCCTGCCCTGTCGTCCAAACAGCCACTATGAAGCTTGTGCCAGGAGTTGTGGCCAGAGCTGCATCAGTCTGTACCAGCAAGTTCCATGCAGTAAGCAATGCACAGAGGACTGCGTCTGCAATGAGGGCTTTGTCCTGAGTGGGGAGGACTGTGTCCCAATCGCCAGTTGTGGCTGTTTCTACCAAGGGCAATACCACCCTGCCGCTACCGACTTCTATCCCACTTGTGATCAACGTTGCAGGTGCGAGGCCGGCGGAAGTATAGCATGCGTCCTAGCACCCTGTGGCCCAGATGAAGAATGCAAGCTGGTGGATGGTTCCCAGAAGTGCTATCCCAACAAGATGGCCACATGTTCTGCCATTGGTGGCCTTTACCTTTCCTTCGATGGGTTGGCGTATAACTTCCAAGGCACCTGCACCTACGTCCTGACCAGGCTGCAGGCAAAGAACGTGAACTTGAAACCCATCTCTGTGTTTATTGGGAATGACGCCTGGGGGAATGGGAAGATCATTGTGCCCAGTTTGGTCCGTGTGGAAGTCTTAGATGTTGCACTTACTCTGCTGAGGAAAGAATATGGACAAGTCATGGTAGGTCATTTACTGCTGTTCATTGAAAATGCAGGGTTGCAGTGTGGGATCCTTACCTTCTCCCCAGTGGTGCAAAATGCTCTTGTATTCTAACAGAAATTGTTAGAAGCAAAACGCAAGTCTTTTACTCAAACAATTGAGGTAAAAAAGGTTCTCTAGCAATTTAGTAATTCCTTTGGTTTGCATAGTAAAAGAGAGTAAAAAACTACAACAGGAAAAAGTGTTGGAAAAGCAGCCTTGTTTCATCAAAGACCACCCAGACTGGTTTGCACATCAAACTGGTACTTAGTTTAATTATTTAAAAATCACTCCAGAATCATTTAAAGTAGAAAAAGATATATTAACATACATTTACCAACAGAAGAAAAAATTGAAAAGTAGAGATTCCATCATGCAGAAAATTTTGGGCTTAAAAAAACCCCAACAACAGATTGTGGCCATTCTTTGCAGGTGGATGGAGTGTTCTATCAACTCCCCGTGAATCTTTTGAGGGGCCAACTGAGAATCTTCCAGCATGGAGTTAGTGTCCAGATCTACACCACTTTTGGTTTTGCCTTGAGCTACGATCTGTTTTACCATGTAAGAATCACCATTCCCAGCGGCTACGAGAATCAGATAGGAGGCTTGTGTGGAAACTACAATGGACGAAAAGAGGATGATCTTCAGCTCCCTGACGGCACGGTGGTCTCTGATGTGGCTGAATTTGGCGCTGCCTGGAAAATCCCAGTTCCCAGTGCTTGCTGTGCAGATGGCTGCCGGGGCTCCCAATGTCCAGTTTGCAACAGGGAGCAGCAGGAGGTTTTCAAGCAACGCGACTATTGTGGGCTCCTGACTGCATCTGATGGGCCCTTCGCTGCATGCCACGCTATTGTCGACCCCAACACGTACCTGAACAATTGCGTCCTTGAGTTTTGCATTGGTGGTGGGGACAAAGCAGCCATATGCTCGAACATCCAGAGCTACGTTGCTGCCTGCCAAGCAGCCAAAGTCACTACCCAACCTTGGAGGAGCGTGTCCTTCTGCCGTGAGTAGCAGTGAGATACTTAAGGGCTTGCCCACACTATGTGATTATAGAATCACATAATAACTCAGTTGGTGGGAGCTTTTTATGCCCATTGGGTCCAACCCACTGCTCAATGCAGGAATCTAAATCAAAACAGATATGACATTAGGGGTGTCCAATTCTCTCTTGAATGCTCCCAGTGTTGGAGCACTCATCACTTCTTGAGGCAGTTGACTCCACTGTTGTATTGCTCTAACTGTTAAGAAGTTCTTCTCCAGCAATTCTTCCGCTGGTCTGAGTCTTTCCAGTATGGTTTTTATTTTGGAGATATTTGACTGTATCTTCCTGGGTTTGACATCTACACAAAGGGAGAGGCGTTTAGTGATAATTTCGATGATGGATGTTCCAGGGCGCCCTGGTCCATCCTGGTGCTTCCCTGCAGTCTAATCTTTCATTCCCAACACAGGTTCCTGTCCACCTTTGGGAACCTTCCAGTCTTCACCTCAACCACTTCGTTTTCTCCTCCAATCCTTTTTATTTTAACTACTCACTGGGCATAGACTGGCATAAAAATATGTGTGCAAATAGTTTTAAAAGTAGCCACAGCTGCTGCAGTAGTGTGTAAAATTCCTAATAAGATCATGGCTGGAATCCTTTTGATTAGAATAATGAGACTCTATGGCAAGGATTCTCAACCTGTGGCCCCCAGTCGAGACGCAGCCCAAGGTGTCATTTCGTGTGGCCCCACCACCACCTCCGCCACACCAGGAAGTGTCATGTGGCAGAGGAAGGGCAAAATGGCCCTCTGGCCCCTGAAGCTGTCTGAGGAAGTGTGACCCACTCGGGTTGAAAACTCCTGGTCTATGGGTTGTGAAGAAGTAAACTCACCAATTCCCCATGGATTCTGTGAGCTGACTGCAGAACAGCGAACTATGCTAAGATTTCAGCTAATGAGTTACTTTTGGGAGAACAATAATATAGCCTTTGCAGTGTATAATGTAACAAATTAAAACAAAAGGGAAGGAAAGTCAGGCGCAACGCCTGTAAGAACTATCTTCAACTAGATCTTTTTCCTTAATACCTGGATGCAGTCATATATGAAGTGTGTTTATGCCTATTGTTGAGGAACTGGCCCAGTATAAAGGGGTGGATTAATTCCTTCTCTTATTCCTACTGCAGCCCTGACCTGCCCAGCCAATAGTCACTATGACATCTGTTCGAACATCTGTGAAACAGGCTGTGCTGGACTCACAGATCATTTTCCGTGTCCGGAAACCTGTGTTGAGGGATGCCAATGTGACGATGGATTCTTCTTTGACAGCCAGGAATGCGTCCCCTTGGACAAATGTGGCTGCTTCGAGAACAATGGATACTTTCCGGTAGGTGGAGAGTGAGAAGTTAGGACTGGAATCTTTGAAGGGTGGTGTCAATACTCGCATCCCAGCCTATGGTTCAAGGGTGGCTCCTGCCCTAGAGATTTAACAAGAAATCATTGACCTTCATTTAGCACAGGGGTCCCCAAACTTTTTGTGCCACGAGCCATTCATGTGGTTGAGTGGGCCAGTCACGTGGTTCCTCCCACCACAAACGCTGCCACAAATGCACCGGTGGTTGTCATAAACATGTTTATGACAACCACGGGTGTATTTCTGGCAGGCATGGGTGTATTTACACATGTACAGGTGCATTTTATAGCTGTCATAAATGCGTTCACTTCCACTTTTGTGTGTGCCAAGGGTAGTGTTGGGCCACATGAAATGGTGCCATGGGTCGAGTCTGTCCCACAGGTCATAGTTTGGCCAACCCTGAGTTAGCATAGAACTTGCAAACACCAGTAGTTTATCTCCTCTATGCATGACAAAGCAGTATTGCCAAGCCAGAGGCCAGAGGTTTGACTCCCCTCTGTGTCTCTCAAGTGAAGACCCAGCCTGAGTAACATTGGGCATGATGTACAGCAATATATTGCCATTAGAAAGAGGAAATGGTAGATAATAACAGGATTGAGTGAGAGAGAAGAAGCCATATTAAAAAAAAATAGAAGGAAAAGGGAGAAAAATAGGAAGATTGATAAAAGTTTTGGAGAACAAGTAAATGTATAAAATAGCTTTGAATTTAGCTTAAAGCTTCAAAGATATGGGATAGTGCCACCGATGTAAAAAAATTAGAAGTGAAATAGGTGTAATTAAAGATCAAAAAGTATATAGGTGTGATTTGATGAAGAATAATACAAGATTGTTATCAAGAACTGTATACAGCTAAAGATATATCAGAAGAGAGAATAACAATTAATGTCAAAAAGAATGTGGCTATTAAATTTCAGGATAACATAGGGATAGCATGGAACAAAAGTCCATGGAAGAGGAGATGAAGGGAGCTATCCAAAAATTAAAGGTAGGAAGACACATAGGATAAATAGTTTTTCTAAAACATTTTAGGGCTTTGTATTTTCTAAACTCAAGAAATTATTTAATAATATTCTAGAAGGAGGGGGAAACCCACCATCCTGGAACCATTCTATGATAATCTTACTATTAAAGCCTGGGAAAAATACAACACAAATAGTTTCAAATCTACCTATATTATTAATAAATCAAGATGCTAAGATATTTACAGCAATGACAGCAAAAAGGTTGAATTGGTTTATAGGTGAATACTGTATATTATAATGGATCAAAATTGTTTTATGAAAGGAAAGCAACTGACAGATTTAACAAGTAGAGTATTAAAAATAATTAATTTGAACCGTTTAAACCTATGGAAGAGTCAACTCCTGAAATCTCCTATGATTCAATGGATGTACTCTAGTGTAATTCACTAAACCAAGCAACAAGATTTTAATGGCTATTTCCTGCAAGTGGTGAAATGTTTTCTGACTCTTTTGTCTTTCCTGTGCTTATGTCTCCTGATGTTCAGCCTGACAAGCCTATCTTAATAAATGACTGCTCTGAGAAATGCATCTGCAGTCCAGCTGGAGGAGTCATCTGTGACCGCAACACTTGCTCAGCTGATGAAATATGTAAAGTGAAAGATGGTGTCATGCAGTGCCTTAAGAAAGGTAATTTCTGACAGGTCCTTGAGCGTCAACTTCTCAGGTAAGGAAACCACTACTAGATTCTGTTTCTACCTAGACTAGAGATGGAAAACCTTGAGACTCCAGTGTTCTTGGACTTCAATTCCCAGAAGCCCTGATTAGCAGGAGTGCTGACTAGGGCTTCTGGGAATTGAAGCCCAAGAACAATGGAGTGTCAAGGTTTTCCATCACTGACCTAGACAGACCCAGCAGCGTGGTTGCTTTGACTTTCGTTGTTGTTGCTGGAGAGTGAGGCTAGGAGATTCTCATTGTAACCCCAGCTTGAATGGTAAATTGCTTTTGTGTATTATCAACCTAGAAAGTTCTGGAGAGGGTCACCATAATTCAGAATCGACTGGACAGCACACATTTTATGTGATCTGATGCATTTTGGGCATGGTGTAGAATTAACGTGTGGCTCCATGCTGCCCAGTGCTGTCTTCCATTCTAGTGCTGAGCGCTTACAAGCCAGGGTTCCTAACCTAAGGCCCATGGGCCAGATCTGGCCTGTGGCACCATTTTATGTGTCCCCCTCACCCTCCAATGGCATTCAAGGAACAAAATGGCTGCCCCTTTGAAGCTGTTGGGACTAAATGGCTTCCCCCATCATGCAGGCAGGACAAAATGGCCATCCATCCCTCGAAGCTGACTGAGAGAGCCTGACCTGGTCCCCAGCATGAAAAGGTTGGGAACTCCTGGCCTGATGCCTATGAAATAAGATTGTTGGGATCAACTGATCCAAGAGGGAATGAATCAGGTTGCATTTTGTAAAGGATCCTGGTAAACCTGGAGCCAGCCTTGGCAAGTAAACACAGAGGCAGGGGACTCCAACGACTGCGAGCGGAGCTTGGGAAAACTGTAGTGTGGGATCACAACTTGATAAATATTGTTTAGGAATTAGCTTCACTGTTGGAGCTTGGGTGGATCACAACCGGTAGGTTGGAATCAAGACGGCATTTTAAGAAGCTGTGGTATTTCTTCCAGGGCTGGTCCATTCACTTTCTCTCTCCTCTTCTCAGGTAACGCTACCTGCTGGGCATGGGGCGACCCCCATTACCATACCTTTGATGGGGTCAATTATGACTTCCAAGGCACGTGTACCTATACAATTGCTATGTCGTGTGGCCGGGGCAGTAACTTTTTGCTCCCAGCCTTCCACATCAAAGCCAAGAATGAAAACAGAGGGAATCTCCGTGTGTCCTATGTGGGAGTGGTCGTCATTGAAGTTTACGGATACGAGATTGAGGTCAGGAGATCAGAAGTCGGCTTTGTCAGGGTGAGTAACAATTAGTGATGACTGATAAGGATCAGAATGGACTTCACTAAGGCTAGGATGTTGTGTTAGACAACCTTAATATTAAGAAGAATAATTCTGGGCCATAAAGTCATTTTGGACATTTGGCAGACTTTCCCACAATTTCACAGGTACAGAGTACATAGAAGTGGTTATCCATTCACTACATTTATGACACCATGCGATCATGCAACTTGACCAGGCTGATGTTCTCCCAGGAGATCCAAGAGGGAATTAAACTTTCAATCTCTGTCTCTACGCCCAGTTACCGACTACATAAGTTTTGCACAACTTGAAATAGCTAATGGTCAAGGTGTTGGCAATTATCTCAGTTTCACATTTGCGCTCATGACCAGCCATCAGCACCTCACTAGATAGCCACAGTTAACCATGATAAGATATACAACCTTTGCAGGAATATCATTAGTTATCTGTTGAATGTTTCCAGATTGTAAACAATTCTCCACCTGTTTTACATGAACATGTTTAATGCATATAGTTGACATTACTAGATGCATTAAATTATGAAACCCCCTAATTTTCCATGACTGTTTTAGGATTTAAACCCAGATCTCCTGATTCTTAGTCGCTCAGGTGCTCACTGGATTCTTGAAGATTTAGATTAGAGTTCCAAACATGTCAATCTATTATATCGCAGTTGGAGGTAATTAAAGTTGTAATTGAGAAAAGAACCAGTGCTTGTAATAAGGAAAAGTACCTCCTTGAGAAAAACTTTTTTATTTGTTTCATTTATTGTTCTTTTATATTCCCTTGATCTAACATATTTTACAAAACCTTTTGTGCATTTATTTTCTCCACACGAAAACAGGTCAATGGTATCAAAGCCCATTTGCCCATCTCTCTAAATGGAGGGAAATTGACGCTTGGGCAGAGTGGGGACTGGGTCATCGTTGGCACAGAGTTTGGCCTGAGGGTATCTTATGAGTGGAATTTCCACCTGCGGGTCACCGTCCCCAGCGATTATCAGGGTGCTGTCCAAGGCCTTTGTGGAAATTATAATGGGAATCCCGGAGATGACTTTGAAACACCAGCAGGAACGGTGGCACCGAATCCCAATGCCTTCGGTGAGAGTTGGGTGGTGGAGAATGTAGACGAGCTGTGCTGGAATGATTGCCATGGGCCCTGTGAGCCTTGCCCAACTGATCAGGCAGAGAAGTATAAGTCAGAGGAATACTGTGGTCTGGTACTTGTGCCTTCCAATGGGCCCTTCAGCTCTTGCCATTCCAAAGTCAACCCTCAACCCTTCTTTGAGAATTGTGTGTATGACGTTTGTGCCAACGAGGGCCACCAACAGACACTGTGTGATGCTTTGAAGGCCTACGCCGATGCCTGCCAGGCGGCGGGAGTGCAAATCGGAGACTGGAGAACACCTGCTAGATGCTGTGAGTACACAAAGGGATGCATTTGACATGGGTGGAGATGTTGGATCTCTAGATCTGGGTAGGAAAAATGGACTATGGATGTTTAATTTCTAGACCGAGCCCATTGTAGAATTTCCTAGAGGACATGGGGTGCTTAGTTTCCAGACCCAGCCTCATCCTAGGATAACCTGCCCATAAAAGAAAAGAAGAATTAATTCTTGTACAATAGGAGGAGCATGTTAGGACATTTTTCTTTTGTGGAGTATTGTACAAAGATTGCTGCCCAGTGGAATAGTACAACTTTAAGGCCCTACAAGTGTTCTAAACACAGGTGTTCATAATAGAGCCACAGACTGATTGCCCGGATGTGCATGCCTTGTCTATGTGCCCCATTAACAGCACAGCTGTGGCTGATTAGAGAATCTGCCCAGCAACACCAGGGTATAACTGTGGCCCTCTGGGAAGGGTCCACGGAGGAGGTTATCATACTGAGGAGACTGTCATACTGAAGAGAAGGACTGAGCTACTGAGAGACTACAGAAGGAAGTCGTGCTGTTGATGAGAGTTTTCTTCAACTGAGAAGGAAGAACTGCTGAAGATTACCAGGACTCTGTGCATGCTCTTGGGATTAGAGCCAACAGAGGAATCCAAGCTGTGTACTGACTGTGGGGCTTGGAGAGAGAGAGACTGGTATTGTTATATATAGACTTCTGTATGTCTGTCTTCCCCTCACTGTTAAGTAAACCGCACCTTTCACTGAAGGCATATGTGTGTGTGTTGTTGCACCTAAAAGCTTTCGCTGCGTAACAGCTTAAAAGTGCTACTCTGCTATCGAGACACACATATCGCTAGGGGAATCCCTGACAAATAACTCTAAACAGGAAATGGCTGAATGTTAACATCAATTTTTTTTTTAGCTTGGGGAGGACATTCTGCCAATCTTGGAAATGTATTGGACCAAAAAGTAAACTCTGGGGTGGGGTTAATTCAGTAGAGATGGGAGCTTCAAAGGTGGAAGAAAGATCTCAAGAACTGATAGACCAAATGTTCTCAACCTTTTAAAGCTGGGGGCCATGTCACGCACCCTCAGACAGCTTCGGGGGCCGGATGGCCATTTTGCCCTTCCTTCACCACGTGGCACTTCCAGGTGTGGTGTAGGTGGGGAGGGGCCACATGAAATCATACCATGGGCAGCATCCAGCCTGTGGGCCACAGCTTGAGAATCCCTATGACAGACCTTCATCTCACTACTAAGTTAACATCAAGCTCTTTAGCAACAGAACTCACCATCTCAGAAAGTCATTATTTGGCATCCTATATTATAGGTGTTTACTTTGTTTAGATTGCACTAAGGGCAACAGGTTGAGAATCCCTATGATAGTGTCACATACCAGCTGGCCCCCTCTGCTCTGGAAACCTCCTTAACCAAAGCCCCCAGACCGCGGGCTGGCCGGCAATAAAGCTTTACAGCCCTTAGCTGCTTCTCATCCACAAGGAGGTTTAAACAGGTAGCGCGTTCAGAGGCTTTGTGTGTGAATGCAATGCTTCTCTTACCCTTTTAGTCCAATGAAGACACGTTGCTCAAGCAAATGAAGGTTTATTGATCAGGTATGTTGATCAGGTTCATAAAGCATAAAAGTCAGTAGCATAAATCAGTCCAGCAAACAGTCCACAAGTAATCTAGGTAACCATTTTGAAAAGAAAGGAAAAGAAAATCCCACACAATAGCCAGGGTCTTAAGCCATTGAGATCCAAGATCGAACTAACTCACTGTTCTCCAAAATGGAGAATTCCTGGTCAAGTGGTTTAACCTTGGCCAATCAGGTAACAGAGAATAACTTTCTCAAAACAATGAATTGTTTACATCCATGTGAAGACATAACACTAAGCTCTGCTAGCTAGGCTAGCTAGAAAGATAACAGCACAGGAACACTGTAATGTCAACAGGCCAACTTGTGACAGTCTTGTGAGGCATACAGAGAGAAAAATGGATTTTTATGAGGCCTGTTTATGAGGCCTAGCTAAGAAACTACGATATCAAGCCTTGGGAGACATGAGGAAATGTGTTGTTTCCTGACAGATAGACCTTCATTTCACTACTAAGTTAACATCTGGCTCTTTAGCCACAGAACTCACCATCTCAGAAAGTCATTATTTGGCATCCCATATTATAGGTGTTTACTTTGTTTAGATTGCACTAAGGAATTTAAAGTGTTTTGAAAATTTTGATAAGAGTTTGAATTGTTTTATTTTCGCACACAAAAACTGATTATAGTTTTGGGTTGACCTTGAGATTAGTTGATTTAAGGTGGGTTGGAAACATTTCAGTAAATAATTGTCAAAGCGTTTCCTGCGCTCGGCTGTGTTTGTTGATCTCTCCATTATGGGCATCTACCTTGTGATCTCATTGTGCCACTTCTTTCCGCAGCTCTGCAATGTCCCCCGAACAGTGAATACCAGCTCTGTGGAACGGCCTGTCCAGCCACCTGCGCAGACCAGTCAATTATACGAATCTGCACCTTGCAGTGTGTACAAGGATGCCAGTGCGTGGAAGGTTTTGTGTTGAGTCAAGGGGCTTGTGTTCCTCCAAGCAGCTGTGGTTGTGTCTACGAAGGGATCCCCTATGGCCCCGGTGAGATCTTCTGGCCTGATGATACATGTTCAAAGCGCTGTGTATGTAACCCATCCACAAGGCAAGTGGAGTGTGCAGCTGCCACATGCAAGCCCTCGGAGCGATGTGAAGTGAGGGAAGGTGTGCGGGGCTGCTACCCTGCTGTCTTTGGGAATTGCTCTGCTCAGGGAGATCCCCATTATCTCACCTTTGACAACTTAAAACAGGATTTCCAAGGGCCCTGTGCCTACATCCTTAGTGAAGCATCTCAGACCCTCCTGGGCCCAGAGTGGTTTGGTGTGTATGTGCAGAACGAATATCGTGGGAACCGTGCTGTCACGTGGACCCGGAGTGTGCAGGTCAATGTCTATGATGTTGTGATTGTCATCAGCAGACAATATCCTGGCAAAATCTTGGTAAGTGAAGAGATGGTGACTTGAGTATGTTTCCACCTCAGGGTTCTTTCCTACTAATTTAGCATCATGTTTATGTGCCTTTTTCATAGGTTGGAGGACAGTTAACCTCCCTTCCATATAGCTCAGCCGGAGGACGTGTCGAAGTGTATAAGAGTGGTCAGATTGCTGTGCTTAAGACAAAATTTGAACTCACCGTCACATTTAACTGGGACAGCCGAGTAACTGTCAGGGTACCAAGCTCATATATGGGCATCCTGCGTGGGCTGTGTGGAAATTTCAATGGGATCCGCGAAGATGATGCTTTTGTACCTGGCAGCATCCTTGTGCCTGAAATCCCAGTGTTTGGAGACGTCAGCAATAAGGAATATGAGTCCAGGTGCACTGAAGTCATTGACCCCAAGTGTCCAGGCCTAGACGCCATTGCAGAAGAGCAACGTGCATCTGGCCAAGAGTGTGGGCTCATTCTTGCCCAAGATGGGCCCTTCCGAGAGTGTCATGGTCGGGTTGACCCACAGGGTGCCTTCCAAGACTGCATCTATGACTCCTGTTTCTTTGAAGGATATTCCGCTTTCACCTGTGCTGCCCTAGCCAGCTATGCCACCACCTGTCAAGGTGCTGGGGTGACTGTTTACCCTTGGAGATCTCCGACCTTCTGCCGTGAGTGTCACATGATGGAAATGTGTAGGGTGCATCCATTTCCAATAAAAAAAGAGGAGGGATGGTGCTGATGAGGGTACAGGCTGCAGCAACAAAATAGGAATGTTGGTTCTGAGTTCTTGCATCTTGAATGGAAGTGTTGAATAGCATGCATGGTAAAGAAGACTTAATTTGGTGAAGGAAAAGATGACCTTTTAAGTTTCCCATGCTATCAATAAATAGAAGGAAGCATTGCTTCCGATGAAAGATAGCTATAGGTGAGAGATTTCAGTTCCATCTATTCTTTTACTCCATTTATGTATTATCTTCGGGTAGCATACCGAACACTGTTTGAAGGAATGCTTTCGTTCTTCATATAACCAGCTCAATCAGTGAGTAGATGTAAGAAAACGTGTAAAAAAAAAGGCTGAGATTGCTTTGTGGAGTTTACAGAACGGGGACATCTTAATGTTAAACACCAGCGGTTTGAAATCCCTTAAAATACATGTTCCAATAATATATCTCACCTGGATCAAAAGCTGGCTTTGTGTCAGTGTGTCAGTTCTGACATGATGGCACAAAACACATAGATCTGTGTGGGACACAGTTTAGGAGAAGTAGTCCATATGGCTTCATCTTTCAGTAGAGGGAAACGGCAATTCAATTGTGGCTTAGGTGGGGGCCCCTCTATGGCCTGAACTAGATTTAAACGTCTAGTTTCGATATGTATGGTACTCAATTTTAAGTCCATACATCAAGATCAGAGCTTTGAATTTTTACTTTATAGTATTCCATTTCCTGGACTTGCAGAGAACATGGGACCAATATTCATGCTGGTTTCAGATTTTTGGATAGATACTGCCCCAAAAGTAACTTTTCCAAAGCTTGCTGTGTATTACGAATAAGATCTGCAGCGTTCATTCCTCACTAGTTTCTGTTTTCATTTGCAGCCCTGCTCTGTCGTCCAAACAGCCACTATGAAGCATGCGCCAAGAGTTGTGGCCAGAGCTGCACCAGTCTCTACCAGCAAGTTCCATGCAGTAAGCAATGCACGGAGGACTGCGTCTGCAACGAGGGCTTTGTCCTGAGTGGGGAGCACTGTGTCCCAATTGCCAGTTGTGGCTGTTTCTACCAAGGGCAATACCACCCAGCCGCTACCGACTTCTATCCCACTTGTGATCAACGTTGCAGGTGCGAGGCCGGCGGAAGTATAGCATGCGTCCTAGCACCCTGTGGCCCAGATGAAGAATGCAAGCTGGTAGATGGCTCCCAGAAGTGCTATCCCACCAGGAATGCCACCTGTTCTGCCATTGGTGGCCTTTACCTTTCCTTCGATGGGTTGGCGTATAACTTCCAAGGCACCTGCACCTACGTCCTGACCAGGCTGCAGGCAAAGAATGTGAACTTGAAACCCATCTCTGTGTTTATTGAGAATGAAGCTTGGGGGAACGGGAACATCATTGTGCCCAAGTTGGTCCGCGTCGAGGTCTTGGATGTTGCACTCACTCTGCTGAGGGGAAAACAGGGACAAGTCATGGTAGGTCAATAAATGCTACTCATTATCCAAGTTAGGGTAGCAAATGTAGGGTTAGCCTTCTGTCCAGTGGGGCTTCCTTATGCATGCACTGGACAGTAAAACTGTAAGATGGTTTTCATGGAACACCCAGACACTTTTGAAGAAACATCCACATATTTTATGAAATTTCTTTCAAACCAAATGAAATGTTCATTCATCCCAGGGCAGAGAGTAATATAACATCATTTAACAAGATTAGAAACTTTTCCTCACTTCAAATCCTGGCTATTTTTACATATTCATATTCTCAAAGTTTATAGTTTTTTATCTCCTGGTAAGTGGAAGGATATCTAAGAAAATCCCAGTTTTTATGTCAATGAAATAAATTTGTTTCACTGCAATTGTTCCAAATATCGTTGTTTATTCTCACAAATGAGACCCCAAAGTTTCTGATGGTTTTTGTCCTACTGGAGAAGATTACCAACATTGTTGTGATTTTCATATTCTATAACTCCCCCCCCCCCCCCCAGTTAGGAAGACATTAATAGAAATGGCTTTTGGTGAAATATATTTTTCTGGTAAATATCTTGTAAATAAATCTTGAATCTTAGACAAAATGTTTTTACGTCAAATTCAAAATTTTGTAATATTAAGAATTTTGGGAAAAATTGAGTTTTTAGGAATTTGCTTTACTCTTCAGGTAGCAGAGCATAAGCAGAAAAAACTACAACACAAAACGTGAACAGAACAGCCTAGTTTCATCAAACTGCACCCTTTCTGGTCTGCACACAAAACTAGCACTTTGTATAGTTTTAAAATAATCACTCTAGCAGCATTTAAAGTAGAAAAGGGGTATCTTTATTTATAGTTACCATCTGTAGCAACAATCAGAAAGAAAAATGGAAAATGGAGTCTTGCTTTTCTGGTTAGAGTAAGAAGAGGTGCTAACAACAAAACAACGGAAGAAATATGCAAACCAGAAGAGGGGACAGGTTCTTGTCTGTAATTCCAAGGCAGGGAAAGAATTTTGTCAACAAACAAATCCATTGGGATGTAAAGTCCCTCTTCTTCTGCTACCCATCCTAGAATTTTTGTTCTGACAACGTTGAGTATAGTTTTAATTCTTCCTTAACAGATTATGCCTTTTCATTTTGCAGGTGGATGGAGAATTCTGTTACCTCCCTGTGAATCTTTTGGGTGGGCAACTGAGAATCTTCCAGCATGGAGTTAGTGTCCAGATCTACACCACTTTTGGTTTTGCCTTGAGCTATGATCTGTTTTACAATGTGAGAGTCACCATTCCCAGCACCTACAAAAATCAGATAGGAGGCTTGTGTGGAAACTACAATGGACAAAAAGAGGATGATCTTCAGCTCCCTGATGGCACGGTGGTCTCTGATGTGGTTGAATTTGGTGCTGCCTGGAAAATCCCTGTCCAAGGTGTATCTTGTGTAGATGGCTGCCAGGGCGCCCAATGTCCAGTTTGCAGCAGGGAGCAGGAGGAGGTTTTCAAGCAGCGTGACTATTGTGGGCTCCTGACTGCATCTGATGGGCCCTTTGCTGCATGCCATGCTATCATCGACCCCATCGTGTACCTGAACAACTGCATCCTTGAGTTGTGCATTGGTGGTGGGGACAAAACAATCATATGTTTGAACATCCAGAGCTATGTTGCTGCCTGCCAAAGAGTCAGAGTCACCGTCCAACCATGGAGGAGCGTGTCCTTCTGCCGTGAGTAGCAGTGAGATACCTGCAGGCTTGTCCACACTATGTTGTTATAGAATCATAGAATCAGAATAACTCAGTTGGTGGGAGCTTTTTATGCCCATTGGGTCCAACCCACTGCTCAATGCAGGAATCTAAATCAAAACAGATATGACATTAGGGGTGTCCAATTCTCTCTTGAATGCTCCCAGTGTTGGAGCACTCGCCACTTCTTGAGGCAGTTGACTCCACTGTTGTACTGCTCTAACTGTTAAGAAGTTCTTCTCCAGCAATTCTTCTGCTGGTCTGAGTCTTTCCAGTATGGTTTTTGTTTTGGTGATATTTGACTGTATCTTCCTGGGTTTGACATCTACAGTCGTATATGAAGTTTGTTTGTGCTTATTGTTTAGTAACCGGCCCAATATAAAGGGGTGGATTAATCCCTTCTGTAATTTCTCCTGCAGCCCTGACCTGCCCAGCCAACAGTAACTACAATCTCCTTTCTAACATCTGTGAAAGAAGCTGTTCTGGGCTCATAGATTATGTTCAGTGTTCGAAAATCTTAGTTGAAGGCTGCCAGTGCGATGATGGTTTCTTCTTTGGTGGCCTTGAATGTATCTCAGTGAAGAAATGTGGCTGCTTTGTGAACAACAGATACTTGCCGGTAAGTGGAGACGGAGGGGTTAGATCTGGAATCATTGAGATTTAACCCGTGATTATTGCCCTTCGGTTATTTGCTGTTGATGGGAAGCCCAGACAATGTCACTGATGACCTTTGCTTGGATCCCGTCATTTTTCAGAGCAATTTGTCCAACACTTATTTCATTAAAGCAAAAGCACACACAAACCCCTGTGTTACTTTTAACATGCTTTCAAGTCATTTTCAGCCTTATGACTTAAGCATCTTCAGGCTTTGGTTCTTTCATTCTATCCATCCACATCATATTTGATCTCCCTTGTTTTCTTCTGCCTTTCAATTTTTCTTCACTTGAGCATGAAATACAACACCAAAACTGGCAGTAGGTTCACTATCAGTGGGATTGGAGGGCCTGCGGTGGCTCATTGGTTAAGAAGCTCGCCTTGTTAGCTGGAAGGCTGGCAAGTCGGCACTTCGAGACCTGGGTACTGCATGATGGATTGAGTGCCTGTCTTTGTCCCAGCTCCTGGGGACATGAAAGGAGCCTTATTTGAAAGGAGCGGGATGTTCCCTGAGCGGAGCTTCTTCTGCAAAAATCCTTTCAACCCAGAATAATTTCTGACATGAAATTATTATTAGTGGGGTTGGAAGGTTTTTAATCTATGGCCGCTCTTCACCTTGCCTGTCCTTAGACTTGGCTTGTGGTGTGATTCTATGAGGTGGCCAAGGTGCAAAAACGGCTTTCTCACCAAACCTTGAAAACATGCTTCAGAAACAACAGTCCCTTCTAACTCTGACCTTAGGCTCTGACTTGCCTGTCTGGCCCTCACTACAAGCCGCTGTTTGCGAAGCTGCAACTCTGTGCGTCCTGCAAGTCTTACTGTATGTAAACCCCTGGTTTGAAGGTTGCAAATGTGATGCAGGAAATGTGGCCAAGTGGTATAAGCTGTGTAACTGAAGGACAGTAAGGATGCTTGCAAAGTGGAAGATTCATCAGGGTGGGAGAGTGTGTCACTTTTACCCAGAAACGTCAGAAGGCCAAATAAGAATAGATAGCTATCCTTAATGGGATGCCTCTGTTAGAATTGCTCGTGTCCAGAAACCTTAGCGATTGATCAGTCAATGATTTACAGCGGTGATCTGCAACAAAGCAACCCACTGTATTGGTACCTCTGGATGTGAAAACTCTTATTTAAGGTTACAGCCAGCCACCCAGTCACGCTCGTCCCTTGGGATATTCAATTTCTTCTTAGCCCAGATCTATGCTTCCAAAACTGGCATCCGGATAATGAGTGTTGTCCATCCCCACTGTGCTATTTTGGGGATTGTATGAACCCTTTTAGTTTGCCTTCTATTTTTTAAAAAACATTTGCTTGTATCCCAGGTACCTTACATCTTCATCTCATCCTCTTTTTTCTGCAGTTGGTTGTACTTTCTCAAGGGTACTCGAGTCCACACAAAGCAATGTGTCTCACCACAAATCACACAAGGCTATGAAATGAATTATAGGAGCCCTGTTTGCCTCATTTACCTTGCTTGCAGAATTCTAATTTGTGACTTCTATTTCTTTTAACTTTGAATCAATATGTCTTTTAAATAACATATTGTAACTACATTCTAAGCATTTAGATTCTTAAAAAAATATATACAGTAAACTCTTGTTTTACTGTGCTGGTTGTAGACCATAATAGAGTGATGTATTGATTGAATTTTAATTGTTCACACTGTGGAAATATGATATATCCTCTCATATAATCCACTTCTCCTCCTCTTTAGCAAGGAGAGAGCTACATCTCTGCCGACTGCAAGGCACGCTGCGTTTGTGGAAACTATGGCTCCCTGAGTTGCTACCCCCAAAACTGTGCTTCGGATGAAGAATGCCGGCTGAGTGAGGGGAAGCATAGCTGTTTTCCAAAAGGTGGATCTTGCAGCCTAGTGCCGGGGGCTCAGCTCTCCTCCTTTGATGGCCTTTCTGGGCAAGTTCCTGCTCCTGGAACCTACCATCTGGCTTCCCTTCGTGACGTCAACTCTGAAGATTGGTTCCGTGTGGTGGTGGGAGTTTCGTCATGCCCATTTGATGGGACTGTTGCGCCCAGATTGCTCTATGTCTTCTTCAAAGGTTTATTGATTACTGTGAATGTCCAGAATGAGGTCTGGGTAAGTGGAATGGAAGAGAGGGTTTTAACTCACATTCAAATTTATATTCTGTATTTATCCCCACTCCTGCCAACCTAGCAGTTCGAAGGCAAGAAATTGCAAGTAGATAAATTGGGACCACTTCGGTGGGAAGGTAACAGCGTTCTGTGTGCTCCAGTGTCTAGTCATGCCTGCCACATGACCATAGAAACATCTGCAAAAACAGACAGCGATGAGCACTGAACCCCAGAGTCAGATACGACTGGCTTTTGAGCAAGGGAAACCTTTACCTTATGAGAAATATTTCATTTATGGTCTGTTTTCCTGGTCTGGCTAATAGGTTGCTGGCTTCATTTTTGTGTCTTACAGGTGAATGGACTGCCAGCTCCAATCCCATTGAATATCACCAACTCAGTTGCGTTGAGTACAGATGGCGATGTTATCATCCTGCGGTTGCCACAGATTCGAGTAAGACTGTTTCCCAGTCAAGGAATAGTGGTGATCATCAGCCCTGCTTTGTCAGGGAGAGTACTTGGAGCATGTGGAAATTACAACAATGATCAGACTGATGATCTGCAGGACCCAAATGGAGCAGCTGTGAATAATGTACCTGAGATGTTGGTGTCTTGGACAGCCAGAGATTTCACTCTTTGGTAAGTTGATGTTTGCTTATTCCTCCTTATAGATTCACCTCCTGGGTGGGGCTAGAGTTCTCTCAACTGTAGTGGCTTCTGTGGATAAAGTTGTCACAATTCTAGGACTTCCAGCTTCAGAGGTCACCTAGAATCTCCCAGGTAGTCTTTTGGGACCAGAGGGAAAGGAAAAGAAGAGAATTCTTGCTACAATTATTAGCTTATCCCCACATGCTTTGGTAGGGAAGCAGGGCAGTCTACCCATGAAAGATATCAGGTAACTCTACTAACCAGTGTGAGTGAGAGAATGCCATCTTTGGTTTCTCTACCAAAGTAGTTAACAGTCATAAGAAGACCTCATTTGTTTTTTCTTTCTTTCTCCCAGTCTCAGAAGTTTGTCTTTGAGCTCTAGGTGAGTTTTGGAACTGGGAGTCCAAAAATTACCAAAAAAAACCAACAAAAAACAACAACCCACAAACAAACAACAACAACAACAAACCCAAACAACCCAACCCAACCCAACCCAACCCAACCCAACCCAACCCACCAATCCACCAACCAACCAACCGACCGACCGACCAACCAACCAACCAACCAACCAACCAACCAACCAAAACAAACAAACAAACAAACAAACAAACAAACAAACAAACAAACAAACAAACAAACAAACAAACAAACAAACAAACAAACAAACAAACAAACAAACAAACAAACAAACAAACAAACAAACAAATCAACCAACCAACCAACCAACCAACCAACCAACCAACCACTCTTAACTAGTGGCTTCCCTGCTCATTTCAGTGAAAGTGTGAGCCAGGCCCTCAGATTTAATTAAGAAAAACACTGCATGGCAAAGGAAAAGTATAAAAACAGCAAATGAATTAGCTCAATTTTTATTTGTTCATTTTTACATTACTGATTTAGTGAAAAGCCACTTGGCAATTTACATCCATAATGATACAAGCACCACAATTCTGTCTTTGGTACATTCTAACTGCCATTTTTTTCCCTGTGTTCATTTTCTTCTTAGTGTGGCCTGAAAGAAGATTTGCTTGGTAAATCTCGAATTACAGTCAGATGATGCTCCAGCGTAATGGAAATTAGTGTACGGTAGATGATGAAATGGCACTTTTAAGTATAGGGCATGCATGATTGAGAGCATGTTTTCTCCTGATTTATTACATTTCTCACAAGATAACCTTTTTGGCTCAGGTTTAATGATAACAGGCTTGAGCACTTCCATTTTTATGGGAATTTTAAAAATTGACTGTCATGGCATCAAGAAGATCAGAATCAAGCTAGAAGATATTGTCAGGTTGTTCTGTATCCCTCTCTCATTTCTGAAACTTGACGCTGTGCGCTTGTCGGAAACTTTGTTCAGTGAAACAGTTACAAGTATCCTTGCACGCTGATTATTGCTAATAAAGGCTTTTGACTGCATTCTGCCTGAATCTCAAGTTTACTTCAATAGAATAGCTGCAACTTTTCCACAAAAGGATGTATGCAGTAGCGTAGCGTGGGTTTCAGCCGCCCGGGGCGTCATCCAAATTCGCGCCCCCCTGGGCAAGGCCTAGGACGTCGGTGCCCACTCCCACTAGGGCTTCTGGGAATTGTAGTCCAAGAACACCCATATGCCCAAAAAGTGTTGCCTGGGGTCCCCCCCCCGGATATATGTGTGTATGTGTGAGTTGTCCCTGAAATCACTGATTTTTAAGAAAGATCTTGTTATTTACAATATTTCGCAGGCCATCCAAACATGGCCTACTTAATTTTGATAACCTGATTATGGTTTGGAGGGTGGAGGAGATGAGAGATCACTGCTACACCACCACCACCCAGTTGTGGAGTATTTGGGATTGATGAAACCTCCCACCTTCTCCTGCATGACTATCTGGCTATTGAAATATAAAACACCTTGCTAAAGAACCTCAACAATTCCTTAAGCCTTCCTGCAGCTAGCCAACATATCTACACCGCTCTTCAGCCATGGTACCAAGACCAGTAGCATCTGCCATGTCTCAGTCCTGCCTCTCCACTGGTCAGCTTGTTGACTTTCCTCTCCAAATGCTGTGAAACATACCCAGGGCTTTGTTTCATTTGGCAAGATAATGTCTGGCCAGGTTATCCTGCTATGGTACTAGAGTAGACCATACTGCCCGCGTCTCAACACTGAGCTTCAGGCAGCAGTTAACTAACCTGACAACCCTAAGGATTAACAGCTTGGGTGCCTAAGACCACATGGAAGGGTGATGATACCCAAGTGGATGAAATCCCACTTGACTCCATCTTGATGGAGGGCAGCAGCTTCATCAATCCTGGTCTGGGGCTGGTGAGGACTTTGCATGCCAAAAGGGCTCAGGACCAGAAACTGACTCATGGAAGTGGATTGGTGGTACAGGTGTCATGCTGTGATGCGGAAGGCAGATGAAAGGCCACTGCATTATAGTCTAAGGACAGTCTTCATGGCTGATCGCCATGACGATCGTCAAGATTCGGGTTTGGATACAGCAGAAGGTGAAGAAGAAGATATGAAAGGGGAGTTATTGAAAGAAAGAACTAGGAGTTAACAAGGGTTCGATCCTGTCTTGGTGCCTCAAAACACTTGAAGCCCGAGGCATAGGCATTTCTGAAAAAAATCAAACCTATGTTCAGCTTATCAACCTTCCTCTTTTTAAGTCCCTCCATCTTTACTTAGCTCTTGCTTAGAACAGGTGTTTTGGCGTCTACTGAAGCTGCAACAGCTTGATGGAGACAAGCAGCCCTAGGGATGGGAATATTTTCCCCCCCCCCATGATGAACTCACACGAATACAAAGCCTTTACCAAAAACATTTATTGATTCTTCTGTTGTTTCAGCAGGGTCAATAAACTATTATGAATGAAATGCCACTGTGTCCTGCTCCAAAGCTTCTAAGGTTGTAAGCCTTGAACCCAAAAAAGATCTATCTGTGTTCAAGGGAAGAGCAGTCCCACTTCAGATGAAAAGACTCCCATCCTTCCAAGGTTGATAAAATGAGTCTCCAGCACATTGGGTAGAAAATGCTGATTACCTTGTGAACCTTCCAGAGAGTGCACTAAATGCTATGCGGTGGTATATAAGTGTAAATGTGAATGGCTAATTGTGCCTAGCAAAAAGAAGTTATCCAGGTACAGGATGTGATGCTTTTGACTCTAACCTGTATAAGCTTTATTTATTTATTTAAATTTATATTCTGCCCTATTCGCACAGGCGACTCAGGGCGGATCACAACTGACATACAATAAACAATTAAAAACTCTAAAAAACAAATTAAAAGATTAAAAACCATTTAAAACAACCTCTAATTCCTTTAACTAAAGGAATAAGCAGAATAAGAGGGATAAGAGGGTAAGTGTAAGATATTAAATAAGCCAGTGGGGAGGGATCAATGATCCGTCATAACCCCACACCATTCCCACCAGCCAAGTTTTCAGACCCTTCCTGAAAGCCAATAGCTCCGTCTGGAGGCGCAACTCCAAAGGCAGGCAGTTCCACAGAGTCGGAGCAATCAGGAAGAAGGCCCTCTTTCTAGTGCCAGAGAGTCGAGCCTCTCTGGCAGATGGCACAACTAAGGCACCTCTCCAATCCGCTCTGGTGGGATGGACAGATACCCTTGGGGAGATACTAAACTCATATAAAATACTGAACAATTCAAGAAATCAGGCCAGCGAAGTTAGACAATAATCTAAGATGGGAGATGCAAGATAGTGCCCTCCTGATGATTTGGACCATAACTCCCATCAGCCCCAGCCAACACAACCAATGGGATGGAATTCTGGAAGTTGCAGCCCAAAAAATAATAATAGCGTGAAGACACCAGGTTGTCAACCTTTGATCTAAGAGCTAGATATAGTCTCATTCAGGTTGGATCTTCAGTGATGGTAAGCTGAAAAGCTTGTTTTAGGAGGCAGTTTATGTCAGTTGGGCAGTAAGAGAGGATGGATTGTTCTTGGGAGGCCCGATGCCCTCATGCTCCTTGGGATGCAATGATGCAGAAGATTCCTCACCCACAATATGGTCCAGAAAGCAGGACAGATGGCGGTAGGTATCCAAAAGCTGATCCCGAATCTAGGCTTCAGTAAGAGTGCATTTTAAAATGATCTAAAAAAAAGGGAGAGGATGAGGGGAAAATAAATGAACATTCACCACCTAGTGCAGGGGTTCTCAAACTACGGCCTGTGGGACATTTTCATGTAGCCTGCATTGTTGCCACTGCTGCCATGGAAGCAGATGCATTTACAACAGCCGCAGATGCATTTTATGGCAGTGTTTACAGCAGAGGGAACTATGGACAGCCAACGTGGATTTCCAGAAAATTGCTTACCCCTGATTTAATCAGTCTTATTCTGTTTAGGGTTAAGGATTAGATTTAGCCTCTACTTTCTTAAACCACTGGGACTCTACTTCCCAGTCCATTGGCTGTTTGGTAACTTTAGAGTTGTACTTCTACGCATGAAGGTGGATCAGAGACATTTATATTTTTCCCCTTCTAGTGCCTATGCACTGCTTTTATTTGTTAGATTCTAAACGAAGATGAGCAGAAACTGAGAAAATGGTGTGACTGTCATTTCTCCTATAACGTACCATTCCGTGCTGCTGTTGTGACTTTCCAGTGGCTGATGACCTCCGTGATGGTGTGTGCTACCTTACCATCGGGCAACTGCAGGTCATCATTACCATTGCCATTGAAGTTGCCACAAGATTTGGATACTTGGTTAGTCAGTGTCCCACTGATCACCAGTGTCACATCTCCTTGATTGCTGTAGAGAACCCGGATGTCTGTTCCATGTTTCACCGTCACCACATTCCGAGCCAAGCTCACCGAGATCTCTTTCGAAGGCTGAACTGGGAGGTGCACTGGTTGCCCATTCACCTACAAAGTGCAACACACAAGGAGGTCACATGGAGACACAACATTGTTTTAAAAGGGTGGAGTGGGTTAGAACAAAGAAGAACAATTTAGACGAACAGATGACTGACAGCACAAACTAGCCAGGTTTATCCTGGAAGGTGAGCAATACATAGGGTAGATCCATTGGGCAGAGAGGCCAACCTGGCAAGCGGTCCCAGGATTCTTTCCACCTGCGCCTGAGACCCCACCCCTGGCTGGGGCTTCAAAAGCTGCCATGACGACAGGACTTTATTCCCTCCACCGCCACCCAGGTACCTCCTGTGGCTGGTTGGAGGGGCCACCATGGCAACCACCACTCAGCTGGCCTCAGACCCCACCTTCCCAGGACTGGGTGAAAGCTGCGGACCATGGCGGGCCCCCCAACAATGCCGCTCAGCTGGCCGCAGATCCCACCTTCCCGGGACTACGTAAATGCCACGGAACGCACCGGGTGACCCAACAACACTGCCATGCAGCTGGCCTCGGACCCCACCATCCCGGGGCCAGGGAAGGATCCCATTGTAGCTGCCATTTCTGGGAGGCCCCCAGCTAGCCCAGCTGAGGAAGACGTTGAGCCCCGGGCTCCGCTGCGGACGTCGAACCCCGAGCTCTGCCACGGACATTGAGCGCCGGGCTCTGCCATGGATGTCGAGCCCCGGGCTCCGTCGGGGACATTGTGAGTTTGTTTGTTTGTTTGGTTTTTGGTATTTTATTATACACTGTTAGCCGCCCTGAGTCGCTCTGCGAGTAGGGCGGCATACAAGTGCGATAAAATAAAATAAATAAATAAAGGTGACTTAAATAGGTTGTGAACATGGCTGTAAATCTAAAGGAAAGCATATTAGGTAGAACATGAATAGAACATGACTTCTGTTAGTGGTGACTTTCTGCTTCTTACCGAAACTGAGTTATCCTGCTTTATGAGCAGAATAAACTTGTGGAAGTAGACAGTAACAGAAACAACGACCGGTGTGGGACAGGTAGGACACTTGTGCAATTGCACTACCACCCGGAACCAGGATTTAGAGTTGGCATTGTTGAGGGTAGAGATCTCATATGATCCTTCCAGAGGTAGCTTTCCAGATACCCCATCGAAAGAGGTGAAGATATGCCTGTGGGCGATGGTACAATGTCCCTCCTGATGAACACAAGTCCACTTGGCATCACTCAGGACACACGCTTGTTTGGGCCCACACGGAAGGGGTGTGCACACCATTCGACCTTCCCTTTGGCATATGCATTCTTCTTTGCAATTGGCTGTGATCACCTTCACGCCAGCCTGCCGGAAGAGACACAGCAGAGTTCAAAAACAACGGAACAGCTTGATGGCGCAACACTTTAATTATGTCACAATTGAGAGCAAAGTTAGGGCTCTTCCGCACAGAACATTCATGCCCCAATTTTGGAGCTTGGCCCTGGAGAGGTGCACAGTTCCCTTGGATTTCCATTCAAATTTTCCCTTTAAAAATTCACTTCTCTTACAAAAGATGCCTCTCTCTAAGAGATCTTTAAGAAATTGTCTAGGAAAAATTAAACATGTTAAATTCCCTGCTTGAGATTCTCTTGGCTTATCTCTCTTTACAGCCAATGAGATAGCCTTGTCTCTGTCTGCAGATGTTTCTGTGGTCATGTGGCAGGCATGACTAGACACCGAAGTGCGCAGAACACTGTTTACCTTCTCACTGAAGTGGTACCTAATTCTTTACTTGCAATTTATTGCTATCGAACTGCTAGGTCAGCAGGAGCTGGAACAGACGATGGGAGTTCACTCCATCATAGAACACTCGGTTCTCAAACTGCTGACCTTTCAGTCACCAAGTTCAGTGTCTTAACCTCTAAGCCACCACAGTCCCTAAGCACAATTATTCCAACCTAATTGTTGGCTAGGGCTAATGGGAGTTGCGTTCTAGTGTCATCTAGAAGACTAACCATACCCTAACTTGGTTTCTTACAATGACTTGCCTTAAACCACATGCCCTTGTGGAAGCACCGGCATTGACTGATAGGTGCACAGTGGTACCCGGCCAAAAAGTAACCCTTTCTGCACTGGCAGCCTTCGGCACAGTAGTTGGGGCATTTGGTGATTCTGGCTGCTTCTTGGCACCTGCTGGGGCAAGCTGAAGCACAGAGTTCGTAGTGGCTGTTGGCTGGGCATTTCATCGCTGCAAGAAAGATGGAGAGAGATGAAGTTATTCAATGAGAGTACAAGTAGGCAGGTAACAGTAAAGGTCACCCATGCTCAGAAGCCAGTCGTATCCAACTGTAGGGTTTACAGCCAAAGAGCCAGCGCTATCTGCATTTGTAGATCTCTCCGTGGACATGTGGCAGGCATGACTAGATGATTAGAGCACATGGAATGCTGTTACATTTTCTGCCAAATCTACAGGGTGGCCCATAAGCCCCTACCCACCTTCTCTGTGAGCAAGTGCTCAGATACCTTCCTCTTTTGTCCCTCATTTCTTTATATTTATTGCTTTGTCCATAGAGAGAAGCATTTATCTCTTCCCATAAATGGCACTTCTATGCAGTGAGAACGAGGGACAGCACACAGATACACTGGATACATCAGCTGTATGGATGGGTAAGGACTTACGGGCTACCCTGTATATCAATGTTTTCTCAAGTCAGTGCCCAATGGACATGTTTCTATTAGTCTCATCACTGCTCATGTTGGCTGGATCTTATGGGAGTACAAATGACTAACATTTGGAGGTAAAAAGTTTGAAGAAGTCCAGTATATAGTAGCTCTCCAGATTTAAAATGCGAACTTTTCCAAGACCTAGCTAGTGGTGGGCCAGACAGTGTTCTGTGAGGTATAGAGAGGTATATAAGTACAATTGCTCTTTGCTCTTTGCTATTGCTATATCTTGATTTCCCTACCATTTAGAAGCTCACTACTTCCAGTACCAGAGGTGATATACATGCTGGCTTCTATCACTTCCTCTTGCAAATCCCACTATTTATGTGCTCCATGAAGAAACATATCTTTCCACTGTATTAAAGTACTCTATCTTTTATCTCTAGCATGCTAAGTGTGAACCTAAAGACCTTCTTCAAACAGCCTGTGAGATATCCCTCCTTCACCCAAGAGAGAAATTACTAAGAGAATCAGGTATACTGTGATGGGAGAATGGTTAAAGAAAATGGTGATGGGCTATAGCAGCACTACACCTCTTCGCTATGCATAATCTTGCAGAATGTAAGCCTTGTAATATATTTTTATGACTTCTGCTTGGGATTAATGATACATGCATAATATGCCTCTTCCCATGGTGAAGACTAAATCGCAGGCAGGAGCCAGAAGCAATTAAGGAGCTAGGAAATCTGCCAGGAATTAGAAAGTAAAAGGGGGGGGGGAGGCAAACGTCAGAGGTGAGGAATGCATCAAAACATGCCATCCAGGAGGAAAGTTATTGTGTGGAAACACAGGACTAGTTAAACAGGAAGCTGTTCAAAGCCCTTCCTATTTACTCCTGAATGACCATCCCGAATGGGTGAGGACTGTTTGGGTTCTGAAATTCCTTTCTTGCTCCATCAGCTGCTTTTTCTTCTACTTCTGGCGATGAAGAGAAACTATGTACTGGGCTGAGGGCTCCAGATCCTGGTTCTTCAGACTTGGTTTCCTACCTGCAGACCTTAAAAACCCTATTCAGTCTTTTAAAGAAATCAATAAGTGAGGAAGGGAAGAAGGTTAGCCTTTTCTCTGATGGGTTTTGTCATCTCCCTACATGTGGAAGGTGACTAATGGAAGCAATGAAACCTGGCTATCGAAAGTGAAACTCAATGTGAGTCAGAACCCTCATTTCTCAGTGTTCTAGCTCAAGTCAAAAGTAGGGATGGAAATTTTCAGTTTCTTAGATAAACACCATAATCCCCCATTCAAGGATGTCTATCTTATACACTTCTTGTAGACACCTAAATGTGGCGCACCTGGGAGAAAGGGCCTAAATTAAAAGACTTTGAAGTTTAGTTCAGATTAGCTTCACCCAAAGTTCCCGTTCCATCATGTTTAACTCCCAGAATGGGGCATTATGGAATTTATCTCCGAGAAATATAAAAAAATCTCATCCCTGTCAGAGACTGCCCTCATGGTTTATGGATATTTTCTACCTTTATGTCATGATTCAGCCTTTGGATTCAGATAAAGATGACTGGGAATAACAGCCGTAGCTTGATTCCAGTCCGGGTTTGCCTCCCCATGATTGTGGTCTGCCAACCGCTGAGTCAGCTTCTGATGGCGAAGGACCTTTGCCTCCCCACATTCATGATCTGTTAGCCTCTGACAGCAATGAGTCTACAACCTCAAAGCGTTGTTGGAAACTGCTATGCAATGATTTACAGCTGCACCATAAATCAGCCAGAGCACACACAGACAGATGGCCCCCAGCTGAGGACTCTTGACTGAAGTGTGCTTTTAGGGAAGATGGCTGCACCCATGGTTGTTGTACAACACTGTTGCAACCCAACACTCTGTTATTTTGTTGCCCGCCTTGAAACCTTGACTGCCTGATACTCTGTTGGATTTTGGACCCGTGCCTGGACTGGATTACCACACCTCTGGATAACCCTTCAGATTTTTACCTCAATGGACTGGTAATTGAACCCTGGCTTCCTTGATCACTCTATCTCTGGTTAACCCTTGAAAGGCTGTTGCTGCCTACTGTCACTCCCTGAGCAGCACCGCTGAGTGGCTCCCCTGCCCAGAAGGGTGGACTTGCACACTTTCATGTATAGAAGGCAAGAAAAACAGGGATGGTTGGGGTGGGGTGTAGAGAGAAAGTGTTTGCTCCCTCCAATTTGCTTTTAAAAAGACCATATGGGCCCTTAAATATCAACTAGAGAGGTCAAAAGGATTCTGCAGGCTTCATGCCTGTGGTCTGTAATGTTGCAAGCCCAGAGTTTCCCTGGAATGGTGACTTTGTAGGAGTACTTACGGCAGAATTTAGCTGTCCTCCAGGGCTGGATTTTAATCCCAGCAGCTTGACATGAGATGACATAGCCATGGATAGCTCGGCAAAGGATGACAGGGTTCCCTCGTGCCTTGCAGAGGTCATGCACGCAGTTGTTGTAGAAGACCGTCGGGTTGATGGTGGAATAGCAGGCACTGAAGGGGCCATATGGATCGTGTAGGATGCCACACTGACTGTTATGTATATAGCTAGCTTTCCGGCTCACGTGACAAGGTCCACAGACAGAAGCAGCACAGTCCTCGGCACAGGCAGCCAATGGCCCCTCTACTTTCCAAGCAGCTGCAAAGGCCTGAAAATTCATGGCTCGATGGCCATCAGGCAGCACAATGTCATCGTTGGATCTGTCATTAAAATTGCCACAAAGGCCACACATCTGTCCATGGTAAGCTTCTGGTACTTTGACGATAAGGTGGTAGAGCTGGTCAAAAGAGACGAACAAGCCGAAGTCTGTCCGAACCACGATGTTGTCACCATGGTAGTATGCCCACATGCTATCGCTCTCTAAGCGGAAAGGCAAGAAGGTAGCTGCACCGTTCACCTGTCGCCATGGCAGTCAAGAGTTAGTGGTCAATCAACAGGACAGACGCCAGTATTCTATTGCTGACCCAAACTAGATAAAACCCGCCAGATTCATGTATTGTTTAGCAATTGATTCAGTGACTCTGCACTGATACCTATCTTGGGCCCTTATATTGGGTGGCTTGGAACCACCCTTTGACATTTCCTACAATGCCTTTGACTTAGTGTCACTCTCAAGGCTTTTCATGCAGTTCCAAGACACATCATTTTGCTGTTTAAGGCAAAGGACAAGAGGGCAGAAGATAGGCTTTAAGGACACACAACAGCTTTGTCATGCAACAGACCAGAAGAGTAGCAGAGCTCTGGAAGAACAATCAACAGGCTGTCCCTACAGTCTCTTCAGAGTCTCCTGGATTGGTGTTGATCATAAGAAGTTAAAACTCTCTCTAAACCAGTGATGGTGAACCCTTTATAGGCCGAGTGCCCAAGAAGGGAGGAAGCAGGATGTGGGCAGGCATCGCGTGTGCCCACACACCCATGTAAAATAAGCATCTTTTAGTTCTTAAATCTTCTAAAGGAGTGTTTCTTAAACTATGTTCCATGGAACACTAATTTGCACTAATCTCTTAGGATTTTTTTTTTAAAAAAACAACACCCGCTAGGCTCTTACAGTTGAACCCAGCAGAGAGAAAACCTCTGCAATTTTTCATCCTCACAGCAAATATTTACATCCTTATTGATAACCACCAAATGTTTTAGAGTCTAGACCAGTGGTTCCCACTGTGGGACACACACCCTACAGGGCAACTTCAATTCCCAGAAGTCTAACTCAATATATTGGCTGATCAGTGCTTTGTGGGAATTGACTTAGGCTTCAGGGAATTGAAGTCCAAAAACCAAAGATTGGGAAACACTGTTCTAAAGTGATAGCATGGATCATGTTCAAGCAAAGAAAGATTGTAGCAGGATTCGTTTCTTTTTTGAAGAAGCTGTGGCTGACATTTAAAAATTCCTGTCAACTTTGCTATGAATGAGGGGGGGGGGGAAGCATTAAGTGTAGATGAACTGGAGTGAAATAGGATTGCTTAAAAACACACATTAATCAGATTTTGCAAGTTTCTCTAAATTTGGTATAAAGCAAGCCAATGCTGTCTACATTCACCTTGCCAAATATGGTCCTGATTCAAGAACTCATTCAAAAGTCATCATGTTTGGTTTGGATTGCCTACTCATATTCAAAATGGCTTATGGGATGTTGATTCAACTGGTCATACAATGTCAGAAACATACTCCTGTGCATCTCTAATAATGCAGAAACCCAATTCTCAGAAATGCCCCAAATCTTCTTTAAATCCAACTGGTTCCTGCCTATTCATCTAAGATACTACACTTGTTCTTAGTCAAAAGGTTGAGAAATAGTAATCCGGTTTCTTTTCAGGTGATATAAACCTAAGATTGCCTATCCTTCTAACAAGAATTCACCATGAGAATTTATTTAGTTCTCAGAATCTTACCAGGATAATGCCTCTCTTCTCCCGCATGATGGAGATAGTGTTTTGATAGGCGATGACAGACACAATCTTGGTTACAGACACCTTTCCATTGGACCGCCTCTCGTTTTCCACATTGATGGAGAAGGATGGAACAGAACTTTTGCGTGTACAGCTCTTGGCCAATATATAGGAGCAATTGCTCTGGAGGTCAAAGATGGAGCCATCAAAGGTGATGTAATGTGGGTCCCCGGTCACATGGCAAGTCCCAGTCCTCTTGGAGGCAAGAACATGACATGTCTGGATGCCGTTGACTAGCCGGCATTCCTCATTGTGGCTACATGAAGAACGGTGGCAGTCCATGATGCCACCGACTTTACAAACACACCGTTCCTTGCAGAATCCATTGAGATAGAAAGACTGGCCAGCCTTGTAGTAGAAGCCTTGGTGTACACAGCCACACCGGGAGATGGGAACACACTGGTCACCGCTCAAGACAAAGCCTTCATTGCACTCACATCCCTCGTGGCACTTGGCAATGCAAGGCACTGGGTTAAACAGATTGCGGCAGGTCACGGGACAGTTGCTGGCACAAACTTTGTATTGGCTGTTTTCAGGGCAGTTGGGCACTGGGGAGGCAAAGGGAAAAGAATTGGTGATATGAATGAACCTGACTCCATTCTGTGATACTTGATTGATTGTATTGCTACATTGTATTGCTCGTCCCATTGCATTGTTGTATTCTATCGTTATAATTTATTGTATCATATTGTATTATATTGTTGATTATATTGTTGAAGTTATGGAATGTTACATTTGTGGGTTCTGTGAGCTGCCCTGAGTCGTTTTTTACCAAATAGGGTGGCATATAAATCGAATAAATGAAATGAATGAAATGAATTCTAAACGAATATGTAATGTCAAGATAGAAAATGACGTGCCTTCCACCCATCGGCCCCATCTGGGCTAAGAATACGTGTGTATAGTTTGTCAAAAAGTTTATAAGTCTGATTGAATTGTTAATAGGGGTTCTTGGATCTATATGGAACCAAGCACCACATATGCATATTTAATTTAATTGGGTTTTCTATAAATGACATATCCATGAACTTACTGCAGAGTGTGGTGGATCTCCACTCTTCGACCTTTGCACCAGCTGCTTGGCAGGCTGCAGCGTAGGAAGACAAAATTTGACAGGTAGCATTCTTGTTGCCATTGGAGCAATAGTCAAAGACACAGTTTTTGAAATAGGATTCAGGAGGCACCTTGCTGTGGCACACCTTGAAGGGACCCTGAGGATCTAGAAGAACGCCACATTCTTTGCTTGACCTCTGTGTGAGTTCCACATTCTGGTAGTCTGGGCAGGCCACCTTCACCTTCTCGCTACAGCCTGGGATGTCGCGGAATTTCCAGCTTCTGCCAAAGACTCCTGGATCAGTTGTTACTCTTCCGTTTTCTTGCATCATATCATCATGCGCGTGCCCATTGAAATTCCCGCATAAGCCACACAGCATGCTCCTGTAGGTTGCTGGCACTGTGAGCCGGATATTGTTTTTTCCATCAAATATAACAGTTAAACCGAAATCAGTCGCAATCACGATATCCCAGCCCTGACGGTAAAGGGCAACTTTGTCATGTTCAATATTATACGGCAAGTTGATCAACAAGCCATTCAACTGGAAAGTGGAGGAAGGAAAGAAGAAGAGTATTAAAGCTTAGCATGACACTTTTTTTTCATTTGGAAGAGAAGGCAGACCTAGAATTTTGGAGGTAGAGACGAGTGGAGGAAGAATAAACCTTCTTGCAGAGGGAGTCCATGTTTACAGAGAGCTGTCCTTTTGGGGCTTTTTGGTTTTTGAAGGACTCTCCATCTGATTTAAAGCGAAGTGACTGTAAGAAAAGACACCAGGGGTATCAACCCAACCCTTCAACAACTAGGACGAAGACAACTGCCTGGTCACCTGGTTATCCCTTTGTTTGATCTAGTCAAACAAAATTCTATTTACATTTATGATCATTAATTCAAAGCTTGTAACTATACATATAAATTAATGCATCTCAATATTATGTAGCAAATGCCCTCTTTTTGTTCCCTTGCTTTAACACCTCCCCCCCCCCGCACAAATAGAATTTTTTTTTTGGGGGGTGACATATACCATAATGAGTCTTGGTAAAGTTGGTTTAGAAAGAAGTAAAATAAAGTCTTTCCTCCAGCTATGTGGCCTGGAAGAAGCAGAAAAGCAAGAGACAGAAGTTTTAGCTCCTTCTCATTTGGAATCCCTACTCTTGCAGATCTCAGACTCACTGAACCAGGAAACCAGGAAAGGGTTCAAAACCCAAAGAAAGAGCCTGTTTTGTGGAGCTTTCTATTCGGATTAACTCCAGAATCCCACCCCAAGTGACTCAACAAAAGAAACAAATGGAAGAGTTGATGGTAGGTCCAGGAGGAAACTACACTTACCAAAACTTGATTATGGCTTACTACGATTTTTACCCCATAAATTCTGATCTCAGTGACTTTGCCAGCAGAAGGGTTCGTGAGTCCACCCTTCTCATGCTGAACCAGAACTTGGAAATTAGTCAGGTTTACACTTCTATGGTAGCAGAAGTCAGCCAGACGGTAAACACAGGTCCCGTGGAAGTCATAGCGCAAGCCATCGAAGGTGATGTAATGTAACTGGCCGAGAGCGGTGCAGGTCCCATAGTTGGTGGGATGGCATCTCCTCATGCCATTGATGACATGGCACCCTTCTCCCTCCTTGCAATGGGACGCATGGCAGACCACTCTCTTATCTTGCGCCCTGCACAAGCACTGATGTTGGCATTGTTGGTCTCCCCAGAACTGCTCATTGGGTGCATACAGCTGACCATGGTAAATGCAGCCACATTGGTCTTGGGAGATGCACTTGCCACCATCTAGCACATAGCCTGCCTTGCACTGGCAGGTCTCCATGCAAGGGAGATGGCAGTTCTTTGGAGCATCTGGGTTGGTGCAGGTAGCAGGACATGCTGAGCCACAGGCCATGTGCTGGCTGTGGTCAGGGCAAGTCAGGGCTGTAAACAGGAAAGAAGAAGAGGTCAGAAATATTTATGTGTACAAAGCCTCATCTTTGCTCTAGAGCAGCCGACCACATCCTTCCCTCAACTCCCTTTGCCTCCAATTGAGGAATGAACACAGAAACTGTGATCTATATTATCCTGATAGTAGCAGCTCCCTGGTGGCTCAGTGGGTAAAACGTAAAAGGACTGTGCTTGGAGACCGAAAGCATGGGGTTCGAATCCCCCAGAGCTGCATAATAGGGGACATGAAAGGAGCCTCACTCAGGCATCCCCTGCAAAAATCCTTTCAACCCAGAGTAATCTCTGACATGAAAACACACACATCCTGATAGTACTCAAAAGTACTTCAAAACTGTTTGAAAATTCAATAAGAATTTTTTTTTTTTAAAAAAAAACCTCTCTCAATTTCTCCAGCATCAATCACTTTGCTCCCATGTATTGCTACCAACCTGTTTATTTCTTTTCTGATCTCTCTCTGACCACTATAACTGTATTCAGAAGTATATCCAGAGCATGGGAAAAGGCCATTTATGGTGAGTTCACTTTCTTGATTTCTACCATGAATTTAAAATCCATTATTTAAGTCAGGGCTGGCCCAACTATGGCCCGTGGGCCAGATCCAGACCATGGAACCAAATCATCTACTCCACACCACCTGCGCCACTCCCGAAAGTGGAATTAAAACATGCTTTTGCGAATGCACAAAATGCTGCTGTAAATGCACCTGCAGCTGGGGGGATTTACAGCAGCGTTTGCACACGCATCAGCACATTTTACCTCTGCTTCCAGTGGGAGGGATATAACCTGCCCACCCAACCACATGACTGGCACAAAAGTTTGGGAATCCCTGATTTAAAACTTTAAATAATATTATTCTAATATTATTAGCTGCACAAATTTGCTATCGTTATTTTCACCAATCTGAGACTGCATTTTAAAGTTTAATAAATTAGTTAACAAATTACTTGATGTTTTAAAGTGGGTGAATTTGGTATGAATATCAGCCTTTCCAAACCTTCACCACTTTTTTTTATATATCTATATGCAGTATAGGTTGCCCACAGCATCTACTGGTTACTGGTCCTGTTTCCACAGTTAGATATTTAGACCTACAGAAAACTGAAACTGGAAATGGGACTTCTGGATGTTCAGGGCAAAGAACGGATTGTGTTTTACAACAGCAATTTTGTTAGCACATGTGTAGAATGATGGAGGCATTTGCACTCCTCAGTTTCTATGACTCAGGTATACGTACTTTTATATGGGCTTCACTGAAATCCCTTTCCAGTAAATACATTATTATTTTAATAGTCTTATTTTTATCCCAGTGTATTCCTTGTTATACTCACGGCAGCCGGCATGTTTCCTCCAATCAGAAATTGTTGCTCCTTCTCTTTGGCATGCATCAGCGTAAGTCTTTAATGCTCGGCACAAGATCTGCTTATAGCCATCAACAGTGCATAAATCATTCACACAATCATTCAGATAGGGTTTGGGATCAATTAAGGCATGGCATTGCCGGAATGGGCCACCTTGGTGCTTAGTGATCAGGCCACAGAAGATCTCTGCACTGTATTTGGTGACCAGCTCTGGAGAACAATGTTTGCATTGACCATGGCATCCATGAACACAAGCATGGTCTCCATCTTCCACCTTCCAGCTCTTGCCAAACTCTACAGCATTGGTAGCCAACCTTCCAGAGGACGTAACAAAGTCATCATTGGGGTCCCCATTATAGTTGCCACAAAGGCCACAGATATGGTTCCGAAAGGCTGGGGTGACTTTCACAACAAGGTAATAGTTCCAGTCATAGTAAACTTTCAAGCCAAACTGAGTTTCAATGACCAGTTGGTCCCCACGGTGGTAGAGAGAGAGAAGCCCATTGTTCAAGACAAGAGGCAGGCGCGAACGTACTTGGTTGACCTAGATATAGTAGGGCAGATAAAGAATAATAATCATTGTCTTTCAATTAAGAATGAATGAGCTCTACAGAAATGAACAAAGTCTCATCTAAGGGTTGCATGAGACACTTTGCTTAATTTTGAAAGTCTTCTGCAAGAGAAACGTTCAGATCACTCTTTTGAACATCCGCCTTTTATGATGATGGATCCTATAATCTTCCCTTAGCCATGGCCGCTGGCAACATTGGCTGAGGGACTCATGCAAGAATGTTATGTCCCTTCTCTACCACTCTGACAAGTGGGGTTCATCTGTCTGCTTATGTTCTCTTTTTCTCCACTCTGGGGTTCAGTCCTGCCAACGGAGACTGATGATTCCAATTTAGCTCCGACTTTATGTGAGCTGTCAACTGTGCTTAACCTAATGGAAAAATAAGGCTGAGCACCTTGTCCAGTTCTACAAAGTTCAGAGTAAAATCTGGAACAAATCCAGCATTGCTGCATCACTGGATCACCAGCATCAATTAAGTCATAGAACTCCTGATCTGACATAGTTTGCCTACCTTGTGCTGTATCAAAATGTTGTGCATTCTGATCAACAAAGACACAACTCCAGCTGAGCCTATAGTGCAGGGGTCCCCAACCTACATTCTGGGGGACAGATCCAACCCACGGTACCATTTCATGTGGCCCCCACCCTCACTCCCCATGTGTGGTTCCTTTTAGAGTGGCCCATAAGTCCCTACCCACCCAGCACATAGAAATACTGGACACATAAGCACATAAGTCCCTACCCACCCAGCACATAGAAATACTGGACACATAAATACTGGATGAGTAGGAACTTACGGGCCACCCTGTAAACAGCATTGCAAAGCTTTTTACATGACACAGCTTGTGGCAGTGGTTAACATGAAATGGTGCGGGGGGGGGGGAGGAGAACCGTTGGGCTCCTGGCCTTGTCTCACCCAACCACCACCACCACCACCAGGGACCCAGCCACACAAAGAAGGACTAGCAAGCCCTACTCTCCCCTGAGCAGACAATTCATCTCAGTCAGGGAGGGAGGTCCGAAGCCTCATTTGTGGATTGGCATCTCCCTCCCTCCTTCCAGCTGTTGGGACAAAATAGCCACCTTAAAATGACCACCCTCATCGTACTAACCGGACAAAATGGCCATCCAGCTCCTCAGATGTCTCAGAGACCATGACCTGGCACATGGTTTGAAAAGGTTATTAACCCCTGCTATTGTGTCTAGCCATAGCAGAGCAACATTACTGACTTTAATAGAAAGTGTTTGGGTAAAGGACCTTATATAGCTGCCATGAACACTCTTCTAGTGGAGATGTGGGGATAACTCTCAACCTTTTAAAGCTGGGGGCTGGGTCATTGCTCCCTCAAACAGCTTCGGGGGCCAGATGGCCATTTTGCCCTTCCTCCACCACATGGCACTTCATGGTGTGCTGGAGGCAGTGTGTCCAGGTCACATGAAATGGCACAGTGGGCCACATTTGGCCCACAGGCCACAAGTCGAGAATCCCTGCCCTATCGCAACATTTTGAGGGGGGCCCAGCTCCTTAGTTTCCACAAAATCGCACAGAGGTGGACACTTACTCGGACAAGACCATATTCGTACTTGACCATGGTGATGCTGGAGTTGTAGATCTTGATGGTGGCTTGGTTGATGAGAAACAGCGAAGAGCTCTGTTGACTCTTGGTGAAGATGTGGAAGAATGGGAGTTGGGAACTGGGTTTGCAGGTCTTAGCCACGGTATATGTGCAGGTGCCTTGGAAATCGTAGCTGCGTCCATCAAACGTATGGTAATGGGGCTGACCAGAAGCCCAACAGGCAGGTTGGATGGGTTGATCAGGAACACACTGAGGTGACCCTTCCACTAACTTGCACAGAGTTCCCCTCCTGCAACGAATTGAGTGGCATGTTTGTGTTGTGGTTGCCACACATTTAGCCCTGCCATTGACAACTCGGCATGCCATTCCCCTTTGGCACTGGATGTGTTCGCAGGAACCAGGTAAGGAAATGCATTGGGGCCACCCATTTACAAGCTTACAGAGAGTCCCCTCACTGCAGCGGAAGTTGTCACAGGAAGGTGGGCCTGGCACACACTGTGGGCTTCCATTAATGAGCTGACAAATTGTTCCTGCATAACACTGGATGGAAGCACAATGGGGTGTGGGTATTCGAACACATGTTGGCCGGCCATATACAATCTGACACACTGTTCCTTGTGGACAATGAGTTTTCTCACAGAGAGATGGAAGAGGATCACAGGTTGGCACACCGCCGATGACCTTACAAATTGTGCCTTCTTTGCAATGTGTGATACTGCAAGAGGTTGCCTTGGGAACGCACTGGGGTAGGTAGTCTACAAGTTTACAAACAGTCCCTTGTGCGCAGTGGAAATGGTCACAAGATGGTGCAGTGGGAATACATTTGGGCCAACCGGAAATGATTTGACACACGGTTCCTGCACTGCAACTGAAATGACCACATGAAGATGGACTGGGAACACACTGGGGCTGACTGGACACTATTTGGCACATGGTTCCTATATTGCAGGTGACATTTCCACAGGAAGGAGCGATAAGGACACAAACGGGCCAGCCATTACTCATTTGACAAACTGATCCAACATTGCACTGGAATTTGTCACAAGAAGGTGAGAGGGGAAGACATTTTGGTTGCCCATCATACATCTCACACCTGTTACCTTCACTACACCTGACTTTTTCACAAGAAGGTGTGATAGGATTGGGAACACATTTTGGCCAACCGTTAATGATTTGACAGGCTGTTCCAACCTTACATTGGAATTTGTCACAAGAAAGTGAGATGGGAATACACTTTGGTTGCCCGTCGTATATCTCACACCTGTTACCTTCACTACACCTGACTTTTTCACAAGAAGGTGTGATAGGATTGGGAACACATTTTGGCCAACCGTTAATGATTTGACAGGCTGTTCCAACCTTACATTGGAATTTGTCACAAGAAAGTGAGATGGGAATACACTTTGGTTGCCCGTCGTATATCTCACACTTGTTGCCTTCACTACACCTGACTTTTTCACAAGAGGGTGTGATAGGATTGGGAACACATTTGGGCCATCCGTTAATTATTTGACAGGCTGTTCCAACCTTACATTGGAATTTGTCACAAGAAAGTGAGATGGGAATACACTTTGGTTGCCCACCATACATCTCACACCTGTCACCTTCACTACACCTGACTTTTTCACAAGAGAGTGTGATGGGATTGGGAACACATTTTGGCCAACCGTTAATGATTTGACAGGCTGTTCCAACCTTACATTGGAATTTGTCACAAGAAAGTGAGATGGGAATACACTTTGGTTGCCCGTCGTATATCTCACACTTGTTGCCTTCACTACATCTGACATTTTCACAAGAGGGTGTGATAGGATTGGGAACACATTTGGGCCATCCGTTAATGATTTGACAGGCTGTTCCAACCTTACATTGGAAATTGTCACAAGAAAGTGAGATGGGAATACACTTTGGTTGCCCACCATATATCTCACACCTGTCACCTTCACTACACCTGACTTTTTCACAAGAGAGTGTGATGGGACTGGGAACACATTTTGGCCAACCGTTAATGATTTGACAGGCTGTTCCAACCTTACATTGGAATTTGTCACAAGAAAGTGAGATGGGAATACATTTTGGTTGCCCACCATATATCTCACACCTGTCACCTTCACTACACCTGACTTTTTCACAAGAGGGTGTGATAGGATTGGGAACACATTTTGGCCAACCGTTAATGATTTGACAGGCTGTTCCAACCTTACATTGGAATTTGTCACAAGAAAGTGAGATGGGAATACACATTGGTTGCCCACCATATATCTCACACCTGTCACCTTCACTGCACCTGACTTTTTCACAAGAGGGTGTGATAGGATTGGGAACACATTTTGGCCAACCGTTAATGATTTGACAGGCTGTTCCAACCTTACATTGGAATTTGTCACAAGAAAGTGAGATGGGAATGCACATTGGTTGCCCGTCATATATCTCACACCTGTCACCTTCACTGCACCTGACTTTTTCACAAGAGGGTGTGATGAGATCGGGAACACATTTTGGCCAACCATTAATGATTTGACAGGCTGTTCCAACCTTACAGTGGAATTTGTCACAAGAAAGTGAGATGGGAATACATTTTGGTTGCCCGTCATATATTTCACACCTGTCACCTTCACTGCACCTGACTTTTTCACAAGAGGGTGTGATGGGATCGGGAACACATTTTGGCCAACCGTTAATGATTTGACAGGCTGTTCCAACCTTACATTGGAATTTGTCACAAGAAAGTGAGATGGGAATACACATTGGTTGCCCGTCATATATCTCACACCTGTCACCATCACTACACCTGACTTTTTCACAAGAGGGTGTGATGAGATCGGGAACACATTTTGGCCAACCGTTAATGATTTGACAGGCTGTTCCAACCTTACAGTGGAATTTGTCACAAGAAAGTGAGATGGGAATACACATTGGTTGCCCGTCATATATCTCACACCTGTCACCTTCACTGCACCTGACTTTTTCACAAGAGGGTGTGATGGGATCGGGAACACATTTTGGCCAACTGTTAATGATTTGACAGGCTGTTCCAACCTTACAGTGGAATTTGTCACAAGAAAGTGAGATGGGAATACACATTGGTTGCCCGTCATAAATCTCACACTTGTTACCTACACTGCAACTGACTTTTTCACAAGTAGGTGTGATGGGATCGGGAACACATTTTGGCCAACCGTTAATGATTTGACAGGCTGTTCCCCTCTCACATTGGAATTTGTCACAAGAAAGGGAAATGGGAATACATTTTGGTTGACCATTATATATCTCACACCTGCTCCGATCAGCGCAGTTGACTTTTTCACAAGTGCTCAGAATGGGACGGCATGTTGGCCAGTCATCAACCATTTGGCAATCCGTTCCCTCTTCACATTGGACTTTGGCGCAGGATCTCTGGACTGCAACACACTGGGACCAGCCTTCAACCACTTCACAAATGGTCCCAGGTTTGCAATAGACATTCCCACAAGAGGCAGGGGCTGGGACACACTTGGGTTGATGGTTCACTATTTGACAGACAGTTCCTGGATTGCACTGAAAGTTTGAACAGGAAAGTGGGGAAGGCATGCATGTTGGTATTCCATTAATAATTTCACACACAGTCCCTTCTTTGCAAGAAACGGAAGCACACGTTGATGGTGGATGTGGAGTACATTTTGGCCAGTCATTGACAATCTCACACACAGTCCCCTTTGGGCATTCAGTTTTCTCACAGGAGTGAGCAATGGGCACACATCTGGGCCATTCATCAGCCACCTGGCAGATAGTTCCTGGCACACACTGGATGCGGTCACAGGATGTTACAGGAGATACACACTTGGGTGAACCATGTCTAATTTCACAGATAGTTCCTTCTTCACAGCGGATTGTGTTGCAGGAAGGCGGAATGGGCACACAGACAGCCTTACCGTTGTGTATTTCACACAAAGCCCCTGGCTTGCAGATGAGTTTATCACAGGACAGTGCAACTGGCATGCATCTAGGAAAGTGATCCACCATTTTGCACGCTGTGCCAGCCTCACAAGTCACCTCGTCGCACGACGGCCTTGGGATGCATTTTGGCCACCCGTCAGTTAGAACACACACTGTCTCTGGTGTGCATTGAACGTGCAGGCACGACGGGCGAAAGGGAGTACACTTTGGATGACCACCCACCATCTCACACATGGTTCCTTCCTCACACAAGATGGTGCCACACGAGGCTGGGGCTGAGACACACTTTGGCTGGCCGTGAACCAGCTTGCACGTGCTCCCTTCTTTGCACTGCACTCCGTGGCAGGAAGGCTGGCCGGCCACACACTGGGGCCAACCATTAATGAATTTGCACACGCTTCCTGGAATGCACTGGACAGCTTGGCACGATGAAGGTGTTGGGATGCACTCAGGCCGGTTGTTGGTCATCACACAGATGGAGCCCTGTTTGCACTGAATGGTGGCACACGACTGCGGCTGAGGTACACATTTAGGAAAGCCACTGGTTAGCTTGCATATGTTCCCTTCAGGGCAACGGATAAGATGACATGATGCTGGATAGGGGACACACTTAGGCAGGCCTTCAGCCATCTCACAGAGCTCCCCCTCTTGGCACTGGACGGTACTGCAGGTCTGAGGCTCCGGGACGCATTGCAGCCGATTGTGCAGAGTTTTGCAGACAAAACCACTGCCGCAATTTGTGTCCCCGCATGGATGGGCATGAAGGCTGAGCAGCCACCCAGATGCTAGAAAATATAAAAGAATCAGTGATCACCAACAGAAGAAAAAACTGTTCGAAGCTACAGAAAAAGTTCCTGGTTGAACAAAAGTTCTGTCCTTCTTTGGTGTACATAAAGAAAGCCTCCTTGAAGATTTTGGTAGTTTTGAACCATAATCGGGCGTGCCCTGGTAACGGCAGCCTTGTGTTGCCAGCAAAGCTTTCTCACGCTCGGTCAGGCGAAAGGAACTGCAGAATGAACACACCAAAAGGTGCCTTCATTTTGGCAGTTTCACGTCTGCCCTAGATACGGAAGAAGAAGGCCTCCTTCTGTACACGGAAGCTGTGCTTTTTAAACTTGTGCAATTCATCCTCTAGCTCTGTGGAGTTTGGTATGGTACTGTTAATACACATCCCTGGGTTGTGTGGAGAAGACAGTAGGGATGTGAATGAATTTAATGCAAAGCAGGAGGTGGGAGACCAAGCCTATGAATATTTTTATTGGACTTAATGACCGGAATCCTGTTTGGCTTTCACATCACACACACACACACACAAATTATGTCTGCATAAATTTTCTGGGTCTTATGCAGCCAGGTGACAAGGGGTGTTCAATTGGATTCCACAGTACACTGGTACTTCTGCTTTCGTGCAATCCGAGCTACCACTTGTATGATGTCGGGTTATGCAAGTGTAGCTAATGAACAGGATTTCAGCCAATAAATATGTGAAATGTAATAATTGAAAAGGAAATTCAAATTCCCTTTCCTCCTTTTGGATTTATTGTGCTTGAATCATAGGGGGGGGGGGGACACCTACATTCCGACCTTCTAGCAGCAGCTAGATGAATCCTCCACCAAGACATCGTTCTCTTTCTTTGCCTGGCCAAGAAAGGATTGTAGCCTGGTGAGGAAGCCAAGTCCATCTTCGCAAAGGTCCCTTGGAAGAGCAGGATCCTTAGGGGATGACTCGATGCCAGAGTGCATGGAATGTTCTTACCTTTCCTGCTGAAGCAGGACCTATTTATCTACTTGCATTGTCTTGCTTGCAAACAGCTAGGTTGGCAGGAGCTAGGGCAGATGACGGGCACTCACTCCATCACACAGCACTTGGGTCTTGAGCTGCTGGCTTGGCAACCATCCAGTTGTCAAGCTCGGTGTCTTAACCACGAACCCACAATGGCCCTTTTTTCTTGGGAGTAGAACCCCACAGGTTGCACCCCATGAGACCTCTCTACTGGAATAGGAGATTCTTCTACTATTGCTTTTGAAGCTCAAGAGGAAGCAGGCTCCTAGAATTCCCTGGGCAGAATTCTGGGAATTCCAGGAAGGCACTCTTATACACACTGACATTTCCTCACCTGGAACAAGGGCGAGCCACAAGGCTGCATGGTCCTCCTTGACCTTGTTTCCTGTTAACAAATGAAGCTACCACGGTGCATTCTAAGAATGTCTTCTATAGAGCCTACAGGGCAATGAGAATACTATTCCCAAGACACACCATGTCAGTTTAAAATTTTAACTGAAGCAGGGTCCAAAAAAAATCATAGCTCTTCTCTAGGCATCTATAGGTCAGCATAGGGCTGGAACTCCTAAAGTTCTGCCTGCAGAATTTTTTGAAGGATTCTGGTTGGTTATTGGGAGTCCAAAACAAGCAAACCACACCCACAAAAGATGACATCGCATTTAAAACTATGCACGGATTCCCTATTGGTTTTGGAAGTCAGCTTGTGGTTTTGGAAAGTATCCTGATTTGACGTCAAGCAATTTGAGCCCCGTCTAATTCAGTCTGTGTGGGAAGCAGATCGGAGTTTGTAACTTTGCTTTGCCCTGCCCCCAGAACCAAAGGCAGGCATGGCACTTCAGCCCATACCCCGCGGGCAAATTTACCTAGTGAGGCTAACGTTTTGTTTGGGAATTGGGGATTTGACCAAATCCAATGAAGAGCCTTAACTAGATGTGATAATACTTACAAGACAGAAGAGTGAACCAGGCCCACATAACCAACATTCTGCTAGTTCTCCAGTCTGGAATAGAGAAAAAGAAAGAAAGAAAATAACAACTATACCAGAACCTCACGTAGAACATTGCAGAGACTAGCCCTTTCTACTGGTCTGTCCCACTGAGAAAAATGCCTTAATTAGTGCGGGGATATTAGTGGTGGGAATCTTGCTTCTAGTACAAATGTGCAAACATGTTCAAATTTTCTCTGAAAGTTGGAGCGGAGAAAATTTGATAGTTTAAGAGTTCAATTATAGAAAAGCCCAAGACTTTTTAATGAGGGCTTCATCTTCTTGTGCCATACCCAATTTTGAATATTGACAATCATCATGGCAATCAGCCATGAAAATTGACCTGAGAATACAATGCAGTGGCCTTCCATTTGCCTTTCACATCGCAGCATGGCACCCGTACCACTGATCTCGTTCCGTGAGTCACATTCTGATCCTGAAGCTTTGGGCACAAAAAGTCCTCATCAGCCCCAGGCCAGAATTGATCAAGCTGCTGCCTTCCATCAAGATGGATTCAAGTGGGATTTAATCAACTCAGGGACTATCACCCTTCCCTGTGGACTTGGCCACCCAAGGCCATCATTCCTCAGGGTTGTTAGGTTAGTTAATCTCTGCCTGGCACCAAATCCCTGGCAGTGTGGTCTACTCTATAACCATAGCAGGATTTCCAGGTCACACTGGGTCATGAGGGCTTAATCCTTGAGATTTGAGGTTTGACTTGATGGGTATTCAATCTGACTTCTAGAACTGCATGACTCCTTGTCCTTAATGTGTCTGAGAAGTGCAAAGTGGTGGTCTTCATAGAAGTAACTGCTGAATTTGTCTGGTACAGAGTGGAAACAATTTCCCTTTGCTATTTTCGAAGAATTTACCAAGATTTTCAAAAAAAAATTCATATGTGGATGGCAAGAATGTGATTCCTTTCTTTTCTTCAAAGGCTAGAGAGCAGTAAACTGGCAGATTTCCCCACCTCATGGCCTATCCAGGATAGAACAGTGGAAGCCCCCCCAAATCACCAAATCTCATACAAACACAGAGTTGAATTTTTTGGAATAGTAGCCGTGTTAGTTTGTGGTTCAGGCATATCAGAAAACAAAAAACACTGCAGCACTTTAAAGACTAATTCCTAGAATTTTAATGTGAGCTTTCGTGGATTAAGTCCGCTTCATCAGATATTTCACTCCTGTGTCTGATGAAGTGGACTTGATCTATGAAAGCTCACATTAAAAATATGACAGTTAGCCTTTAAAGTGCTGCAGTGTTTTGTTTTGTTTTTTGTTTTCTGACATGCACAAACACGGAGCAGTCTGTTAAAAATGTCTGATTTGTAAAAGAAACTTGCCTTTTGCTGCTATCCCAGTGATATAGAACAAAGGCAATGAAGTGGAATTTATATAAGCATAACCGTAATAGAGTTAATAGACTTAACTGTAAATTGGCAATTCGGTGACAAAGGACCCTAAGTAACAATAAACTGTCAGCTTAATTAGCGGCAGAAATGCAGACTTTGTGTGTGATCAGATGGCTACAAAGGCATGTGCCTGATTGAGCTGGCAAGTGTTGCTCTAATTGGACTAATCTATTTCAAAGCCATCTTTCCACTTGTTGGAAATCACTCCAGTCTGGTCCTTCATTCTGGAAGCCTGGTTGACATGGATGAGTGATCAAGGCATCTCCCTGGCCAGGTAAAATAACTATGTGAACTGTATTTGCACCACCAACCAGTGGTGGAACTGCAGGGGAAATGGCGGGCAGGGAGAAATGCTTCAGTCTCGCCTCTTAGCTCTCCCTGCAAGCAGGAAGCATGGCTTTCCCTTCCATTTTGGAGCAGTGACAAAGACAGGAAAGGTAAGTGAAACCCTTTCTTTTTATGCACATGTTTGGTTTCCCACTGAAATGCATTGGGAACATACAAACAGAAAAGCTTTAGAATACAAGAAATTGATTTCCAATGCATTTAAATGGGAAATCGCGATTTGGACCCTGTAGTGGCCACCTACGGTAATGGCCCGCCAAACATATGTTTTTCTTTCCCCTCTCCTGAAGCCGAACTGCACTGAATCCAGTGTGGTTTTGGACGGTTTTGGACTCTCGTGGTTGTTGACCAGTGTATAAATCGAGTCACCTTTCTGGACCTCATTTTGGGGACTAAATAACTCGACTTATACTCGAGTATATACGGTAGGTAACTGATTTTCTCCTTTCAATGATACACATTCTACAAAGTCTTCCCGTATAACGTTAACATTATTCTGCTTCATTTTATCGTAAGAACGGAAATAAACCTTGCCATTTGAAATGTGACAGATTTGCGCTTATCTGAGAGTATCACCTTCTCTCTTGATCAGATCTTCCAGGGAATTGTTCCGAGGGAGAACTCAGTAGTCTTGACGTCGCTGATGCAAACAAGGAACAATAAAGTGAGACGGACACCAAGTTCTCAACTAATCCATGGTCACAGAAGAGGACTCTTTCATTGCGTGGGATTCTTTTATAGCAGCCTTCTAACACAGGAAAGGTTTTTCTCTGATCGAAGTTCATAATGACAATAAAATAAGATGGAAGTGTCAGAGGCGGAAGGGAGATCAAACTTAGATCTGTTTGAACAAAGAGCTATAACAGTCTTTGCTTTGACATGAATTTTGCTGAAGAAAAGCCAAGGTACTTTCTCTACTCTTTCAAAAAAAAAAAAAACAAGTTTAGCAACAAGATTCAGTACGTAGGTCTCCTAAGAACTAGATTTCACTTCCCTGTGCAATAATAATAATAAAATTGTACTGTTGCTGTTTTGACAGTAAGCCACCCTGAGTTGCCCCGGTGAGTCGGCAGCAATATAAATGTGAACAAACAAACAAACAAATAAATAAATAATAAAGAGTCTGAATTGGCACAAAAAAGAATGTTCAGCCAGTAGTTAATGACTGCTTGATAAACTAGGATTAGTATTGCTTTTGATGTCAATTCCCATCTAGTTTTCATCACTGGCTATCTTTAAAAATCAATTTAAAACTCTCTTTCTCAAGGAGGCCCTTCAGCGTGTTGTCCCTTTAGTTTCAAATTAGTCAGTCAGGTCGATGTTTGGCCAGACATCTTGCTACAGTAATGGAGTAGACCGTACATCCAGCGACTCAATGCTGAGTGTTGGGCGGTGGTAAATAACCTGAATCCCTAAAGGAGCCAACATCTATGGGCGGATGAGCTTCTTTAGGTGGGGTGATGGTCCCCTCACTGGAGGAAATGCCACTGGAAACCATCATATTGGGCCCAACGGCGAAACGAGTGGAGTAGGAACCACTTTCTGATTCCCAAGGGTCATGGGGGTGGAACAGGCTATGCCAGAGGGACTGGCTGTGAAGGCGCACCTTGATAATATCCTCAAGGCTGCGGCAGTCCATTGCCGTCCCGATGTTAAATCCTGCATGTCTCATTTCATATGTGCTGCAGGAGAGCATAGTGTGTGGGTCACGACATGGCATCACCTTAAACAAATTCACGCCAGTGGCATTTTGCCTGCTGGCGTCGGAGGGCGAAGACAGCCCAGAGCCTGCTTGCCTCCAAGACCAGGCCTCCTGGTGCCCTGGGGCAGGGAAAAGTTATACTTGACAGAGTTGCAGCTGACGACAATGCCGAGTCAGTCAGGTTGATCTCCTGTGCCCTCAGATCCCAGTTATTTTGTTTTATTTTGAGACGTATTTGTCGGTTGGTCTGTTTTTGATATGTTGTGTGTTTTGTCACGTTATCTGATGTCTGTTTGTATTCGATCTATTCTAATTACTTATTTGGACAATGTGAGACGTCAAAATGGAGACGTCAAATGCCGTCTTGGAAAAGCAACAGCAATCTTCCAGACAATGAATAAGATCAGGTCCTCAGCATCTACACAGGTAAAGGTAAAGGTAAATGTTTTCCTTGCTCAAAAGTCAGTTGTATCCAATTCTAGAGTTCAGTGTTCATCTCTGTTTATGGCCCTAGAGCCAGCACTGTATTCCTCTGCAGACATTTCCATGGCCATGTAGCAGGCATGACTAGACGCGGAACGAGAAGAGAGGATTCGCTTGAGAAAGCCTTGATGCTGAGAAAGGTGGAGGGCATTTTGTTATTCAGTCGCAGAGTTGATTCTGACCCTTTGCGACCCCATGGACGCCTGTCCGCCAGGCACTTCTGTCCTCCACCATCCTCCTCAACTCGATCTGCTCTGTGCCCATTGTGTCTACAATACCATCTAGCCATCTCATTTTTGGCCACCCCTTCTTCTTTTGCCCTCCACCTTTCCCGGCATCAAGGCTTTCTCAAGTGAATCCTCTCTTCTCATTTGACCTTCTAAGAAGCAGTCAGAGTTGATTTCTTCTAAGATTGACCTATTTGTTGTCCTCGCTGTCCAGGGGACTCTCAAAACTCTCCTCCAACACCACATCTCAAAGGCATCTATTCTTCTGCACTCAACTTTCCTAATGGTCCAGCTCTCACAACCATACATTACCACCAGGAATACCATTGCTTTGACTAGACGAATTTTTGTAATTAAATTAAATCAAATTAAGAAGGGGGTGGCCAAAAATGAGATGGCTAGATGGTATTGTAGATGCAATGGGCACGGAGCTGGAAGGGTTGAGGAAGATGGTGGAGGACAGAGGTGCCTGGCGGACAATGGTCCATGGGGTCACAAAGGGTCGGAATCGACTGTGCGACTGAACAACAACAAGAAGAACACCAGCAAAGCACAGCGAAAAAGAAAGAAAGAAAGAAAGAAAGAAAGAAAGAAAGAAAGAAAGAAAGAAAGAAAGAAAGAAAGAAAGAAAGAAAGAAAGAAAGAAAGAAAGAAAGAAAGATGAGGGTACTTAAAATATAGTTTAAGATTAGTTTTCAAGTTTAAAAGGTTGTATAGAAATTTAATAAACAAATGAATAAATAAGAAAAATATTTCTTTTCCCTTCATCTGGAGATTTTACTTTCTCTTTCACATAAACAAGGGATGGAGAAGGTTTTCATTTGACCCAGTTTAAAATAGAAAAACTGATTTCATCAGCCCTTTTTTTTACTAGTATACAGATTGGAATATTAGGCTTCACATTTCCCCACATTTTATTTGCCTTCGATAAAGTCGCGTGTCCAAAGACTGCTGTGAAAACTGCCTCTCAGGAATCCACTGAGATGTAAATTGCTGGGAGGCAAGAATCTCAATCCAGCAAGCAAGCAGAAGCAACAACACACAACTCCCTAAAACAACAAGACAGAGACAGGTATGTTTGTTTATGTCTAATTTGATGCTGCATTGGATCAGTTCTAAACTTAGCCCATTTGGTCAAGTTCACACAAAATTCTGCATTCTTACAAAAAAAAAGCAAACAACAATCGTATTTCTGTCTATACAAGACCTTCTGTGATCTTCATATTTTTTAAATATATATTTTCCCAATTTGCATGCAGTTTAGAGTTTTCCAGGTCAGTCCTGCATTAAAGAGGAGAGTCAAGAAGCGTGTGATCTAAAGGATAGCCATTCTAAGCTGCTTGTTAGTCCTGGAGGTGTGCATTAGGTCTGCTTATTTAAAAATGCAGACCAAGTGCATTTGGTTCCTAGCTTGGAGGCTGTTGATCGGACCCAACCCCAGGTTTCAGGTGAGAGATATGGTAGGATAAACCCGCCACTAGAAGGCTTAATCTTATCTGTGACATTGCTGCTGTTTCCTCCTTCCCTCAAGCCCAAATCCACATAACCAGCAGAAAATGAGGTCAAAAACAAAGTTACTCCATTTTGTGTCTGCCATCACGGCACCAATCCTTGCACAAAAACCATGACTAGATAGCAAAAGTGAGCAAGAAGAACCGCAAAGCCAAGGAATAGCAGAAGAACAGCTGCCGGGATGAGAGTGTCGACAGAAACCCAATGACGCCAACCCTAGTGACAATCCTACTGCTAATCTCTTCCACAGACCACTTACGGGTAGATCATTATCCCACTTCAAATATACCGTACAGTTATACTTGGGCAGAAATGGAGAAGACTAACACATGACTTCTGAGTTGATCTGTGATGGATGGAAACACTCCTAGCTTATATGGAGGCAGCTGTAATTCAAACATTGGATGAATTTATTTATTTATTTAATCAACAAACTTTAATCCAGACAAGACAGAGGTGCCCCCTTGTCAGCCACAAGGCATAGCAAGAGATAGCGATCTACCCAATAGCAGTGTTGGCACTCTCCCTACAATATCAGCTTCACAGTTTAGGTGTGCTCCTGGATTCCAACCTGAGCATGGATGCACAAGTCTCACCATTGGCCAATAATGCCTTTGCACATTTAACGCTAGTATGCCACTGTGCTCATTCCTTCAGAGGTCTGACCTGGCCACGATGACACTTCCATTTGTTGCATCTAAACTGGATTTCTGCAACGTGCCCGATGTAGAGCAACCTTTGAAGACGGTTTGGAAACCTCAGCTGGTTCAAAAGGCTGCAGGATGCTGACTGGCAGTGCTTACAGGGAGCTTACAGTTCTACCACCTTTCCAAGCTTGGCTGACGAGGCCATGAGAGCGGGGCCTTCTCCGTGGTTGCTCCCAGGTTATAGAATGCGTTACCCCAAGAAGTCAGGTTGGCTCTTCTTCTGTTGCCAGGCAAAGACCTCTCTTTTCAGGCAGGCTTTTAAGCAATAAGGGGCGGTCTAGGGAACACTTTATTTGTGACATTTAGACATTTGGAATATTTTAAAAATATTTTTCAAATTGTTTTTAATGTTGACCCATGTTTAGTTGTTTTTTCAATTAAGAAGTTTTGTAGGACATTTTAATTTGATCATTGCATGATTTTAATCACTGTCAGCTGCCTTGGGTTCCCCTCTGGGGAGAAAGGTAGCAAATTAAATTAAATATTTCTATGGCCCCAACCTCCCTTTCAATCATATTCTCCTACCTTGGATGTCTTCAGTTTTCCCAGTCTTGATTCACCTCATTCCTGGCTACCAGCTGAGAGTCTGGACTGAAAATCTTGGTTTTCTATCCCTTCCAATTGGGGCTCTCAGCCAATGAGAGGAGAGACACTCCTTCTTACTAACCTTGCAACTTTCTGAATATGACTGGGGTTCTTTTGTTGATTGGCTACTTAACACCGCGCAGGCTCTCTCTACCAAATGGTTTCTTTGGGAACAAGCAAGGGAGGAGATGCCAGAAGAAGGCAGTCCTGAGTGCAAATCATGTGGGTTTTCTCACCATTAACAGACACAGTACACTCTATGTCAGTGCCCCCAACCTTTGGTCCTTGGGCTTCAATTCCCCAAAGCACTGATCAGCCAATGTACTGACTTAGGCTTCTGGGAATTGAAGTCCAAGAACCAAAGGTCGGGAAACGCTGCTCTAGGTTCACTTGCAGCATGACTTGCTCCTGAATAATATCAGCGTTTTAGTAGTTAAAAGGTGAACTGCCCTGAAATGCAGATTGACAAGAGTCCATGCATTTTGCAAAGCGTAAATGAAAAGTTGTGAATGATGAGTCTTGAGGAGGCTTGGAAAATACATAGGCTGGAACATTTTCTTTCTCCTCTTCTTTTTGTCCTTAAAATACAAGAGGTCTGTAGCATTTCAAAATCAGATAGATAGCGTCACTTGAGTATTTGAGCAGTGCTTTTATGATTTCTTTCATTCCTGTCCTACCCTTCATAATTAAGATAAGGAACTTAATGCAATTATGATGAAGCACAACTCAATATGGTAATATTGTGAAGACCTTTGATTCACCATCTCACTGATCACTGTCACAAAAAGCCAGGTCCTATGTGCCAAGGTAAAGAAGTATGTTGGAAACAGTGGTAAAATTTAGTGGTGTACAGCTGTACCTCGCTTAAAGAGCATAATGGGTTCCACAGGATTGCTCTTTAAGCGAGTTTGCTCTTTAAGAGAAACACCGTTGTAAATGACCAATTGTGTGTGTCTGGGGGGGGGGGATTGCAAACCCCAATTTATTTGTTAAGCGAGTTTTTGGTTGGTTTTATTTGTTAAGCGAAGCGAACATTCAGAGAAAATCCTGCTCTTTAAGCGAGTTACTCTCTAGTGAGGCGCTCTTTATGTGAGGTTTTACTGTATATGAAAGTGAGGAGAGGGAAGAGACTGCAGTTGCTTAGTAGTCAAGACACCGAACTTGACAACTTGAAGGTTGGCAGCTCAGTAGTTCGATACCTAAGCGCTGCACGATGGAGTGAACTCCCATCTCTGTCCCAGCTCCTGTCAACCTAGCAGTTCGAAAGGAAAAAAATTGCAAGAGAATAAATAGGTACCACTTCAGCAGAAAAGGTTACAGTGTTCCATGCATTCCGGCATCTAGTCATGTCTGCCATAAGACCATGGAAATGTCTGCAAATGCAGACATCACTGACTCTTTGGTTGTAAATGGAGATGAGCACCGAACTCTAGAGTCAGACAAGGCTGGAATTTCAAGCAAGGGCAACCTTTACCAACCCTTATCTATGAAAGTGAGAAGTGGTATAAATTCTCATCTCTCTCCTCCCTATAGGTAAAAATTAGGAAATATAACATTCTTCTCCTTGGTAAAGAAATGCCTAGTGTTCTTGACCCCATTGAGTTTGCTTTATTTTGCTAGGTTGGCAGGAGCTGGGACAGAGATGGGAGCTCATTCTATTGTGCAGCACTCGGGTCTCAAATTGCAGACCTGCGACCATCCAGTCATCAAGTTCAGTGTCTTAAGCACTAAGCAGTTTGAAAGCAAGAAATTGCAAGTAGATACATAGGTACAGTGGTACCTCGAGTTACAAATGGTTGGAGTTACAAAATTTTCACAATACGAATGAAAATCAATTGAAAATAATGGCTCGAGTTACAAATTTTTCCGGAACACATTAATTGGTTTTCACTGCATTCCTATGGGAAACCATGTTTTGAGTTATGGATTTTGGTTTTAATGCATTCCTATGGGAAATTCGAATTACAAATTTTTCATAACATGAAAAATGCCATGGAACACATTAAATTTGTAACTCGAGGTACCGCTGTACCACTTTAGGTAAACAGCATTCCATGCACCCTGGTGTTTAGTCATGCCTGCCACATGTCCACAGAAATGTTTGCAGACGCAGATAGCGCTGGCTCTTTGGCTATAAACAGAGATGAGCACTGAACCCTAGAGTCAGATATGACTGGCAACCTTTACCTCACTCTTTATTTTGCAGAGTAATTTCTTATGTTGAACGAAGTTAGAGGAGCAGAAAAATCACACTTGCAGTCTGGGCCTCATTGTGATAAATATAGGATTTACTAACTCTCGTTCACGTGATTAGGGGCTGACCTGGAAAGCTTTGTCTTCTTGCCCTCATTTATGGGGTTTGTGAGCCGTGTACTTGCTATTATAAAGTGGGTCAAAGCAGGATCATGTCATTGCCCAATTGTGTCCTTTATTCTCTTAATTGTCAAGTAAATAAAATACCAAGATGTGGTCACTTTGGAGTTGCTTAGCCATGATTTATGAATAGCTTCTCTGACTGATCTCGTTCCTTCCTGGAGAAGTTAAAACAGATCCTAGGTAGGGATCTGAAACTTGGCCAAAGCATCTGAAAAGAATATTGAACCTTTTGAAATGTGGATCTACAGATGGTTGCTAAGGATATCATGGTTTGATGATGTGACTAATGTATAAGTGTTATGCCGGATGGATAGAGAACAAGAACTGTTAAGGCCATTAAACAAAGAAAGCTCCAATACCTTGAGTATATCATGAGGAATGGCGTAAAGTATAGAACACTCCAACTCGATACTCAAGGGAAGATCATTGAGAAGTGAAGCTCTGGATGTAGACAGACCTCATGGCTCAAGACCATGAGAGTCTTCAGAAGAACTGTTCCAAGGAGTTGAGAACAGAAAGACTATTGTCATGATGATAGCCAACATTCGGAATGGCTATGGCATTTGAAGAAGAATCCATGGTGTGTCACAGAGTTTGGAAGGAAGGATTCAGCACTTTGGACAGTTCTTGTAGTGTAGTTGTAGCAAATTCCCATAGCACCCCACTTTCAGCAGAGATACCACAGATACCTCTCCTTATGTGGTTGATCTGTAGAAATTGGTCCAAGCTTTGTAACTATTTGCAAAATCTAACTAAAGTCAATCTTCTTTCAGGGAAGAAGGTGGGTTTATCTGAAGACAGGAGCTTAGCAGGTGAGACATATCAGCCTCCATCCCCAATGTCACTGGTTTAGAGGAACAGGTTGAAGGGGAAGGGAATGACCCCTGCCTGAAGCAAGTGGACTGAACTTTGGCAATTTTGTGTTCTCCAGCTTAGGCTATAGCTTAGGGCTATAACTGCCATCAGCATAGAAATGATCTGGGATGACCATTGTTGCCCTCCAAAAGCACCAGATTGCCTGTTCTGGTGCAGAACAAATGGGCCAGATGGATACTTACTTTGATGTAGATTGCGATTGCCTTAAACATTACATTTTAGGGAGCAACACAAACTAGCTGAAGTATTCTGTGAGTTGCAGTCCAAGAAACTTTTGTTTTTAAGCTCTGGTAGGCAGAAAGGACCTGCTTCAGTCCAGAGCACCTGAGCATAGGGCTGTCAAAGGCTTGGTCTGGACCCTTAGTCAGCTGCTACCAATCAAAGCTAGCATCCCTGAGATAGACGGGCTATAGCTGCAGGTTAGTTCTGTTTCTGTATTACTCACCATATGAATTTGGCTCTTCAAACAATCTCCAAATCCAGATTCCTGTGAAAATTAAGTAGATATGCCATTTATTGATTGATTTACTTATAGATAGATAGATAGATAGATAGATAGATAGATAGATAGATAGATAGATAGATAGATAGATAGATAGATAGAACACTGTTTACCTTCCCACCGAAGTGGTCCCTATTTATCTACTTGCAATTTCTTGCTTTCTAACTGCTAGGTTGGCAGGAGCTACACAAGCTACACCTGTAAATGACCCGCGGTTGTCATAAGCACATTTACAACAGCCACTGGTCATTTACAGCAGGCTTCCGCACATGCACGGGCATGTTATGCACCCACACATGCACATTTTACTTCCACGAACAGTGCGAGCGGTGTGGGCTGGATGAATTGGCATCGGGGTCCGGATCTGGCCCATGGGCTGTAGTTTGCGTACCCCTAGGTTAGGGGCTTCTTCAACGCCTGAAGGGAATGGATCTGTTTAGGTAAGGGACGAGTAAAACATGGAATTTTGTCTTCTAATAAAAATGGAACGGGCAGGAGACTCTAGGGGACCAGATGTTTGCTGCGTTTTGGCATCTTCCACCTGAGGCAGTTGACTTAGTTCCTGTCGCTAAATCTAGTTCTAAATCTAGTTCTAAAAACAGAGAGTACTCTGAGCTTCTGTGCGACCAGGTTGTGTTTTATCTTCAAAGGCTGAGAGATACTTATGAGTTACTTATTGCATTGAGAACAAAAGCTGTGGCAGCAATTATTGTGATCAAAGGAGCACAAGGACCTCGGCTGGGACCAGAAGACTAGAGCATTCTAGGGGGGTACATGAGAACAATGGGAGCCACAGCTAATTGCATCCTGGAAGGGCAGATTGACTGCGCCAGTGACAATGTTCTTGAGACAATGTCAGCAAAGAGGGCGCATAAAACAATGGTGATTTTGACTGTCTGCTTGTTGGCACATTCATCTTCAAAGGAGAGTGGAAGCCCTACTGGATAGGCCTGTAATCAAGTTATAAGGCATTTGGAATACATTTTCATATTAGGTGGAAACTTATTTAGCAGCAATGTACAGAGAATTGCCATTTGTCACCTTCCCCCCTGCTTTCTTCCCTCACTACACAATCCTGCGAATTTTCAGGAAAATGGCAGAGGCATTGGCAGAGGCATTGACTGGAAGGTCAGCAGTTTGAGACCCAGTTCCTGCAAACCTAGCAGTTTGCAATAAATAAATTGCAAGTAGATAAATAAATACCACTTTGGTGGGAAGGTAACATAGTTCCTTGTGCTTCAGTGCCTCCTCATGCCTGCCACATTACCATGGAAACATCTGCAGATGCAGACAGCACTGGTTCTTTGGCTGTAAACCAGGAGTGCCCAAACTTTTTGGACCATGGGCCGGTCACATGGTTCAGCGAGCCCTTCTTCATGTGGTTCCTCCCACCAGAAGTGGAAGTGAAATGTGGCCTTGCAATCTGTTTTGCAACAGGATGAGATAGATTTTTCAGTTCCCATTTTCTCTGCTTAAACCAGGACTGCCCAAACTATGGCCCATGGGCCAGATCTGGCCCCAACACCAATTCATCCAGCCCGCACTGCCGTTGCCGCTCCTGGAAGCCCCAACACCAATTTTTCCAGCCCGCACTGCCCTTGCTGCTCCTGGAACTGGAAGTAAAACGTGCCCATGCGGGACTGATTGGTGAATGTCTTTTCTTGGGACAGTGCAACTCGTCCAAAGCTACACAGGCTGGCTTTAGTCCCATGAAGTGCTGCAGGGGGTTGAACTCTCAATCTCTAGCTCCACAACCAGGTACTTAACTTGTTGAGATATGCAGCAAGCAACAAGTGAATGTGAAATGAAGAACAAGAAGATGGTTTACAGTCTAATCCTATGCATGCTTACTTGGAAGCAAGTGCCACTGAATTCAGTAAGACTGTCTTTCAAGGAAGTATGAAAATGATTACAACATTATCTTGAGTTTCTGCTGCGGCTGGCTGTTATCTCATTTACAGAGCAGCATCACATCAAAGTCCAGGAGAGGGCAGCATTGGCCTACTAGAAAGACTTAAGATATTTTTAAAATCCGTGTTCAGCATTTCCGTTTTGATAATACAAGTAAAATCTTGCATAAAGAGCGCCTCGCTTAGAGACTAACTCGCTTGAAAAGCAGAATTTTCTCTGAATGGTTGCTTCGCTTAACAACTACTGTATAACCAACCAAAAACTCGCTTAACAAATAAATCGGGGTTCACAATTCCCCCCCCCCACCAGAAGTCACAATTGGTCACTTACAATGGTGTTTCGCTTAAAGATCAATCCCGTGGTATGCATTGTGCTCTTTAAGTGAGGTACCACTGTAGTTTGGAATGTGAATAAACACTGGAAACGCAGGGTGAGCGGAAGAAATGCTCAGTTTTGTGGCTAGCTGGTTTCTGCTCTCAGCTAAGCAAGAGAATGACCCTCAATATCATCTGAATGGATATGTACCTCAAGTCTGACAGCTCAGATCCATTCTTGAGGATTACCAAGACCAAAATCAAATTAGAAGACGGAGAAGAGAGCTCACTGAACAAGGCATAATGTTAAAGGAGGACCTGACCGAGGAACTCAACCTCCCCTACGTCACTTGGACAACCCTGAATAGGCTGAGGGTTGGAGTGGCTCAATGTAAGACCAACATAGTCAAGTGGGGGCTGCTGGCAGACATAAACATGCTGTGTAAATATGGTGAAATACAGAATCTGAGTCATTTGCTGGTCTGCCGATTACTACCGGAAACATGTACTGATGAGAATTTAAGTTTGGCCAACAACAAAGCCAAGAAAATGGGCTTCATTTTGGCAGTCCTGGGTTTAATTGGGACACAAAAGAAGAATTCTTAGAATATGTTCTCCTTGATCCAAAGCAATTTTTTGTGCTTGTTTGCGGCTGGTTCTGGGTTCTTCAAAACCAAGTAAATCTCACAAGTTTGAAGTTGGATCCATTAGGTTCCTCAAACTGCACATCAAAGAACAGACCTTGTTATTCTCTATGAGTTTCTTTAAACCATTATAGCTATTGTCATGGAATAGGAATATAAATCCTCTCTTTTTCCATTCTCACCACAGGGAGCTTAAAACTAAACAAGATAAACTCCATCCATAAATACTAAGGTGAGGTTCTGCTCTTTCTTCTGTCTATGAGCTGCTTCTTGTTCTTCTGAATAAAATTAGACATTGTAAAGATAGATTTTCAGAATCTGCAGATTTGTCAGTCTGATTAGGGGGTATTTCTGCAAATATGGGAACATTTCATTGCTACTCTCTTTTATGGGGCAAAGGGTGTCTCTACCAACAGGTCTGTTTGTGTGTGTGTGTTCTCTAGGATGGCGGTGGACCAATCATTCCAGTAAAAACAATTCTGATAGCACTCTGTAATCCTCCATTTGCATTTCTACCCAGTTCAAGAGAATGGGTTTTTCATGAAGATCCAGAAATCTACACATATTGACATGGATACCCACCAAGATGAGGATGGAGTTTCTCTGCAAAGGATACATGATAGGCCAGGCCCTGATCTGTGTACCCTTATTTATTTAGGCTTGGCCTGGCTTAGAGGAAGCAGTGGGTAAGCACATAGGGTTGAACAGGCTGGCCCAGATCCTGTAACCTAGCATAGCAAATTTCATTAGAGTAGGCTCGTTGAATCAGTGGGGGATTTATTGAGTTGGTTGCTCCATGAGTTCCATTGATTCAAATGGGCCTACTCTAACTGCTAAAGTAAGTCATCATTAGAAGAGGCTCATTTGAATCAATGCAACTCATGAAACAGTAGACTTACCAAATCCCCCATTGCTTCAAGGAGATGGTTTCAGTGTTATCTACTACACTAAGCAACAGGATTATGATCACTGTAATGTTAAATGAGGTTGATAGAACAAAGGGTGTATGGAAATTGTGCCTCCCATTTTCAGAAGAATAGGATTCAGACAGCTGAGATGGGGACAACTGGGCACCAGTGGGAATTTTTACCTATGTGAGTAGGCAGATAGGTGTGTTATTTGTGTAACACCTTCAACTAACATGGAGGAAAGTTTGTTTATCTCTGCCCTTTACTAATATAAACTTACATAGTGATTACAAGCAGTGTAAACTCACTAGTGGTGATTTTGGCTGTGGGCCATCCATGCAGAAGAATGGGAACTCTCATGTTTATAGGTGAGCTTCTAAGTACTGTTTAAGGATAGATCTTCTGGGATTAGCCCTCACATTAGATCATCTCCCTCAGAAAAAAATGAAATGTATTTACATTAGCACAGGGGTTCACAATGTTTTCCTGCCATGGGCCAGACCCAACCCTGACCCACAGCTATGGGGGCTGGAGGTGTGGTTGCCCCTGGTGTTTACATTGGCGGTGGCGGTGGCGGGGAAAATCACACTGTTTTTCTGGGTTCTTGCACAGCCTCTGCTTCTTCCCACAGCAGTGGAAGGCTTTTTGGAACATGCTCACTCTGTTTTGGGATTTCCCTTCGGCAGCTAGAAAGCGGCAGGTGGTGATTTCCTGGTTTTGCACTGGGAGCCCAGGCACTGACGTGAGCTCCGTCCGGTACTGGAAGTGCCCAACCATCACTTTCTACTTGCCGAAAATGCAGCAGAAAAAGGGCTGAAAATTTCCCAAAATGGAGTGAAATTGCTCCAAAAAGCCTCCTGCCACCATGGGGAGCGGCGGGGGCTGTTCAAGAACCCAGAAAAACAGTGTTATTCTTGCCACCACCACCTCAGTAAGTGAAATTGTTGGACTTCTGGTGGTGGTGGGGTGGTCCTAGAGGTGCCCGGGTGGCTCCCATGGGCCAGATTAATGAGATGCATGGACCAGATTAGGCCTATGGGCTGTGGGTTGTGAATGCCTGCATTAACATGAGTGCTGGTTTCAGATTTTTTCAGGAGGAGATAATGGTGGGTGGTGAACCATGTTGGCCCTCAGTGTGTGTGAATATGTGTGGGACGGGCTGTGATACATCCTCTCACAGTCACCAATGCGGATCCCTATTGTCAATCCTGATATTTTCTAAAGAAAAGTTCAGTAGCTGTATTTATTTTGTTATGAGGCTATGGAAGAACCCTGTGCATTTATGCTCTGATGTAATGGGTGTGGTAGACCACAGGGCAGACGGAACAAAGGTTTCTAGTGACACTTTTCAAAAGGGTAATGGATTTGAAAACTGAGATGCCTTAAGCCAGCTATCATCTTCCCTTGGCTATAAACAGGAAATAATAATTTTAAATATAATTTCCTTCTAGTTTGAGTCACTTGAATTTCCAAAAGATTGTGTGTAAACTGACATTGTATTCTCCAGCCAGCAGTGAAAATGACCAAGTGACCAAAGAAAATTCTGGAACTTATATGAATGACAAAGCAATAGGAAATTGTTACCTCTGAGGACATGTCAAAGACCCATTTAGAGGAGAGGGGTTTTTGGAAGAAGAAGAGAAAATGTCAATAAAGAACCTTTGTGAGGAGGGCGGCATAAAAGTTTGATTAAACAAACAAATAAATAAATAGAGATGCTAGAAATTACTTGGGACCACCCTGCCTAATTTAGTGCTGGTATAATAGATAGGGTTCTGGGTTGAGAGGAGTCTTGAACTGACATAACTCCGCTCCTCCACTTGTGCGCCCCATTTTGACTCTGCTGCTAGCAGGAAGCCCAGCATTTTTGCTAGCAGGTTGATTTGTGGTGCCAAATTTGAGCTACGTCAGTATAAAAAAGGGTTGTGCTAGCACAAGAGGCGCTTGTCCATTCACAGCCCAATGCAGAGAGCGCATTATTGAGTTTGGATTGCACTGATAAATCTTGTCTTACACATTAAAGCAAGAAATAACAAAATTGTGTTTATCTCTCAGGTGCTGAGATACTTTCTGACAACCAAGTCAGCAGTGTTTGCACTGGAAGGAACAATTCTCTCCAATATTACATAAATTGTGGAAATTGCACAAATTGCACAAATTGCACAAATTGCATGATTATTTAATGAAAGAAGCTATTTTGTTACGAGGGCATTTAAAAACTAGAAGTGCTGAGTGGGTTGTTTGCATATTTTTGATCAAAGAACCCATCTTGCTGTTGTATGTGGTTGTGTTTTGCTTGACAAAGAGAAAAGGTGGTATTTTGGTAAGAGAAGATTTGGGCAACTTGTACCAATGCCGACAATGGTGAAGGTCAGTAACCTCACAGGGATTAATGTATATACTCGAGTATAAGCTGACTCAAATATAAGCCAAGGTACCTAATTTTGACCTGAAAACCCAGGAAAATAGATTGGCCCAAATATAAGCTGAGGATGGGAAATGCAGAAGCTTATAGTGAGTTTCAGTAATCAAAATACATGAAAATATGGTAAAATTAATCCAATTTTTGATGTGTCTCAATCTGACACAGTCTTGGGACCCTTGTGGTCATTGACCTGAATATAAGCCATTTCCCCTTTTTGGGGCTCATTTTTGGGACTGAAAAACTAGGCTTATACTCAAGTATATACAGTAACAAATTATCTACAGGTTGTGTTGAAACACCATAATAGCCCATCATGTCCATCATGTCAATAAAGAGTGATTTAAGAAGACGCTTCACATGCTTAGTCTAAAGGAAGTGAAATGTTACACTGTCTTTACCCAAATGGTTGATCCTGAATTTACCAGATTTCTAGACTATCACTACCAGCAGGGGAAGTCAGGCCCACATCCTGGGCAGATATAGTTAGGCAATGGACACTGTGGTCATTGTGGTCACTGTGACATCTCTCTTTACAGAAGAAGCAAGCCTCATATGCAATGAAGGTGGGGCTGGGAATGTTTGTCTCATCCCCCTTGGGAGAAAGGTATCCTTACCGGACATGCCCTCCAGGATATCGAATCTGCCACTTATTCCCATGCTTTGTTCCACTTGCCAGAAAAGGGTGATGATTACCGTCACAAGTGCTTGAACATGACACATACCCCACACTGCTCGTTCTGAGTCAACAATTTTGTTTAGCATTTGAGATGGACTTCCTCCCAATGCAAATACCATTTTCAGAGGAGGGATTTCCCAGTAGCTTCCAGAAAGTGAAGAAAGAATTAGGGTGTGGTCAGATGGTGAGAAAGGATGACCTCTGATCTCTCTAGGTCAGCAATGGCCAAACTTAGCATCCAGCTGTTCTTGGACTTCAATTGCCAGAAGCCCAAGTCAACATGCCTGCTGATCAGGACTTCTGGAAATTGAAGTCCAAGAACACCTGGAGTGTCAATATTGGCCATTGCTGCTTTAGGAAGTGCTTCTTCACTATGATTTATATTTCTTAAACAGTCTCCTCTGTACCTGCTCACACAGAAAAGAACCACATCACTGGATACTTCCAGATCCCCTCCAAAAAGAGGCCCTGCTGCTGGACTGGAAAGATTCAGCTCAGCCACAGAGCAATATCACTCTGGCTCACAATTTCCCATACACAAAAAAATGCAAAAATTTCAGGAGGAGGGCAATAACTTTATAGGATCACTAAAAATTAAAATGTTGCAAACTTTCAAAATCACAGATTTCTTCTTTAGGCATGGCATTATGTCTTATTGCCCACTTCCCCAGGAAACCAAACATTTGTTCCTCCCACAGGACCCTTCATGTAGCATCAGCTTTCTTTGTACCAGATGCAGAGAGCAAAAACTCCATGTTCCTCCATTGGGGAGCAATGGTCTCAATTTGGTTCACACACTAGGCATGCTAATTGCAGTCAAATCAAAGTCCAAATAAAGACAATTAGAAGATTACCTAGTGATGCTGTGTTTCTTGAATTTATGGTGTCGTTCCAATCTTAAAAAGTCCTCCAATTTCCCATACATCATGTGATCATCAGAAGATAGTTCACACCAGACTGCAACATTTGGTGATATAGTAGCAAAACTAGCTATAAGAGTTGCCACATTCTTATCCTTACTTGCCTGTTAAAAGTATAGGCAAACCACTCCATACCTTCTTTAAACATCTGGCTTTTTGTCTCTATCAGACAGAATGCTAGAGTGAAATGTTCAGTCTACTAAATCCACAAACTGAGACATATCACAGGGCTTCCATAACTGGAAAGTCCCATTATTGTTTTATTTATTTATTGAACTGCCTAGTGGGAAAATTGCATCCCTAGCCCTTTGCAGGGTATCTAACAGAAGACACCAAATTTGGCAAATGCCATGAATCAGCAAGTGTGGTGTGCCATCAGGAGATCTAACAGGTTGGCACCAGCTTCTAATCCTCTTGAGGTACACTACTTAACCAAACAGAAAAGTTAAGAAGCCATGACAAGCAACAGTAAGATGCCTTCTCCTCTCTTTCAACGTGAGACAACAAATATTGACATGAAAGCTAAGCAAATTCTTTTAGGAACATATTATGGGAAATGTTAGGCTAAGAGGTGTAACACTGTTGTGGGGCCAAGAGGCATTAGCATGCTTGTGTAGAGAGAAAACAAGCTCTGTGTATGTTTGTGTTGGGTGTGTGTGTGTGTTATAACAACACTGAATGTTGGAGAAAGTGTAGAAGGTAAATCTGAAATGACTGATCGATCTCTGGCTGATTTCCTATAGAAAGCAAGGATTTCTCTAGATGGGTTATCTTGCTATGGTAATAGAGTAGATCATACTCAACGCTGATTGTCAGGCAATCACCACGAGGACTTAACAGCCTTGGGTGGTGAAGTCCACAGGGGTGATGGTTCCCAAGTGGATTAAATCCCACTTGAACCTATCTTGATGGAGGGCAGCAGCTTAATCCTGGCTTGAAGCTGATGAAGACTTTGTGTGCTAAAAGGGCTCAGGACCAGAAAGTAACTCATGGAACTGGATTAGTGGTATGGACATCACGCTGCGATGTTGAAGTCAAATGGAAGACCACTGCATTATAGTCTCCGGACAATCTTCATGGCTGATTGCCATGATGATTGCCAATATATGGAATTGGATAAGGCACAAGAAAAAGAAGGAGCAATAACATAATTCTTCTGTCCCTGGTTAGTGTAACCATGGATAGATTTTTATGTGGAAAGGCCATGATTACAAACATCCCGAGAAACTGAGAAGCAGGAACAGAATCGTGAAACTGATGTGGGCAAGAAATAGATGGGACCAGTCATTCCTATTAAGCTGAGCTTGACAACCAGAAAGTTGGCAGGTCAGTAGTTAAAGACCTTAGTGCTAAATAGGTACTGCTTTGTTGAGGAAGGTAGCAGTAGCCAACACACTCTGATGTCTAGTCATGCCTGCCAGATGACCATGGAAACATCTGCAGACACAGACAGTGTCTTTGACTGTAAATGGAGATGAGTAACCACTCTCTAAAGTCAGACACAACTCACTTTTGAGCAATGGAGAACTTTATCTTTACCATATCATACGGGTGTGTTTTACTTCCGCTTCCAGAAGAGATGAGGGCTTTGTGGGCCAGATGAATTGGTGTTGTGGGCCGGATCCAGCCCCTGTACCATAGTAATGGGCTTCCTGAACCACGTGACCGGCCTACTGGCCAAAAACTTTGGGCACGTCTGCCTTAGAGCATACCCTGTCAAACATTGCAGAAATCATGCCTAGTTGTAAAACTTTAATTCTTTCCAAATTCCAAAATTAATTCCAAAAAATTCAAGTTTAATTCTTTGGAGCAGAGATGGGGAGATATTTAATTCTTTTGATTTTCAGCTTCCAGAATGCCACTCGCTATGCTGCAATCCAAATAATAATAATAATAATAATAATAATAATAATAATAATAATAATAATAATAATAATAATAATAATAATAATAATAATAATAATAATAATAATAATAATAATAATATCACCCATCTCTGCTGCTGTCAAGCATGTCAAAGTGAGTCCCACAAACCCTATCCTGAGCTCCATCTCTCACTGCCTATTCTAGAACCTGATGTATCAACTAATCTCCTTTTAAATAATCTAAACACTTTCTAGATATTATGGTGCTAAAAGAATTGTCTTTGCCTTGACCCAAATCCAGGTTGTGTCCCTCCTCCAGGAAGTAATGACTCAACCTGTCACACTCATACATCCTTTTATGCCACCGTAACAGGTAGCCAATTCCTCTTGTATATAAACATTGGAGGCTTGGCATCGTGGCACCTGAAGGCTCCCCAGAAGGTAAGACCATCATCAGGTATTCAGCTCTTCCCTATTATCTGTTAAACATAATTGACTAGTCGCATGAGTGTTGATTTTTTTAGAAGATCAAATCCACAATTCCCACCATTTGTTTCAGTTAAAATAAGCACTTTCTGAAGAATTAGAGGATCTCTGTTCTAAGATAGTTTCAAGCATCCATTAGATAGATAGATAGATAGATAGATAGAATAGCATTAGATAGATAGATAGAATAGCATTAGATAGATAGATAGAATAGCATTAGATAGATAGATAGAATAGCATTAGATAGATAGATAGATAGATAGATAGATAGATAGATAGATAGATAGATAGAATAGCATTAGATAGATAGATAGAATAACATAAGATAGATAGATAGATAGATAGATAGATAGATAGATAGATAGATTGATTGATTGATTGATTGATTGATTGATTGATTGATTGATTGATTGATTTAGACATTCTCTTTCTTAATAACTTGGATGTCATCTCCGTCAATAGATAGATTTATAAATTCTATTTCTTACTAACTTGGAAGTCATGTCTGCCAAAGCCTCTATGATGGCATGAAATATATTTTTTAATCTTCTTGCTGTTAACTTAGGAACATCAAAGGGCTGTACATTTGTGGGGGGGTGGGAGGTTGTCCAGTTCACCAATAAATGGTTGCATCTAGGCCTGTACCAAATTCTCAGGATGGGTGGCTGCACACCTCTAGTGAGAACCCATAACTTAAAGGGCCATGCCACCTCAGCAGTTTCTGCTTCAGCTCCTCTCCAGGGCTCCCCTTGGCCCTGTGTGAGAAAGTCTGAAGTGCTACAGCAGCAGGAGGATGCAGCTTTGGGTGGGTGGGTGGATGCCGTGCAGGTCTCGACTGCTGCTCTGCTTTGCCTTCCTCTGGGTGCAAGAGGAGCAGAAGCAGAAACTGCCAAGGCGGCATGGCCTTTTAAGTCATGGGTTCTCAGTAGAAGTGCATGGCTGCCTGTCCTGGTAATTTGGCATTCCAGCACAGGCCTGCTTACATCAGAGTATTGCACAATTCAGAATGATGGGTGTATATGGAGTTAAAGCAAATTAATTTTTGTTTTAAAAAATCACAGTATAAGAAACCAATTGTTGCTGTTATCATGACAACAGTTCTTTCAAAAAGGGGGCAAAGCACATCAATTCAAGGGAGGTGGATTGTGTGAGTCTACAGATGCTGGATTTCAGCTATCATTAACCTTGTCTGTTAGCTATGCTCTGTAAGGCTGAGGTGAATTGTGATCCAATAACCTCTGGAAGACCACAGGTGGTTGCTCAACTGATGTGTATTGTTAAGCTGTTTCTGATTTATGCTGACCCTCGTAGACTCTTTGAGACACCTAAGTATGTTCAAGGAGTGGTCTTCCCCTGCCACTCCAGATAACCATGTGGGGATTCAAATTCAGGTTGGTTAACTCAGTGAGTTAGGTGTCTGATTATGGAGACAATGCCTGGGAGCTTGATTCCTCAGTAGGCTTCCCAGGTGAAGAGCCATCCTGGTTACCTTGGACAAGTCCCACAGTCCCAGGGTGCTCCCGAAGACAGAAATAGTAAAGTTCTCTGAACCTAGAAAACCCTAGAAGGGGTTTCCTTATGTCAAAATTGACATTACAGCACACAGTTATCGTTCTTATTATTATTTTCTGAATTCTAGTCTGACTCTCTAGTTATTACACCATGCTGGCTGTTCTGCTTGTTAAATGCATCTACAGATTTAATCTGAACTCTTAGTTGTCCCATATACTCTCAGTTTGACCTGTGATTCACTTGCCCGTAACAGTGGCCACTTCAAATATTGAATTATCATGGCTACCTCATTGTTCTTATTTACTCCTCTTCCTCCTCCTCTTATCTTGCAGTCATGGGGGCAAAGATGCTGTTGCCCATTGCTGTGGGGCTGGTGCTGCTGAGCGGTGAGTAAGAAATTGTCACCAAAGACTGGTCTGGGAATATTGGATGAGTATCACACAATTCAGTCATATTTCTGGATACTAATGGGAAACAGAGTTGAGAATGTCCATTAGAAAATAAAAAATGGCATTTTAGATAAAGATGGCCACTTAGACAAACTATTAGGAGTTCTGTATCTTTCAACAAGAGAGGTTGGTTAGTGGGTGTTGTGTCAATCAATTATGTGGTTGAACCTGAATTCATAAGGTAAAAATCTCCAAGGCTTTATAATTTTCAGCCTAAATTCTATTTTATGAGTTTATTTATTGACAGCGCATAACCCTGAGTGGAAAATGCATGTGAATTTTCCAACAGGCATTTAGAACATTGCAAAATAAGGTAGAAATCGGACAAAGCAAAGCTGTCTGTGTAGACCAATTGCAGAAAGATAAATAGAAAAATGTAACCAATCCTCCACAAAAACACTGTTGTGATTATTGTCATGCAAGGTCAAGTCATTTGTGGTGACTTTAATAGGATTTGTATCTGAGCGTCGTTGACCATTGCCAACTCCCCCAGTGAGTTTTTATGGATGAGCAAAAATGCAGATTCCTTGAGTCCTAGTTGAATAGTCAAGCCGTTAAAACATACTGAGTCAGTGAACCAGTGCTGCTTTATTAGCTGGGCTACACAAGGATTAAATATGTGTCTCTGCAATGCTCTTTATAGGTATCTTCTTATGTAGCTGGATTTGAGGTTCTGAAGAAAACATCCTTAAACTGCAGATTTACAAACAAAGAAACTTTCTGAGCTTTGTGTCTATGCATTAAGGAAAAAGTAAAGATCAAGGCCACCCTTTCTCGAAAGCCAGTTGTATCCAACTCTAGGGTTTGGTGCTCATCTCTGTTTATAGACAAAGAGCCAGTGCTGTCTGTATCTTACTGTGGTCATGTGGCCGGCATGACTAGACACCAGAGTGCATGGAATACTGTTTTCCTTCCCACCCAAGTGGTAGCTGTTTATCTACTTGCAATTTCTTCCTTTCAAATTGCTGGGTTGGCAGGAGCTGGGACTAGAGACGGGAGCTCATTCTGTCATGAAGCATTTGGGTCTCGAACTGGCAACCTGCCATCCTTCCAGCCATCAAATTCATCATCTTAATCACTAAGCCACTGCAGGCACTTCTATACAGTGGTGGGCAGCAAAAAAATTCACTACCACACGGTGGGTGAGCAGAGCCTCCGTCGTGGGTGGAGCCTACATCACCGGCAGAGCCTACGTCATGGGTGATCTAGTCATGCCTACCATATGGCCATGTGTACCTCTGCAAACACAAGCAGCACTGGCTCTTTAGCTGTAAATGGAGATGAGCACTGCACCCTAGAATCTGATGTGACTGGCTTTTTGAGCAAGGGAGACTTTGAATCACTTGTAGGGACAAAACCTGATGGGGCAGGGCAGGGAGGTGGGTGTGGCCACCCAATTTTTCCACCCTCCTGCCCAGAGGCCACCAAATTTTACTAACTTCCCCTCCGGGGGGGGGGGGTACGAACCTGTTGCTGCCCACCACTGCCTCTCTGTATATATCCCACCCTAAAAGCACTGATCTTCTGCTCCTTCTTTTCCTCCTAGGACTCCAAGCAATTGCTCCCACTGGCCGGGAGTTTATCACAGCTTTCCTGCAGAACCACAAGATGGACTACCCTCAGGCTAAGTTTCAACTCTTCATCTCTGGCTACTCACAGTCCACTGCTGTCACTATCTCAGTCTATAAATCCCAGTTCAGGAGGCATCTTTTCCTCACCAAGGGCCAGACGGTAGCCGTGAACATCCCAGCTTTTGCAGAGATGTCTGGCACTGCCAAGTTCTGCAACACTGTCCTGGTGACAGCTAATCAAGACATCTCGGTTATGGCCCTCAGCTCAAAGAAAAATTCAGCCGACACCACTGTTGTCTATCCCGTCCATAGTTTAGGTGTGGAGTATTATGTATTCACACCTCCTGGAGACCTGACAAGTTCATACAAAGAGTTTTCGGTTATTGCATGGCGTGATCGCACAGCAGTAGAGATCTTTCTCAAGGGGAGTGTGAGATACCAGGAACGCATCTATCCAGCCGGCAGCAAGCTGAACATTGTCCTTTCACCCTACGAAGCCGTCCAGTTTCAGAGCCGACAAGATCTTTCTGGCACTCTGATCAGAGCAGAAAAGCCAGTGGTGGTGCTGAGCGGTCACACCTGTGCCCATAAGAACACCAACTGCAATCATGTGGCGAACCAGCTGCAACCAGTGTCCAGTTGGGGCCGGGCCTTCTTTATCCTTCCAGTCTCCTTCCAAATGAACTATGACCTTGCTTATGTAGTTGCATCCCAAACTACTGTAGTCACCTATGCAGTCAATGGGATGCAGATTAATTACAATCTTGTTGCAGGACAGGTGCTTCAGTTGAAGGTCACAAGCCCTATCTACGTCACAGCCAATGCAGGCATCCAAGTCTTCTTCTTTGGCACAGGAGGCACCCACTCTCACCTCACCTTTGACTCCTTCTTTCTGAGTCTCCCCGATGTCCTCAGTTATTGCACATCCTACTCTCTTGGTAGCCAGGCGGGATTTGAGAATTATGCTGTCATCATTGGGAAGACTGTCGCCACCAGTGGGATCACCATGGATGGTCACTCCTTAGCTGGCATCTCTTGGAGACAAATCCCAGGGACAGACTATTCCTGGAGCGAGTACAGTCTTGGAAAGGCTGGAAGGATCCACTCCATGACTCATCCTAGCAGCCCCTTTGGCTTGTTAAGCTTGGGCATTGCTGAACGGAATGCTTATGGTACTCTTGGACTCTGTCAAAATGGTGAGTAATAGAGTCATTATGGTAGAACAGGGGTATGCAAACTTGTCTCTCCAGATGTTCTTAGACTTCAATTCCCAGAAGCCCAAGTCAGTACTCATGCTGACTTCTGGGAAATGAAGTCTAACAACACCTGGAGAGCAAAGTTTGCAGATCCTTGTGGTAGAAGATCAGGTTGCTAAGTTCCCAGCAAAGTACACTAGATTTGGGCAACCTTGGAGCTAGACACCTTCTTAATTCAGCCAAGCTGATCTCAGAAAACTATTGCACAAATAAATCACTGTTGCCTCCTTGTAATTTGTCTCAAGAAATGGAAAGCTAGCCGATAGATTATTTCCCCCCTAGAATGGACCTGAGGGCTGTATTCATATCGATACTTGGACCTATCATGCATTTCCATTGTTATGCAAAATTGCTGACCCCTCTTAATAATTTGCCCAAGCCAAACTGGAGATGGAGGATTTTTGCACATCAGGCGCAAATATCTTTTAATTATCATTATGGAAGGTTTATAATTTAAATAGTGGCATGGATTGGGCTGCAACTAATAGGTAAGAAATATTACTCCACTGCCCCTTCTGTTTGCTATTCTTATTCTCGGTTCTGTTTGTATTCTTGTCTGCCATCTTTGTTTTGCTTCTGTTCCATTCCTCTCCTCCCCGCTGTTAGAATAACCTTGTGCCTTCTCTCGCCAGCCTTCCAGCCTTCTCCAAAGCCTTCCTGCAGCTCCATCCAGTGTCGGGAAAAGGAAGAATGTCAAATTGTTGGCGGCCAGCCACTGTGTGTAGCCCAATCTGCTGCCATCTGCTGGGCTCTGGGTGACCCTCACTACCGGACTTTTGATAAGCAGACATACAGCTTTATGGGCACATGTACCTATACCCTGGCCAAGACCTGTGGTTCAGACACAACTCTTCCAGTCTTCCATGTTGCAGCCAAAAATGAGATCCGGGGCAAGCTGGGTGTATCCTACATTGGACTAGTGATGGTCCAGGTTTATGGCTATGACATAAGAGTGGTCAGAAAAGAGTATGGCCTTGTCAGGGTAAGAACCCCCACATTTCTTTTCTCCTAATTGTAGGTGCTAGTGTCCTAATTCTGAAATGACACAGTTCTATGCAGACTATTGCATTCTGAATGCTTCTGGATGAACAAATGCAAGGGTTTTGCATTTTGAGGCACACTTTTTACAGCCAACATTTTACAGACTAACTGGCTTGTTGGATATAGATAGTCTTCTGCCATGACATGTGGTGGAACCTAAGACCTTTGGGTTGCCTCTCATTTTTATGGTTCTATGGGCAGTATCTGTAGCTGGGACATCTCTAACACTTCCCTTTGCTGTACCAGGTGAATAACCAATACTCCCGGCTACCCATTTCTCTGCATGATGGGAAACTACGGCTTTACCAGAGGGGGACCTCTGTCCTCATTGAGACTGACTTCTTGAGAGTATCCTATGACTGGAACAGCCAAGTATTGGTGAAAGTCTCCAGCAGCTTCTCTGAGAATGTCTGTGGCCTGTGTGGCAACTACAATGGAGACCCTACTGATGACTTCAGGACCCCAAGTGGGTCCTTGGCCTTGGGCCCTGCAGAATTTGGCAAAAGCTGGAAGCTGGAGGATGGAGATAAGGTGTGCTGGGATGATTGTCATGGAGAATGCAAGAAGGTCACCCTGGAGGTGGTCATCAAATATAAAGTCGAATCTTTCTGTGGCTGGATAAGCAAAAGAGAAGGTGGCCCATTCAGCCAGTGTCACTCTGTCATTGACCCTGAAATCTTTGTAGAAAACTGTGCCTATGATCTCTATATCTATGAAGGCCACCAAGAGGTTTTATGCCAAGCACTGAAGAGTTATGCAGATGCTTGCCAGAGTGAAGGTGTGGCCTTGTCTGACTGGAGGAAACTTGCTGGCTGTCGTGAGTAGAATTAATTTACTTTTATGATATAGCAACTATGTACTGACATTTTAATGTCTTGGGAATTAAAAACAACCATATCAATGGAAAAAGAGGTGGCAGACACAAATCATAGTTATTTTTTTTTTTTTAAAAAAATAGCCTCCTAGTTTGAATGGGTTTGAAAGGGGACTGGACTGATCATTGAACTGGACATCTCAAAGGTCAGTTCCAGCTGGAGTAGCCAGTCTAGGCTGAATGGTTTCACTTCTCATAGACAGAAGGGAGAATTAGTCCTTCCATTGATGTATGGCATTTTTTCATGTCATCACTAGTTGTGACAGCACAGTAGGTTAACACTGAATTGTTAAGTACATGTTCATCTACATCAGGATTATGTCAATTTGTGGCCTTCTGGATACAAGCTGCCTTCAACTTCTGTCTGCTGGGAGATGATTAAGAATGATGGAATATCATACCATCTGGTTGGCCTCCAGGTCCAGATCCTAATCTGTCCTGTGGAACATAGAATTATAAAATAACTGAGTTGGAAGGGAACCATGCTCAATGCAGGAATCCAAATTAAAGCAGAGATGACAAATGGTTGTTCACTTCTCTCTTGAATGCTTCCTGTAATGGAGGGCTCACCACCATAACATAGACCCATGATGGTGAACCTTGGCACCCCAGATGTTCTTGGACTTCAATTCCCAGAAGCCCAAGCCTCCGTAAATCCACATGAATGGGTTTACTGTGCAAATTGAAGTCCAAGAATACCTGGAACAAAGATTCCCGCTGCCACTGCCAATGACTAATCCTGGTATAGACCATCTATAAACTTCCATTTTCACATGTGCATCTGCTTATCCTTGACGGTAAGCTCATCACATCTGTTGACTGTCATAGTTTGCTTTGTTCCAGTGCAGAATAGAGATATTTTAGAATGATTTCAGAAGTCATGCTACTTTGAGGTAACAGGCATGTTGGATTGAAGGGTCAGTTAATGTAATAAATGGGAATTCCTGAAACCACGAAGTTAGGCAACATAAGGTAGGGAAGGTGACTAGTTGAGGCAGATGAAATATTTGAGAGGAAGTGATTATGTTGTGTTGTATTTTGTGTTATTTTTCCTGCCTATGTGGTTATCCGATGCTGTGAGCAATGTGTGGAACCTCCTTGAGAAGCAATCCCGACAAAAATAACTCCTTTTCCTAAATTATTTTGCAGCTCTATCCTGCCCTGAAAACAGCCAATACAAACTTTGTGGGTCTGCCTGTCCTGCCACTTGCAACAATCAAGCTCTTCCAGCCTCCTGTTCCTCTTCAAAGTGTGTGGAGACTTGCCAGTGTAATGAAGGTTTTGTGTTGGAATCAGGGAGATGTGTCCCGAAAGCAGCCTGTGGGTGCATTTTTGAAGGTCGTCTCTTGACTCCCAATGAACAGTTCTGGGGGGACGACACCTGCACGAGACGTTGTGTCTGTGATCCACAGAGCAAGCAAGTGAGATGCCAGGCAGCCAGCTGCCAGGAGGGGGAAGAGTGCAAAGTCAAGAACGGCATCCAGAACTGCCATCCCACAGGCTCTGCCACCTGTTCTGCCTTTGGTTACTCTCACTATCATACCTTTGATGGCCAAAGCTTTAACTTCCAGGGCACCTGTCTCTACACATTTGCTGGACTCAGCAAGAGAAGACAAGATTTGACAGATTTCCAGATCTTAGTTCAGAACTCAGGCCAAGGTGATTGGTCCATGTCCCTCAATAAACTGGTGAAGGTTCAAGTCTATGGTCTGGAAATATCTCTCAGCTGGGCTTACCAGGGAAGAATTATGGTGAGTTTAATTTAATCTATGACTATGAGCAACTTCATTAAAAGATCACATTGTCTTGTTCTCAGTGGTATATTCAGAAACTCTTGGTTCTTCAAAATCTGATCTGTGCAGAAACATCTTCCACACATGGAAAAAAAGTTCTTACTATTTGTAGCCAGTGATCCGAGACAGTGGGGACCTTTGTCCCACCCTCAGAGTCTGGTGGTTCGATCATGCTCCAGATATTTGAGCCCAAGACATTTAGATAACTACGAATTGAGGCCCAACCAACCTAAGGCCCACAGGCCAGATCTGGCCAATGGTGCCATTTCATGTTCCTCCCTCTAGTGGCAATTTGAGAAACAAAATGGCCACATCCTTTGAAGCTGTTGGGACAAAATGGCCACCCCATCATGCAGGCAGGGCAAAATGGCTATCCAGCCCTTGAAGCTGACTGAGAGAGCATGACCCAGCCTCCAACTGGAAAAGGTTGGGGACCCCCGCTCTGCATTGTTAACTGGGACATTTTGAATGCTTAAGAGACCAGCTTGCATTGAATCAGGTTTTAGAATAATGATCTGCCTGTCTGCCTGTCTGTCTTTTCACTTTTCCTCCAGTGAACCTAAGGTGGCATGCAAGGTTCTTTTTCTCGTCACTGTATCACAACAATGAAGTAGATAATTGAGTGTCATAAGTGAATGAAGATTTGAACCCAGGTTTTCTGACACCTAATACAACATTCTAACTGCCAGACCAAAATAATGTAATGGATCTTTTCAAAAGTAATACATGGATTTTAAAAGGGGGGAAAAATCACAGTATCCATTTTAAGAGCTTTAATAGACATGTAACCAGATTTCAGACAAGATGTTTCCCACTCATTCTTTCCCTTCTGCTCCTGATCCCAGGTGAATGGTTTGCTGACCAACTTGCCCTACAGAATGGACAGAGAACAAATCCTGGTCTACCAAAAAGGTTGGGATATTGTGGTCCAAACAGATTTTGACCTCACTGTCACCTATAATGGGCAAAGCTATCTCACTGCCACTGTGCCAAAAACCTACAGAGGAGCTCTTGGCGGCCTCTGTGGCAACCTCAATGGAGACAAAGACGATGACCTGAACTCTGGAGGCACTGAACCAGCTTCAGATTCAGCAGCCCTGGGCCAGCACTGGAAGGTGGCAGAGTCCCAGGGATGTAGAGAAGTCAGCCGGGGTGGTTGTCCAGACTTGGAAAGCATTGCTGAGCATCAACGAACCAGCAGGATGGAATGTGGAATCCTTGTGGACACCAGTGGCCCATTTAGAAAGTGCCATGGTCAAATCAACCCAGAAGTCTTTTTCTTGGACTGTGTGTATGATTACTGCACATTCAATGGTCAGAAGGCAGTGCTTGGGTATGTCATCGCAGCTTATGCGGCAACCTGCCAGACCATTCAGGTGACCATTTATAGCTGGAGGATCCACATATTCTGGCGTAAGTATGGCTATAGAGTAAGTATGGCTATCTGTTCTCTTCCCCTTGCCATTGATCCTGTTGAGCACATTTGAATTAAATGTCTTAGAATTAGAAGCATTTGTGAAAAGCGTTGTTCAGGTGTTCTAAAATGGCTAATTTGAATGCATAAGCAGAGAGAGCATCCTGGCCTTACCACCCACTTATGCATGTATATAACTGGAACTGTATTTTCATTGGGAGTTAATTCTAATTTCAGCAACCGACTATAGCAGAAATTAGTTTTGACTAGAGAAAACTAGTGTTAACTGGAAAATGGGTTTTAACTGTAACATATATAAATAATAATTGTGTGCCATGAAGTCAGTTCTGACTTATGATGACATTTTCCAATGTTTTCAAAGCAGACACTACCCGTGTCTGTCTTCTGAGACATTAAAAAGGAATAGAAATATTTTAGTGAAAATATCTCAACCCTTGTTAATAATTCAGAAGATGTGGATCTTCTGAAGAGAGGACATTCTATAACAGTGATGGTGAACCTTGGCACTCCAGCTATTCTTGAACGTCAATTCCCAGAAGTCCTGATCAGCAGGAGTGCTGACTTGGGCTTCTGGTAATTGAAGTCCAAGAGCACCTGGAGTGTCAAGGTTCTCCATCACGGTTCTATAACCTGGGAGCATCTAGAGCAGTGTTTTCCAACCTTTGGTTTGGGGGCTTCAATTCCAGAAGCCTACAGTTCCAGAACACTGATCAGCCAATGTACTGACTTAGGCTTCTGCAAACAGAAGTTACTCCGTGGGGGTGGGCCACACATTGGGAAACACTGATCTAGAGAGACGGCCTTCTCTTGCATTTCCACCAGACATGCCTGTGAAGGTTGTAGGACCATGAAAAGGGCCTCCTCTGAAGATCTTAAGAGTCAAGAAGGCTCATTCAGGGAGATACAGTCCCTGAGATAGTCTGGACGCAAAATGTATAGGGCTTCTAATAAAGAATGTGAACTAAAGAATCACATGAAGCAAGATATGGATTGTTTTAAATGTGACGTTTCATTCCCCCTTTCCAGAACAAATCTGTCCCCAGAACAGCCACTACGAACTGTGTGCCCAGAGTTGTCAACAGACCTGCCACAGCCTCTATTCCCCTCTACTTTGCTCCGCGCACTGCACTGAAGGCTGCGTCTGTGATGAGGGCTTTGTGCTCAGTGGGGACCGTTGTGTCCCTGTGGATCAGTGTGGCTGTGTCTACCAGGAACAGTATTATTTAGCCGGACAGATCTTCCACCCAACCAACAAGTGCAGCAGCGAGTGTGTATGTCAAGCTGGTGGATCTGTCTTGTGCAAGGAGGCATCCTGTGGTCCTGGTGAGATGTGCAGGGTGGTGAAAGGCATCCAGAAGTGTCACCCAGTTGGTTCAGCCACTTGCTCTGCCTCAGGAGATCCTCATTACATCTCTTTCGATGGAGTCCATTTTAATTTCCAAGGCAATTGCACCTACGTCCTTGCTAAGACAGCCAGCATGAATAAGAAGAACCTGATCCCCTTTACTGTCACGGAGGAAAATGAAGCCTGGGGGAGAGGAAAAGTCTCTGTCACCAGGATGGTGTCAGTAGAAGTCTATGAGTCCACACTTACCCTGCTGCAGAACAAAAAAGGAGTTGTCAAGGTGAGGGTTTCAATGCTATCCAGGACAAGCTAGCTATTTGAGGCTACAGGCTAAATCATGAGAAACCATTCTTAGCATGATCATGTAAGCCAGGGGTGCCCAAACTATGGCCCGTGGGCCAGATTCACCCCATGGGCCATAGTTTGGGCACCCCTGATTTAGACAGAGAAAATGGCAACCTAAAATCTATCCCATCCTATTGCAAAACATATCTGTTGCAAAACAGGTTGCAAGGCGCGTTTTACTTCCACTTCTGGTGGGAAGAACCATGTGACCCATCTTCTGAACTATGTGACCCATGGCCTGAAATGTTTTGGCACCCCTGATGTAAGCACAAAGAAAATATCAAATAAAACATGAATGACTGTGCGAAGAGGGACTGTGTTGAAAACAGGGGCCTGGCAGTTAGCTTCTTGTCCACTGAGCTTCTACCTTATGAAAAACTTATCTTTGCTCTTCTTTTCCTGCCAGGTAAATGGAATATTCCAGTCTCTTCCCATCGTTCTTTCCAATGGACGTCTTAGAGCCTATCAACATGGCACCAAAGTCCTGATAGAAACTAACTTTGGGCTCGTTGTTAGCTATGATCTGGTCTATCGCGTGAGGGTCACCATCCCAAGCAGTTACCACAGCCAGATGCAGGGCTTGTGTGGCAATTATAATGGGCAGAAGGGTGATGACTTCCTCCTCCCTGACGGAACCACAACCTCTGATGTGGCAGCATTCGGTGCTGCTTGGAAACTGCCAGTCCCCGGGGCAGATGGAGCCTGCTCAGACGGGTGCTCTGACAACAACTGCCCAGCCTGTGATGAACGGAAGATGGAGGTTTTCAAGCTGCGCAGCTACTGTGGGATCATCACTGCTCCCGATGGTCCTTTCGGAGCTTGCCACAAGAAGGTGGATCCCAGTGTGTACTTCAACGATTGCATCTTTGATCTCTGCCTGGGCAATGGGGACAGCCAGGCCTTATGCCAGAGTGTTGAGAGCTATGTTTCTGCTTGCCAAGAGTCCCAAATCCCAGTGAAGCCATGGAGGACTCCATCCTTCTGCCGTGAGTTATCATAATTTCAAATTCCCAATCAATAGGCTTCGCCATATTCATTAACAGAAGTAGAGTCTCCAAAACCCATGAGGTATTAGTGCCCCTCTATTCAGCACTAGTTAGACCACATCTAGAGTACTGTGTCCAATTCTGAGCACCACACTTTAGGAAAGATGCAAACAAACTAGAGCAGGTACAGAGAAGGGCAACGAGGATGATCAGAGGAGTGGAAAACAAGCCATATGAGGAAAGACCGAAGGAACAGGGCATGTTTAGCCTTGAGAAAAGGAGACTGAGAAGGAATATGATAATAACACTCTTCAAATACCTGAAAGTTGGTTTAAAAAAGAGGAAGGGAAGGATTGACCTAGAGTGCAGGATGTGTAATAACAGTCTTAGATGAAAGGAAGCCAGATATAGGCTCAGCATCAGGAAGAACTTCTTAATTGTTAGAGCAGTACAACAGTGGGACCAACTGCCTCAAAAGACAGTGAGCACTCTTGCACTGGGTGCATTCAAGAGACAATTAGAAAGCATCCATCTGTCACATCAGCCAGAGAGGTTCATCTCTCTGACACTAGAAAGAGTGCCTTTTCAGTATCTGCTCCGGCCCTGTGAAACCTCCTGCCGACTGAGTTGTGCCTCCAGGCAGAGTTGCTACCCTTCAGAAAGGGCCTAAAAACTTGACTTCGGCAGCGGGTGTGGGGTGCTGCCAGTGTGGGGTGCTGCCAGTGTGGCAGTCCCCACCTCCCTGACTTATATAAGGATGTCCGGGCTTGACTTTATAGGGAGGGTATTTTAAATGGTTTTAATAGTTTTTAAAGTTTTAAGTATTTTGTAACCTTTGTAATTGGGGATGTTTTCTATTTCTATACATTTCTGAATTTTTTAATGTTTAGCTGTGAGCCGCCTGGGGTTGCTTCGGTGAGTGAGGTGGCTATATAAATGCAGTAAATAAATAAAATAAATGAAATAAACATACTAGATCTCTGAGGTACTCATGAGGAGGAAAAACTCACACCCAAAGGCATGCATTTTAGAAACGGCAGACCAAAGTACTTTAATCAAAGGGGAATAGATAAGGGAAAATGCTAACATTTGGAAAAATAGGCACATGAATTAATACCGTAGGGGAAAATGAATGCCAAATTATACAAAACAATTCGTAATTGGGGGGGGGGGGGACATACCGAACTGGGATGGGATGAGAACATTGCTGGGACTCTGAGCAATGGAATAAAAGTGACATGGAAAGACTTTCACATCCCTCTGGATCTATTTCATAGGCCCACATGTTTGAGTGGCACCCAGAACCTTTTCAGTCAACATCTTTCTTACTCATTCTCTGTCTTTTCCCCCTCTGTCGTTCTCTCTTGTAGCTCTGAGCTGCCCCCCAAACAGCCACTATGAAGTCTGTGCTGATCTTTGTTCTGCTCACTGTGCTGGAATCACTGACACACGTGTGTGCCTTGACACTTGCTCGGAAGGCTGCCAGTGTGATGACGGATTCTTCTTTGACGGCCTTGGCTGTGTCACCATGGAGAGCTGCGGATGCTTTGGCAATGGAAGCTATTATAAGGTAAAAGGCCGCCCTTGCTTGAAAGCCAGTCTTATCTGACTCTAGGATTTGGTGCTCATCTCCATTTACAGCCAAAGAGCCAGGGCTATCTGCATCTGCAGATGTTTCTGCGGTCATGTGGCAGGCATGGCTAGACACCAGAGTGCACGGGGATCATCCTAACCTTGGGGGCACTTTGAAAACAAGTAACTTGGGGGAGGAGAGCGTCTGCATTGCCACCTCAGGGATCTTTTGCATAAAAGGTAAAGGTCTCCCTTCCTCAAAAGTCTCTTACCTTTCGGACCTCAGCAGTACCGATTTATCTACTTGCAATTTCTTGCTTTTGAACTGCTAGGGTGGCAGGAGCTGGGACAGAGCTCACTCTATCGTGCAGCACTCGGGTCTTGAACTGCCGGCCTGCAGACCGTCCAACCATCAAGCTCAGCATCTTAACCACTAAGCCTCCACAGTCCCGGTTGTTATAAGGTGCTGCCCCCTAAAGGCGATAGTGCTGTTAGGCCGTGATAAACACTTAAATTTGGGAGATATGAAAAGAGACTTTTGTCAGTGGTTTGGCTGAGCCCGGACTTGTAGGAATTAAGTTCTAGAACTCTTCAAGCAGCAGGACTCTTGGACTCAACGAAAATTGAGACATGGATTAATACTTCGCTTTAGGACAGTCATTCTAGGACTGGCTATGGTGGATTTCTAGGATGAACACTGAATTTCAAATGCGGGAATTTCAAAACTCTCTTTAGCACATCCCAGTACTTAATGGTTTGCATTTCCTTGGAAAATATTCTTACAGGCTAATGAAGAAATCCTGTTGGATGAATGCCAGCAACTCTGCCGCTGCATCCCGGGTCAAGGGGTCATCTGTAATTCCCATAGCTGCTCCAGTGATGAGATCTGCAAGGTCCAGGATGGGGTTGTGAGCTGTATTAATAAAGGTGACTCCAGGAAGTTATTTGTAAGGGGGGGGGTTGTGTCTTTTAGTGATACACCTGACCTTAAGTCTTTAGTCTCAAGGTCACAGCCTTGGAATCTACATCAATGTTCCCCAACCTTTGGTTCTTGGACTTCAATTCCCAGAAGCCTAAGTCAGTACATTGGCTGATTGGTGCTATTGAGAATTGACCCAGGAACCAAAGGTCGGGAAACACTGATCTACACATAAGAAAATACATGAAGGGTGGGTCAGTGGATACTGTTGATTTTGAGTACCTCTCCGTTGTGTGGGATGAGCACAATGCAAACAATGGGCAGAAGAAAGACGGGCTCTTTGAAACACACTCCTTCTTTGTTGCCCTAACCGGTTGAGACCCTACAACAGACTTTGGTTCTGTTCTTGAGTACATACTTCAAAACACCACAGTTAGCCCACCTAAGAGCCAATTTTCAGATGAAGTTGAATGCATCTTTGCAAAGAGAGCAGGGATTGGAAAGGCTTCCTTTTTCCTCAAAGGATCTGGGAGCTGAGGTGTAAAAAGGGAGATAATTTTTTCCAAGCTCTGATCACGAGTCAACACATGCTGAGGAGCAATCAAACAAGGCAAGGTGCACATATGTGTGTGTGTGTGTGTGGGGGGGGTGAGCTCAGACTTTCAAGAGTAGAGTCTACTGGGGAATTCTAGGAATTGTCATTCAAGAAAATGAAAGTTTCCAAACTCTTTGCCCAGCCCATTGCAATTTGTTCTTCCTCCCCAGATCCTTGCAAAACATTGAAGTGTCGGGCTAAAGAAACCTGTAAACTGGAGAATGGCAGACCAGTGTGTATTCCAGATTACAATGAAACCTGCTATGGCTGGGGAGACCCTCACTATCACACCTTTGATGGAATGGATTTCAGCTTCCAGGGCACTTGCACATACACCATTGCCAAATATTGTGGCAATGACTCTACTCTTGTGCCTTTTGCTGTGGATGAAAAGAATGACAACCGGGGTAGCCAGACAATCTCCTATGTGAGAATGACAAACGTTAATGTATACGGGTATAACATCTCCATCCATAGAAAGGAAGTTGGTAAAATTCGGGTAAGTGACTGTGATGACATCCACAGAGGACAACCTCTGGGTTGTAATTTTGCTCGCTATACATTTAAATGTCAAAGCAAACCAACCATATCCTCAGCTTGATTTCACAGACTAATGGGCAGATTGGAACATAGGGACTTCCCATGTCTTCTTTTTCTGAGATCCTCTACTGAAATTGAGGAATGTCTCAAAATGTTTATAAAACAAAAATTGAGGATAAAATCTATTTAGAAATGTGAATTTCGATATAAATTGTATTGAAATATATTCAAAAAAATGTCGATTTAAATCTGCATTTCCAATTAGATTTTTTTTTAAAAAACAAGAGTTATGAAGAGGATAGAACATACATTAATGAGAACTGATATCTCAGTGGTTTTGGTATCTAACTGCAGTGCCGGAGGTTAGAAGTTCGATTTTTCATGCTACCTCCTTGACAGGCGCTGGACTTGATGAACTGTAGAGTCCGTTCCAACTCAGCATGTTTTAAGAGGATGATGATTAACATTAATAATACTAGCCTTGAGTAATCTCTCTATCCTTAGCCTTGGAGGGGGAAAAGTTTGATCTCCAGGAGAACTGAGTTCTCTCTTCTCATTTGATGCTCAAGGAGAATTGAGCATATTGACCGAGGTTGAAACAACATGTTTCATTTTTTTAAAATGATTGACTCTTCAGTGACTCTTGTCCTACTACAAAATTGCAATGCTATACAGCATTCCCAAATTGCACCCCACTTGGTTCTTTTTGGCCCTAGTTTTTATGGATACACTGCCCTTTCAGACAGTTAAGGATATCTTTGGATATGAGGTTACACTAATTTGCAGTTATCCTGCAGCAAATTCACTTTCTCGTGTTTATTGCAATGGTGTAGTTCAAATGTGCAATTGCAGGACTAAAAGAAATTGAACTGCAGGGGGTGGTGTGGCAGAAAGAGATGGTGTGCATGATTCTATCCCTGTCTACAGATCAATGGTGTCATCACAAACCTGCCTGTGACTCTGGATGATGGGAAGATAAAGCTATTTCGGAGTGGTTTGACGGCTGTGCTGGAAACCGACTTTGGCCTGGTGGTTTCTTATGACTGGACGATGTTGGTGGAGATCACTCTGCCCAGCAGTTACTATGGCACCATCTGTGGCCTTTGTGGGAATTTCAACCAAAACCCAGAAGATGAAATGGTGACACCCACTGGGAGCAAAGCACCTTCTGTGGTGGAATGGGCTGGAAGCTGGAAGGTGCCCGACCGCGACCCTTTCTGCTGGCATTTCTGTGAGGGGAACTGCCCCACTTGTGAGCAGAGCAAACGCCAAATCTTTGGGAGTGAGGAGTTCTGTGGGCTGATCAATAAGACGGAGGAAGGTCCCTTCCGCGAATGCCACTCCAAGCTGAACCCCGACCACTTCTTTGACAACTGCCTCTATGATGTCTGTCTGAACGGCGGTGCCAAAAATATCCTGTGTCAAGCCCTGGACGCTTATGCTACCAATTGTCGCAAGGAAGGTGTGGTCATTCGTGACTGGAGAGCACAGAGCGGTTGTGGTGAGTGTGGGACAACCAATCAGAGGAGAAGTAGCATTCTTGATGCTGTGTTATTAAACCACTAAGGGAGGGCCAACTGGGGCTTTGGCAAAGGGTACCAAAATATAGGTAGAGGTCCCCCTTGCTCGAAAGCCAGTCATATCCAGCTCTAAGGTTTGGTGCTCATCTCTGTTTATAGCCAAAGAGCCAGTGCTGTCTGCATCTGTAGATGTTTCTGTGGGCATGCGGCAGGCATGACTAGACACTAGAGTGCAAGGAACACTGTTGCCTTCCCTCCAACATGGTACCTATTTATCTACTTGCAATCTTACTTTCTAACTACTAGGTTGGCAGGAGCTGGGACAGAGATGGGAGCTCACTCTGTCTTGCAGCACTCGAGTCTCGAACTGCTGACCTGTCAGCTTTCCAGTTGTCAAGTTCAGTGGTCTTAATCCATAAGTCAATGCAGTCCCCTACCAAAATATAGAGGATACCAAAATTTAGAGATGAATCTGCTGGAGAGTGTTAGGATCATAAAAACCAATGCCTATGCTCATTTCTTTTCTTTATGGAAAACAGAAACATTTGCAGAGGCTCACGCTCTGATCCTCACATGGTCCTCCTTTCTCTTGCTGGGGATTCATGCTCATGTCTTAGCATGAAGTTGTTGAGAGAGAGAAGGCACTGTTTGCCCCATGTTCTGAAAATCTTAGCTGCAGCTCTGGGCCAAGTTGTTTATAACTTGTAAGAAGGAAAAAGGGACAAAACACGGCGTCCATCACACAAGGAAACCTTCTGCATTTCTGCCGCCCTCTAAGGATGGTTGGAGGAAGATAATAGAGCAGTGATGGCCAATCTTGGCACTCCAGATGTCCATGAACTTCAATTGCCAGAAGCCCTGATCAGCAGATGTGTTGACTTGGGCTTCTGGGAATTGAAGTCCAAGAAGACCTGGGGTGCCAAGGTTACCTATCACTGGCATAGAGCAATTAAAACTCAAAAGAATTCAATGAAGAAGTGGAACAAATGTTCTAGCCTAGACTTTGGAAGCTTTGTATTTGTAGACTGCAGCTGACGAGTTATCTCAGGCAGCCAGTGGCCATATTGGCTAGAGGATGATGGGATATGTGGTCCAAAAAAGTAAATTTTCTAAGGTTACTGTTTAGGTGACTCAGTTTTATCTGATTAATGCTGCTAGTATATGTAAGCTGGGCCATGATCTCTTCTTTGGTTCTGAAGTCTTTGTCACCCTGTGTCCTCCCAGACTTATCTTGTCCAGAGAACAGCCACTATGAGGTCTGTGGAAATGCCTGCCCTGCCAGCTGCTCTGACCGGTCTGCTCCCTCTGCTTGCTCTAAGCCATGTGTGGAAACCTGTCAATGCAACAAAGGCTACGTATTCAGCACTGACAAATGCGTCCCTGTGGAGAGCTGTGGCTGCACCCACAATGGCCTTTACTACAAACCTGAGGAGGAATTTTGGGCTGATGAGAAGTGCAGTTCTCGTTGCCGATGTGATCCCAGCCTGGGCATGGTGGTGTGCCAACCAGCCCAGTGCAAGGCTAGTGAAAGATGTGTCACAGTTGATGGTATCCGGGGCTGTTACCCCTCCAGCTATGCCACGTGTGCTGCAACTGGTGGCCATCGCTTTACCACCTTTGATGGGCAGAGGTATGACTTTACTGGCACCTGTGTCTACCAACTGGTTGGCCTCTGCTCCAAGGATCCTTCTCTCACACCATTCACCATCAAGATCCAGAACAGCCAGGCCAGTGAGATGATGCCTTTATCTTCTGTGGTTACCATAGAGGTCTACAACAGGACCATTGTACTCAGCCAAGAGCATCCACGCTCCATTCAGGTATGGGGATAGGAAGTGGGTGCAATTCGCCTTTTACAAATGTGAGCTATAAAATGGAGAGCATTTTGTAGCTTTAAAACAATCAGGTCAGATTGATTCTAACTTATGATGCTCATGGAAGTCAGGTCTGACCTCCGAGAGATCCAAACAGAAGCAAGAATACAAGCAAGCAAGTGCATACCAAGTATGGATTCCCTCTGCCTATTCTTTAGCTACCTGGGAGTCCACAGTAGGTAGCAGAGACACTTCTGATGTATGGAGAGCTCTAAAGTCTGAGAGCTAATTCCCCCTTCTTTTATACCTTAAGCTAAAGTGTTATCTCACTCCCCCTGGTTCTATGCCCCTCACATGAGAAATGTAGCAATATCTCTGAGCCCAAATAATTGCCATGTGGAATGGGCTAATTGATACAGAATCCTTGCAGGTGTAAGTTACATCAGCTCATTTCCGGCCATTGTCTGGAGCATGCAGGAGGAAGTCACTATGACCTGTCTTGTCCTGCCAGGAGTTGCTCATTAGATATCCCATGTGCAGGTTCACTCATCATTGAAGGACACAGATGGGTTCAGAGTTGTCTTTCCTATCATCTGTCCCTGAAACTGCACTCAATGTAATAATCAAAGATAAGCTTCACTGGGTAACCTTCCTTTCCTGGCTAACAAGCCAATTAGATGCATTAATTTGTAAGAAAGTAAATTCTATTTCTTAATACAGGTTTGTATGATAGCTAACCATTTCCAGAGCTTGGAGGGGGGGAAATGACAGTGGCTCTGACTCCTCGTAATCACACTTGTCTTCCATAAAACCCATTATACCCAGGGTGCTAAAACAGGCAGAGTTCTTTGGGCTATATTACAAACTCTAACATGCTTGATGTGTTCAGTAATAACATGCCAGATGTGGTTAGTAAGTCTTACTCCCTAAGTAGATCTGTTTAGGAATGCAGATTAAGTCCATTTGCTCTCTCCTCTTGCCCAATCTAGCAGGACCCTTTCTGTTGATTTGACAATGTCCCTATATCTCCTGTAGGTCGATGGCATGTTTGTAGACTTGCCTTTCTATCATGATGACAAAGTAAAGGCCTACATCAGTGGAACTCATGTCCTTGTGAAGACCAAGTTTGATCTTATAGTGGCCTTTAGCTGGACCAGACTCATTTACATCACAGTTCCTAGAAGCTATCTCAATGCAGTCTGTGGCCTCTGTGGAAATGAAAATGGGGCACCTGGCAATGATCTGATAATGAAGGATGGGCATCAGGCATCCAGTGCTGTCCAGTTTGCTGAAAGCTGGAAGCTAGAGGAGATTCCTGGTTGTATAAATGGATGTGCAGACAACTGCATGGCATGTGAGGAAGCACAGAAGCAAACTTACAAGGGTGACCAATACTGTGGGATCATCTCCAGAAACGATGGACCATTAAGGCACTGCCATGAAGCCATTGACCCAATTCCCTACCTCAACAACTGTGTTTCTGATGTCTGCCAGTACAAGGGACACCATGGCACTCTCTGCAATGCCATCAGTGCCTATGTGACAGCTTGCCAAGCTCAAGGCATTCAGATTGAACAATGGCGATCAGTTTCTTTCTGCAGTAAGTATTGGTTCTCCTTTGTCATGGCAGCCTCTGGGGAGCAGGACAGATGACCATGACATTATGTTAAATATGTCTTCACGAAATGTTATAAAAGCTCCAAAATTGAAAGGAACCTCGTAGAAAACCTCTGAAGCTAATTGAGATACGGTAGGCTATAATCCCCCATTGTGGCGTCCAATAACATGTGCCTTAGTGAAAAACAAAGATGTGACAAGAAATTGATTTTTTCCAGCCCAGATCAATGGGAAGCTACTAAGCCAAATTTACAAACCAATTCAGATCCAGGTCAGTGATCTAACCATACTGGTCACAATTACCTCTAGATCAAATTGGGATCCATTTCAAAGGCTCTAACTGGCCTAAATGCCAAACTGGGGGATCTGCAAGAGCCTCATTGACCTGAAATCCAGTTTCTTTCACATCTATTTCCATTTTTCCCCCATTTACAGGCCTATCTTGCCCACGTAACTCACACTACGACCTCTGTGGAAATGGTTGTCCTGTGACCTGCCAAGGCCTCTCGGCTCCAGACAGCTGTGAGACATCCTGCAAAGAAGGCTGCTACTGCAATGCTGGGTTTGTCCTGAGTGGAGATCGGTGCGTCCCCATTGGGGAATGTGGCTGTGTATATCAAGGAAAATATTATAAAAAGGGAGATGAGTTTTTCTCAACACCTTCCTGCCAGGAAAGATGTCAGTGCAGAGATAACGGAGTGGTGGAATGCCGTGAAGCATCTTGTGGGGCCCAAGAAGAATGCAAGGTGGAGAATGGTATCCAAGGCTGCCATCCTGTTGGCTGCGGCACATGCAGCGTGGCTGGAGGAACCTACCTTACCTTTGATGGAGAGGCCATCAATTTCCCAGGTTCCTGTTCTTACATTTTGGCCAAAGTCTGCAGCAGTAAACCTGGGCTTGCAAGATTTTCAGTGGTTGTGGAGAACGAGAGCTTTGGCAAAGGCAAAATTGGGCCAAAGTTGGTGGTCATCACTGTCCATGGTTACATCATCACTCTTGTGAAGGGGATGATATGGAAAATTCTGGTAGGTTCCTTGTTCCATCTAATTATTGTACCTTCCCTTCCTGTGCACAACTAGATAACTGTCCAAAATCCAGATCAGTCATACCATTAAGCAAAGAAATATAGATGTCTCAGGCAGAAACTGCAGGGGACATGAAGGAAAGCCACATAACTTCCCACAAGTTTTTTAAACCAGCCTTCTACCCTTTTTACCAATGTATAATTCAAGTGTCATAGAATCATAGAATAATTAAGTTGGAAGGGGCCTATTAGGCCATTGAGTCTAACCCTTTCCTCATTGCAGGAATCTAAATCAAAGCAGATCTGACAGAAGGTTCAATTTTCTCTTGAATGCCTCCAGAATTGGAGTGCTCATTGGCTCCTGAGGTAACTGGTTCCGTTGTCATACTGATCTGACAGTTTGAAAGTATTTTCTGATATTCAATCTATATCTGCTTTCCTCTAATTGGAGCCCATTATTACATGTCCTACACTCTGGGATAATAAAAAACAGATATGTGAGATTTCATAGGTACGGAATTGGAAGGAAAGTGTCCTCTTTGAATAGCTCTGGTCATAGTCTCTCACCTCATCAGAAGACAAGAAGAAATATTTATAGAAGTTAATCATACTGCCAAGAGAGGCTAAACCTTTCATTGGGTAGCATTGATCTATGACTAGCCTTTCCTCCCAAGTCTGCAAGGCCAACAATACGGATACTGTTCAAAATGGAGATCAAGTAATAGAGCTCATTAACTTAATATCTTCTGGATCACTCAAGGTTAAGTTGTGCACATTTCCCCCACATTTACATTGTACTCCACACCCCATATGTAGCAGCAGCCAAAAAAAGTAACTTTTGTGATGGATCTTTTAGTTTGTATGACAGTGTTAAAATGAGAGGTTCACTCATACTGGCTGGCTGGTCATCTGAACTGCACTGGATCCATCTTCACTCTAACTAAATAATCACCAGGTCCTTCTTCTCCGTTGGAACAGGTGGATGAAGAGGTCTATGCCCTGCCACTGGTGACAGAGAACAGAGAAGTTTGGATCAATCAAGAGGGGAAGAATATAGTGGTCCAGACTGATTTTGGTCTCAAGGTCCTTTATGATTCCTCCCACTATATCCTGGTGAATATCCCCACCACATATCAAGGACTGGTGTGTGGTCTGTGCGGCAACTTCAACGGAGACAGGAGGGATGAGTTCCAACTGCCCGATGAAAGGAGCACCCAGAACATGACAGAATTTGGAGTTTCTTGGAAGGTGTCAACTCACGATACCAACTGCTCGGACAGCTGCGGGAAGAATTGTCCGTTGTGTGACTCGGTCAAGACAAAGCCCTACCGAGCTGAGAGCTCCTGTGGACTGATCCAAGACAAATCAGGGCCTTTCAGTGACTGCCATCACCTGGTGAAGCCAGAAGAGTATTTTGATCACTGCCTTTATGAAATGTGCTCTGCGGATGGAGCAAAAGACAGCCTCTGTCAGAGCCTTCAGGCCTACATGGCCGCCTGCCAAGCAGCTGGCGCAAGCATTGAGGCCTGGAGGACAGCCTCTCTCTGTCGTAAGTTTAATAATGGGTTTGCTTCTCCTGCAGCTGCAGTATGGATGCACAGATATGTTTACTTTAGTCACAGTACTTTAGACACAACATTAGTTATGGGGGATTGTTCTCAAAATTAGGGATTGTTCTCAAAATTTGTAGCACTAAACTGCGTGAACCTGTCTCAAAAAGTAAGATAAAATTAAAGAATGAATCAAAATTAATTTTAAAACTGAAATTACTTTTTAAAGATCAAAATTGCATCAAACTGATGTTCTGGGTAATAATAATAAGTTCATGTCAGAAATTATTCTGGGGTGAAAGGATTTTTGCTGGAGAAACTCCACCCAGGGGACACCTGAATGAGGCTCCTTTCATGTCCCCAAGATCTTTCCCCACCAAAATGGTCCTTATTAATCTACTTTCAATTGCTTGCTTTCAAATTGCTAGGTTGGCAGGAGCTGGGTCAGAGACAGAAGCTCAGACCATCATGCAGTACCCAAGTCTTGAACTGCCAACTTGCTGGCCTTCCAGCTAACAAGGCAGGCTTCTTAACCACTGAGCCACTGCAGCCCCTGTGGATAATTTCCTGTAGCCTATAACTTTATTCGTATTTGTTTATTTATTTTGCCACAGATCTACTTATCGTAGGCACAGCTTGGAAGTAATATGTTAATGTTAAAATTATTTTTCGGTGTGCACTCACTTTACAACTCTGTACAGTTCTTCTCTTTGCTATACTTGCTTTTCTTGCCAAGTCAATTCATCACTGGCTTCACTCTTTTCCTATTGCTTTCAGTCTTTCCCAGCATTATTGTCCCTTTGAGAGAATCCTTCCTTCTCATGATGTGCCCCAATTAGGACACCCTCAGGCTTAATTTGCTCTAGAACCCACTTGTTCATTTTTCTGACAGTCTAGGTATCCACAAAGCTCTCTCCCAGTTCCACATTTCAAATGAATCAATGTTTTTTAACTGACAGCTTTCTTTACTGTCCAGACGTAAAGATATATAGGATCTATTACAGGGTCTGCAAACTTGTCTCTCCAGACATTCTTGGACTTCAATTCCCAGTAGCCTTGATCAGCAGGTGTGCTGACTTGTACTTCAGGTAGTTGAAGTCCAAGAACACCTGGAGAACCTAGTTTGCAGAACCCTGATCTATTTCAAAGAAAAAAAATTCTACCTATTCCTCCTCTTCCCAGTTTAACTAATTCTTCATCCACTCCTTGCACGCATGGACATCTAAAAGCTTCCAGTTGTTTTTGACATTCCTGTGTTTTCTTCCTTTCTTTCTCCAGCCCTCGCCTGTCCAGCCCACAGTCACTATGAGCTGTGCACCAAGTCCTGTGATCGCACCTGTGCTGTTCTATCTGCTTCCCCACAGTGTACCACAAAATGTTTTGAAGGTTGCCAGTGTGATCCTGGCTATGTGTCTGATGGAGAAGCCTGTGTGCCAGTGGAAAAGTGTGGCTGCATGCATGAGGGGCGCTACATCAAGGTGTGTGACAAATTTCAAAAAGTTATACCATCGTGGCTAGCTTGATAGCTCTGTGGTTTACGTGCAGGATCAGAGGCTGGAAGTTCCATTCCCCGTTGTGTCTCTTGGGAGCAGAGCTAGCCTTCTGTAGCCCTGGGCAAGCTTTACCCAGTTCAAGGGTTCCCCAGAAGAAGGGGATGCTAAACCACTTCACATATTCTGTACCTAGAAAACCATGGAAAGCCTCTGTATGAGTCAGAATTGACTTGAAGGCATTCCATTATGAGAGGATGGAGGAAAAGTAGATTAAGTGACCAAATGAAAGCCTGTAGTATGTTGCAACTAGAGTAGGTCTGTTCAATCAAAGGGAAGTTTGTTGACCATAGTCCTACATAAATCCCATTGATTCAAGGGCCTTACTTTGATTGTGTCTTATTACTGGAGCTCAGCTGCTGTGACACATGTTGGATCGGATGCCTAAAGAAATAAACAATGCCTCCATTGTGAAGTGATCAGGAATGAAACCTGTTTGCAACCTTTTCATCTTCCAATGTAGGCTTCTTCTCCTTCTTCCTTTGAGTCATTGGCCCAGCAGGGGAGTGGGGAAAGTACCTTTGTGATTGTGAAGGACACCCTTGATCCCAACAAAGAGTCCATTTTGGTGCAGAGCTAGGACTACAAGATGCCAAAAAGGAAATGTCCAACACCTGGAATGCAGAAACATCTCCTTAGTAGGTTCAAAGGAGACCACCTTGGTAGCAGGGATCTGCTGTACACCATGGGAGGGCGCTGGACAGAGGTGAGGGGTGGCAACCAAGGGAGAAGGCTCCCCCAGGAGCCACTTGGTCACCACCCCTTGCTTGCTCTGCCTGGCGCATGGCACTTTAGAATAAACCATTGCTCCAGGCTGAAGGAGGGAGCTTGGAGCAATGGCTTAATCTAAAGTGCTGCACGCTGGGTGGATAAAATAATAATAAAATTATTGTTCACACCCCAGGGTACCAGAGGCAAGGGCGCACTGGGATGAATCCCCCTGTCCCAGTGGCCCAGCCCATGCGTGCTTGGTAGTCCATGTTATACCCTAGAAAAGTTACTTTATTTTAGCTACAGAAATTCCAGTCCAAAAGTCTAGAGTTTCTGAGCACTGCAGTCTTTAGCAAAGGAGCAGAATTCAATTTGGCAATGACGAAAAAAGCTAACTTCATTTTCAACTGAACAAAGACAATTGTTTTTCATTTCCTGGCCACTGATACTGATGTTTTAATTTTTTGTGCTTCTTTGATTTGTGACTTTTCACTCATAGGCTGAAGAAACTGTCATCTCCAAAGACTGTTCTGAGAAATGCACTTGCCATGCCTCTGGCCAGCTCCTCTGCGAAAAAATCAGCTGCAGGAAAGGGGAGACATGTGCCCTCAAGAATGGCACACGGGACTGTGTGAAGCAGGAAAGTCAGTGTACGCTTGCTTTAGGAGGCCAGCTCACCACTTTTGATGGTGCCTCAGGAGAGATACTGTACAGTGGAGCCTACGAGATGGCTTCTCTTTGTGATGGCACAGCCCGTGCCTGGTTCAGGGTAGTGGTGGATGTGAGAGACTGTGACGACGGCACGACAACAGCTGGAACTGCAGTCTATGTCTTCTTCCGAGAGGCCTTCATTGCCATTAACAAGAACAAGGAGGCTTGGGTAAGACAGTCTTCTTTGGTACCTTCTGTTATGTGAGATAAAGAGGCATGTACAAAAACATTTCACGAGCTGGATTTCTTCTTGTAGCAGAGAACTAAACCTTAATTAATGTGACAAACACACACAGCGGTGTGAATATTTGTCAAAGTTGTTATTGTTGTATTTCTCATGGTTGCGGGAGAAGTTAAAATCAACACAATCTATCTACCTACTTGCATTTATATTCCATGTCCATCCAATGAGCAGAAGATGTGTACATTATAGTATCCCCATAACAACCCTGTGAGGGAGGAGAGGGTAGGGTGAAGGAGAATTGGTCCAAGAATATCTAGTAAGTTCCATGGCTCAATGGAGCTTAAATTGTGGACCTCCCCAGTACATGGACTCATTTTTCATTTCAAACATTATGAGGCTTCGTTTCTTCTTCTGTCCTTATTTTACTTTCTCATAAATTTTTCCTTGTATCTCTGCCAACATTTGTCTTTTATTGCCTTGCATTGGCCCATAAAAGGGGGGAATAATGGGATATGTCATCCTCCAGAATGCCCATCGTCCTCTATCTCTGGGTATGTCAGCCATCTCAACAGCATCTGGAGGGTCACAGATTGACTACTCTTACTTAAAGGTCAAAAATTCTAGTGATTTTGATATTTACCTAACTGTTATTTCTGTCTGAACTTTGCAGGTGAACGGTCAGCCAGTGCAGCTCCCAACCGTTGTCTCTGAAGCTGTGTCCGTGAGCCTCACTGAGGAGGTGATCTCCATTAACCATGGGACTGCTCTTCAGATTCTCTTTGGTTTCCAAGGTGAAGTGACAGTGAAGGTCAAGGACAGCCTGGCGGGCAAGCTGTGCGCATCCTGTGGGAATTTCAATGATGACAGCTCAGATGACCTAATACTACCCAACGGGAAGGTTGTGGAGAACATTGCTGAGGTTACTGATGCATGGAAAGCCCGAGACTTCACAAGCTGGTGAGTGGTTTTTCAGTTCCTTCTTACCATAAACAGGAAATGGCTGCATTCCCATCTGTGGTAGCTCAATGGTTAAGAAGTTTGCCTTGTTAGCTGGAAGGCCAGCAAGTCGGGAGTTCAAGACCCAGGTACTTCATGATGGATTGAGCATCCATCTCTGTCCCAGATCTTGGGGACATGAAAGGACCCTCATTCTGGTGTCCCCTGAACAGAGTTTATCCTGCAAAAAAAAATCATTTCAACCCAGAATAATTTCTGACACAAATTTATTATTATAGTGTGAACCTATCAGTGGCTGTTTGCCTGACAGAGGTGTAACTAGATATGGCTGGTAGGTAACAATAATTCAAATCAAATCAAATCTTTATTATAGTCCAAGATCAGCATAGAACAGAAGTTAAAATGAGGGTACCTAAATATAGCAAGAGACAAAAGTTACCATAAAAAGTTGGCATCGCCAACCACATTCTAATACTTTAATAAGTTAGAGCCAAGCAACCATCAGAGGTGGAAGAGGAGAGGTTACCCTCCTCTAGTCACAGCCCTATCTCTAGCCGACAACATGTCTTCTCCCATAAGGTGTGGCTCTATGTACTCTTCTCTGGGTGCCTGTTCTATACTTTTGGATAATAAAGAACAGCTAATATTTATTTTTCTCTCTCTCCTAGTGAGCAATAGACCAAAGGAACCTTCAAGACTGGCAGTCACAGCTGCTGCCCACAATGTTGCCTTCAAGAGCAAAAAGGACATTGTAAAACAGAAGTGTGTAGTAAAGACCAATAAAGATGTTTCTACCATTTTGTCGGTAATGAAATAACTCTGGTTGCTTGTCATCATCTGTCTCAGAGTCTCATCCCTTGAGGTTGTTAGACTACAGTTTATTGGAAAATTCTCTTGTTTTACCAAACAGGGTGGGGGTATGACTAATGATTGAGTATATCTTCTTCTGAGAATTGGAATTTCCTTAAGATTTCTTTCCAGCACTCCTTCATACATCGCACTACTCAATAATGAATTACAGATGGTTTAAAAGTTTCTAATTTTATAGGTTGCTTTTTTGAGAGGTGGATGACCACAGAATAAATGTGAAGCAAGAAAAAGTCTGTGGCTCTCATCGGTAGAAAGGTGTCCTATGAATAAAATGAATACATCAGTAATAGGCTAGAGATCAGCAACGAGCATCCACAAGCTCCATTATTTCTTTTAATAAATCTTGGTGAATCCTCCTCAGCTTCTCCTGCAACCAATTCAGTGAAAACTTCCAGCATTCCCAGCTCTCCCTTTACTTCTAACCAGCTTGAACTGGGATTAATGTGATTCCATCCCAGACACACCATAATCCTTCATATCCAATTCACTTTCTGTACACATGAGGAAAGTGTTTCATAAGCTATGTCACCCATGGGACCAGGAAGATGAATGCAGATGTCCACAAATACAAGAAAAAATATTTAAAACATTTATTCACAAAAGAAAAAAATAGTTTCACTATTGACAAGTTCCCAGGGAGCTAGATTTAAACTCCCATTAAGATTCAGAAGCTGTTTGGATGGAGGGGATAAAGATAATGATGCTGTCGAATCCAATTTTAAACATCCATGCAGCTTCAATTTTTCTTCTTTTATTACAGTCAAAGACCAGAACAGATTAAATATATAACATTTACAGTAAGATTGAAATATATTGTGGTGGGATTATAAAATCATTTGTAGAATGGTCCAGCTGAATTCAATTAAACGAGATCTAGTGCATATCGTGTAAAACATCATAATATCTGCATAGTGTTAATAAAAGGTATATAAAATATAATAACATCTAAGAGTGCAATGTGTACAACTACTAAGGCTATCAATAAAATAGCAGTATCTAAAGCTTAAATAATTTTAGCTACAGAGAATACGTTGCAGAATATTCTCCCAACATACTTCGATGGATCTTCTGTGCTCCTGCACAAAATCTAACTATTAGTTAGGGACTTAATTTCAGATAGAGTTACTGGAGTCCACTCAGGTAGGGCCTCCATTTTTTGCGTTGAGATCTTGCTGTGAAGATCTGCATACATCCTCTCGAAATGTAATTCACGGTCTTCGGGCAGTATGTGAGAATCCAATGGATTTAAAATTTTGGAGTCCAGAAAGGTTATTAGGTGCCAAAATGAAGGAGAATTTTCCCCTCTTTCCTGATTCGATAAATTGTTCCCAGCTGGTTTTTAACTCTTTCTTCTTCTTGGCTGCCACTAATTGCTTTTGTTAGTTTCTGAGGATGGTTGTTCTGGAATTCGATTTACCTGGCTTCTTTCTTTTCTTCATTTTCTCATGCTGCTTCCTACTGCTTCACTCCAGACGTGCAGGAAAAACTCTTTCTCCTACTATCACCAACATGCCTCCAATTTTCTTTAATATCCAAGTCTACCTCCTCTTTGAGTTAGTTCAACTTCCACAAGATACGTATTGTCAGTTCTCTCTTCCCCCAGTCTTCAGATTTATATCTCTCAGTTGTAAAACTTCCAGCAGCTTCTCAGTTTCTTTAAACAGAAGAGCCTAGAACAGCTTGTTAAAATTTGAGCTTCTTTCCGCAGAAGGTGGGAGATAAGATTATGGAAGAGTTCAAAGCAAGTTGAGCAAGTCACCGCCCTTATCTTAGAAATGTGGATCCCAACGCCTATGTTAAAAGTCCAATTTCAAAAGTATAAAAGGGAAAGAAAAAGAAAAAGATAGAAGAAAAGCTGCTCTGGAGAGTGTAAGCTGCCGCACCCTACCAGAACTGGAACCTGTAGGTCTTTGTGAGGAAAGAGGAGAGGCGAACAGAGGCGTCCATGTAGTTGAGCACATTGAGTCCCACAGCAGCCCGCTACATGCCTATGGGAGGGGTAGAAGCAAAGCATGAAGCTGGTAATTATTCTCCACGACTCATTGACTTTGTCATCTGGTAACTCAGGTACATTGCCCTTCCATATGAAGGTTCCACTCTTGGTTACCAGAGTCATCAACAACCAAACATACTAATAATAAGCCAATGTTTTTGAAGTTTCCTGTATTCTACATTAAGGTGCTAGTGAAATCAGTGGATGATTCTAGGTTAGATTTTTATACATAGCTAGGAAGAAGGGAGGGGATAAAAATAAGTGGATATGTTTTGAATCTGTTATTTATGGAGCCTGTTTTGTAGACTATACAATTACAATTCCAATTAGCCAAGAATATCCCTTCGAAGGCTTTATCTGCAGCATTTCCTTATATGAAAGCAATGTTCTGCTCATATCTTTTGCAACACTAGAAACACAGGCATAAATGAAGGCTGCAACATGACAAAATCTATTCACAGAAAATCATAAGAATTTGCTTCCAAGCCTTTACAGTGTTTTAGGTCAGAAATAGACTCTCTCTAGCTCTGTGGTGGTGAACCTTGGCATTCAAGGTGTTCTTGAACTTTAATTCCCAGAAACCCAAGTTACTGTGAACCCACACCAATGGGTTTACTCACAGAGACTTGGACCTCTGGGAACTGAAGTCCAAAAATACCTCAAGTGCCAAGGTTCGCCATCACTGCAATGTTTGAGGAGGGTCTACTGAGCTGAATAAATCTAGAATTTTTACTTAAAAATAGACTCAGAATATTGCTGAATTGTCCATATACAATCTGGATGAATGGGCTTTAGTTCATTGAGATATTTTGGGTAGAAAAGCTCTGAGATGGGGAAACTATCAGTCATTAGACGCAAAGAGCAGCAGAGGAGGCGACTGTATGGTTTAGGATGCAATTAGCTTTGTTGCCGCTTGAGTCACATAATTATTTTATTATTCTGTTTAGATTAGGTGATCAAATAGAGATTTCAGATTATTTTGGTGTCATTGTCTCCACTGACCCTTCAATCTGATGTGGGTTGATCTTTTTCATAACTCACAGACCTATTCCTTTGATCTAGGCCTCTGCCAGCTGACAGCCTGTTTAAAGTGTTTCATGAAACTGAGAAAAAAGGGATTTTTCCAAAATTCTCCATAATGTACAAACATATCTATATATTGCATAGAAACATAGCACTCCATTGTAGTTTGGTGGCATTGGTTTCATTTTTTATCAATTTATATCATGGGTTCCCATCCTTTTCAAACCCGGGCCCGGGTGATGCTCTCTCAGTCAGCTTTGAGGGCCGGACGGCCATTTTGCCCTGTCTAGCAACTTCAAAGGGGTGGCCATTTTGTTTATTGAGGGGTGGGGGCCACATGAAATGGTGCACAGGCCCGATCCAGCCCATGGGCCTTAGGTTGGGAACCCCTGATTTATACTTTGTTTGGTCTGTGCGGAGCTGATATAACATTAAACTAGTATATCACTGTATCGATAAGGTGATGTAGTGCTAAATTTGGTAGTCTGTTTAAATCCCTAATGCCAAAATCACTCTTTGTACATAATAATGTAGAATAAAACATATTTGGGGTGATTAAAGAAAGATTGTCCAGAACACTGTCCAGAACACGACACTCTGCTTAGTATGTCACCTGAATACTACCCACAGTCACACCCTCTGTCATTTTGTGGAACATAACAACTCATCATGTGGATAAATTCTCATTGGAATCATACAAAATAAAAAAGAAGCCACCAGCAGCAGAGAAGAGGAAAATACAAAACTCTATATCCTGAGCAAAAAGGGCAGGACTGGTTCAAATTGGCCTTTGTGTCTTATGATCCATAAGTAAGTAAGTGAGTGAGCGAGCAAGCAAGCAAGCAGGTGAGTGAGTGAGTGAGTGTGAAAGAGAATCCTCAATTTCACACCTTCAGCCATTCTCACAATATTCAACCATGTAGTCTCGGCCTAACATATGAAATTTCAGATTTTTAAAATTGAATTGTTTGTTTGTATGTTTGTTAGATTTCTATATCGTCCATCTGGGATACTTTACCACTCTGGGTGTTTTACAATAGTTAAAACCAGAAAGCTTCCTTCCATGGGTCAAATAAAATAAATGAATTATAGACTCAATGGACTTGTCACATCCCATTTGGAGGCGGGGGGAGATTTTGTGTGCAACTTGTGAGACCAATTGCAGGTTCCCACATTTGCCTCCTCCTTTGACAATAATTCAAATATTTTTTTTTGTGCTACGAAAGAGGACCAAACAGGGATTTAGGAGCCTCTCCAGTTTGTACATCTGCTTACCAGTCTAAATCGCATGTGGTCTTCTTTGTATCAGTTACTGTGGAGGAAAACAGGGGAGAAAAGATATGTAGTAGAGTGACCTCTTGATATACGTGACACACTCAGTCGTCGTCCTCGACTGCAACTCGTATCCAAGAATGCATTTTTCCCTTGAAGCAGGAAAAATGTCATTGGCGTCAATTTGTTTAAAGTGAATCCCAACTTGCCATGAAGTGACCCACACACTATGATCATGGAGCCATCTCCTGCAGCACATGTGAAATGAGACATGCAGGATTCATTGGTGAATTTCCAAAGCTGAGTAGGGATTTGAACTCAGATACCCTGAGACCTAATCCAATACTATCTCCTTTTCAACAATATTCTCTTTGCCAGCTTTGGACCCACAGGTATTGCTAGACTACTTCTCCAACCAGGTATATAGTTTGATCATTCCTTTTTGAAGGTCTCAAAAGATAGGAGTGAGAAATTCAACAGTATCTAGGGAGCCAAGTATAGGAATCACTCTTAGCCTGTGACAGCCCTAGCACATTCCTACTCTGTTATGAACAACAACCAGCCAGTTGTGTCATTACTTACCAATCTGAGAAGTCCCTGGCCTTCCAGGTATCAAAGACTTCAGTAATGTCATCTACAATCTGACCACTTGGTAGGCTTAGGTCATCTGCGACGTCATGGTTGAAATTCCCACAAGGAGCACACATCTTTCCTGCCAGGCTGTCCATAACTCTCACAGTCACTTTACCACTGGGTTTGAAAAGAACCTGCATCCTGGAGCTTTGATCTATCACAATCATGTCCTCAGACTCTGTGATGGAGACAGCTGTAGAGACATTCTGTGGCAGCCGGACCAGGAGTCCATTGACCTGAAATGAAAACAAGACAGGCTAAAGCAGAATAGAGTTGAGGGCCTTTAGGGCTGAGATTCATCAGCTTCCCCTGATCCAGCCAAAAGAAGAAGAAAAAGGAGGACAGCAGGAAAGAAAGACAAAGTGCATTATTATTATTATTATTCAGCTGCCATATTCATTCCGGATATTGACTATCATCATAGCAAATATCGTCCGTCCGTCCGTCCGTCCGTCCGTCCGTCCGTCAGTCCGTCCGTCCGTCCGTCTGTTTCATACCCCACCCATCTAGGAGATATTCCTACTCTGGGTGGCTAACAAGACAAACTTGCATATTACAAACATCAAAAAAAAACATATTAAAAACACTAAAACCCTACTGGTGGCGGGGAGAGGCCAAATAAGAAACCTAGCGCTGAGTCATTGTTGACACCTTCTCAAGGGCCTCTTTAAAAAGAAACAATTTTAGTTGCTTCTGAATGTAGACAGGGATGGGGTCTGGTGCATTTCAACTGGGAGGGAGTTCCATAAAGTTGGTGCTGCCACCAGGAAGGCTCTCCTCTGAGACATGGCTTTCCTTGCCAAGTTCGGGGTCGGCATTTGAAGCTGCACCATCTGGGAGGATCGAGTGATGAATACTATCATCATGAATACTATCATCATGAATACTCCAACAAAGTGCATGGAATAGTATAATAATTAGAGGATCAACTATTTTGGAAGAATTGTGGTTTGACACTAAGATTGTTCACATGTAAGAGCAGTAGTTTTGTACAGAGACATTTTGCACAAATTATGGAAACACTGATGTTGCTGTGTCAGAACAGAGAACTATTATAGGGAAAGTGATTTTTTGAGTGGATGCTAAGAGAGCCTGTCTTGTCACTATACCAGATTTCTTCACATCCTCAGGCTGAAAATATAAACACTTACCCAAGTCTCCTTGTAGTTGTTCACTGTGATGAATACATCCCGAAAGAAGACATAAATTGCTGTAACTGCTGGCACCACATCATCATTACAGTCGTTGACATCTACCACCACTTTGAACCAGGATGGTGAAGTTTCATCGCAGTAAGAGGCTAGCTTGTAAACACCACTAGAGAGGAGTTTCCCCTTTGCACCATCAAAGGAAGTGAACCAGGCTCCTGGTGTGAGTGTACATTGGCCTTCCTGCTTTACACAGCCACGGACATTGGCTGCTAGTGCGCAGGTCTCTCCCACAGCACAACTATTTTTTTCACAAGTGAGCTGGCCGGAAGGTCGACATGTGCATTTTTCGGAGCAGTCATGGGAGAGGATGGTCTCTCCACCCTAGAAGAAATCCCAGGAAAGCGAAAGAATCAAGATAAAAATCAACTCAATATCAGAACCAATGTCATTAAGTTTCAGAGAAAAATGAAGATAGAAATATATCAAATAATATTGTCTTTTGAAAATTTAGAAAAATTGTTTTCACCAACCAGATGACAGAATACATAGTTCAAAGTCCCACATCCAATTTTGAATACCATCAGAGCCATGATTGTTTAGAGTAAACATTGTGTGATCCTAACTGGGAAGAACGGAAGAGAGGGAAGGATGTTCTAAAATTGCTGGGATATGGCAATTCAGCAAGCAAAGGGTTACCGCATAATCCTTAGGAGAAGGGAGCTTCTGTTACCATGATTAACATGCTCATATATTTTGTTTGTTTGGAATAGTAGACGTGTTAGTCTGTGGTTCAGGCATCTCAGAAAACAAAACAAACAAAATAAAATAAAATAAAAAATACAGGAGCACTTTAAAGACTAAATTTAAAGTGCTCCTGTATTTTTTATTTTATTTTATTTTGTTTGTTGTGTTGTGTTTTGTTTTCCGAGATGTCTGATATTTTGTTTGCTAACCAATCATAAAAAGCCCCTTTCTTCCTGCCTGAAATTTGATCATCTAACCTTAATCTCCTACCTCTGTTCGTTGACAGCAGTTGACCATTTGTTCTTGAGAGAGATGCAACCATTTAAAATTATCTTCTGTATTTTTTCAGCCACATGACTGTAATGGAAGAAAAACTTCATTTTCTCCTTGTAACCTACTTAAATCTTCACTATGGAAGATTCAGCTATGGAAGCTCACACTACGTGTCGGTTACACCCTTGCTCAAAAGCTAGTAGTATCTGACTCTAGGGCTCAGTGTTCATCTCTGTTTATAGCCATAGTATTTACAGATGTTTCCGTGGACAGTGGCAGGCATGACTAGACACTGGAGCGCACGGACCACTGTTTACTTTCCCAACAAAGTGGTCCCTATTTATCTACTTGCAATCTCTTGCTTTCTAATTGCTAGGTTTGCATGAACTGCAACAGAGACAGGAGCTCACTCCATTGTGCAGTACTCGGGTCTCAAATTGCTGATCTGCCGACCTTCCAGTCATGAAGTTAAGCATCTTAACCTCTAAGCCACCACAGCCATAAAATCAATGAAACGCTCAGAATAATCAGTTTCACCTAAATATAAAAAGTGCACCACACACATGAAGTTAGCATTACACAAACATAGACAAAGAGCTGAATGATCAACACAGATGACAAAATATGCCCACGTGCAGTAACAAACACCTGCAGGATTAGGTTTCTTCACACTGAATCGTAGTCATCCATCTCAGCTGGATACTACAAAGTCGGTTATATCATCTAGCACTTACCTTGATGTAACGCCCATCATACACACAGCCACAGTTCTCCATGGATACACACTCTTCTCCATCAAACACATAGCCAGTGTTACACTCGCAACCTTCAAAGCATTTCCCGGTACATTGAGATGGGGCAGACAGGGCAGCACATGTAAAGTCACAGGATCGGGTGCATAGCTCATAATGGCTATTGGCTGGGCAGGAGAGGGCTGAGGAGAGAAAAGCAAAAATGCATGGACTGAGAATAGAATTAGTCTCTTTTGACTTTTCTAGATTCTTTTAGTATCCTCCAGCCTTCCACAGGGATGTGAGTCTGTTAATCCTAGACATACTTACTGAAGGGAAAAAACCCCTCATTTATAGGGAGTTTGTGAGGTTAAATGGAGTGAGGTGAAGTGCAGTAGAATGGAGTGAAGTGGTGTGGATTAATGACTAGAGCAGTGGTGGGTGATCTCCAGGGTGCCGAGGGTCAGTTGTCACTTGTTCATAAGTTTTTTGGGAACAAAAAACTGAAAAATCGGTGGCTCAGTCTCCCATACAATATCAGTGGTAAAGCTTTTCGGTCACTTATCTAGCTTTGTAGGAAAAACTTGATCTTGACTTTAATGTAACCTATTCACTGATAATAATAATTTCAAGTCAGCAGTTATTCTGGGTTGAAAGGATTTTTGCTGGAGAAACTCTGCTCAGGGGATGCCCGAATGAGATTCCCTTCATGTCCCCAAGATCTTTCCCCACCGAAGTGGTCCCTACTTATCTCCTTGCAATTTCTTGCTTTTGAACTGCTAGGTTGGCAGGAGCCAGGACAGACGGCAGGTGCTCAGTACCCGGGTCTCGAACTGCCAACTTGCCAGCCTTCCAGCTAACAAGGTGAGCTTCTTAACCATTGCGCTACCACCGCCCCAACGTATTTATTGATTAAACATTATGTCCGGCTTTTACTGTTGAAACCTGTATAAAGAAGACTTCAATTAATGGTGGCATGAGCTGACTACCCTTTGTTATTTCCACGTTTAAAGACGATTTTACAATTGGAGAATCAAAACTCTGCGATTCTCTGATTTCTAAAGAGTCCTGTTGGGTTAAATTACAGGAAATAACAGGCAGTTTCCAATGAATGTGGAAGGAAACCCAAAGAAGACCTCCTACTGAAAACATCCATATTAAGTCAACGTGGTTAAGGTACAGAACAACGGATTGAAGCAAACACCAAAAACAAAGTCTAATTAATAAATTAGTTGAAATAGGCAAAAAATAGTTGCTGCAAAGCTGGAAAGCTGCATTTTGGTGGCTTTATAAAAGATGATAGGTGCGTTGGTGTTGCAAAAAATGGCCTAGAGGTCAGATAAGGTCAGAAATACCCAAGATCAAATTCCTGTTTATCTATCCAACACTCTAATCTAAATCCAGTCACTGATCTCAGCTAGAGTAGACCAATTGAATCAATCAATGGAAAATGCAGCAGGTACAACATGTGTGTGTACAATCATCTAAATCCCGTTGCTTTCATAGGTGCATTACAGTTGGGACTATCCATTGAATTTTGGCTAATGTGTTGCATAGCTGACTAGGGATTTCATCAACTGGGTGACCTTGGATCAATGGCCTCCCCTCCTCAAGCTTTTTTGGCCGTGGCTCCAGGAAAGTGGCTGTATTGTAGATTAATTAGCAAACTTACAACAGAAAGTGCTGGTTCTCCAACTTCCGACCTTAGCTCCAGCTAGCTGGCATGCACCAGCATAGGCTTGTAGACTTCGGCAGAGGGTTTCTTCTGCTCCTCTGGCCATGCACATGTCAAATTGACAGTGTCTGAAGTAGTTAACAGGGCTCACCAAGGCATGGCAGTCTTTGAATGGGCCAGTCTTGGACTGGATCATTCCACACAAGTTCCCAGCTCCGTAAGCTGCTGGCTGCGTTGTATTGCAGATAGAGCAAATCTCACCACAGTCATCAGAGCAAATGACCCCATCCACAGGGACCTTCCAGGAGGCCCCAAATTCCTCTGCATTTCCAACAAGTTCTCCACTGGGCAACATGAAGTCATCATTCTTATCCCCATTGAAGTTGCCACCTAATCCACACATGTGTCCTTGATAACTGTTGGGGACAGACATTTGTATGAATGAAGAAGTATCATAAATGACTGTGAAGCCAAAGGATGAATGGACAAGAATATTGTTTCCCTCCTGGGTGATCAAAAGTTTTCCATCAAATATGTTTACTGGAAGAGTGTAGAGTTCTCCATTCACCTGCATAAGTAACAAAGAATGATATGGGCGAAGCATGTTAGTTCTAGTCATATGCACACTCAGACAACCATTTGTATCACACGCAAATGCATATACACTGGTGACCAACAGCAACCTCACTCATTCACTCTTTTAATGCAAGAGAGACATACCTGTGCTTTCCATTTTTTCCCCTTTTCAAGAACAATAGAATATCCATGGAACGAGATCATGACTGCTCTGATCAGAGGCAGACGTCCATCATCCAGCTTCTCATTCTCCACCAAGACAGAGAACTTCTCAATTTGAGGATCTTTGCTACAGACCTCAGCTAAGGTGTATGTGCAAGAGCCATGGAAATCAAAACTTTGTCCATCAAAGGAAATATAATGAGGGTCACCACTTGCTGTTGTTATGCCATATCCAGCAGGATGGCAGCCTCGGATACCATTCTTCACGGTGCACACCTCGTGAGCTCCACAGGAGAACTCGTGGCACTCTGTGGCTCCATTATCCCTGCACCGGCACTTCTCATGGCAGGAACTGCTGGGATAGAACTCTTCCCCTTTCTTGTAGTATCTGCCCTGGTGCACACAGCCACACTCGGCAACAGGGACACAAAGGTCCCCACTAAGAAGAAATCCAGAATCACAGAAGCATCCTTCTGCGCATGAAGCCTCACATGATTCTGGGGCTGAGTGATCTTTGCATGTGGCTGGGCAACCAGATCCGCAGAGTTCATAGTGGGAATTGGGTGGGCAGGGAATGCCTGGAAGAGAAGAACAGGAGAGAAGGATGATGACTTTTGAAATTTAAGAGAGCAAGGAGGGTCAGCTCACACATATTCAAGCTATAATGAATGATACTACAGGTGAACACTTGAACAACACCTCTTGTCATATCCTCAAACGGTCCAAGATGGGGGAGCAGGTTTTTACTTATTTAATGTTTTTATGGGTTTGCTTTTAATTATTAAGGGTTTTGTGTGAATTATTAAGAGTTATCACTTTTTAAATCATGTAATTTTGTTTGTGTTTTTTAAAAATTAAGAATATATTAATAATAGAGTGTAGTATTTCACCACAAAGTCTGTAAGGAAAGTCTCTGCTCAAACCACATATTTACTAATGGGAGAGTTTTGAGAGTCCCCTGGACAGCAAGGAGAACAAATAGGTAAATCTTAGAAGAAATCAACCCTGACTGCTCCTTAGAAGGTCAAATAGTAAAGATGAAGCTAAAGTACTTTGGACATCAAATGAGAAAAGAGGATTCACTTGAGAAAGCCTTGATGCTTGGAAAGGTGGAGGGCAAAAGAAAAAGGGGGTGGCCAAAGATGAGATAGCTGGATGGTATTGCAGAGACAATGGGCACAGAGCTGAGTGAGCTGAGGAGGAGGGTGGAGGACAGAAGTGTCTGGCAGACAGTGGTCCATGGGGTCATCGCAAAGGGTCGGAATCAATTGTGTGACTAAACAACAACAAAAAAGAATATGACCTGCCATTCCTAGGATAGTTGAGTGCCCTTTGCTGACACACATGGTTTCAGTGCAGAGTAGTCAACAGCACAATTGTTTCGGGGGAAAGTGTAGGCGTGGATGAGGATAATGAAGATTTGAATTGCTTACTGCAAAAGGAGGATGATCTCCAGTTCCCAATCTGAATGTCCTGTGCCTGACAGGCAGTCACATAAGCACTGATGGCATTACAGAGAGTATCATGGTGACCCTTATATGCACAGGTGTCAAAGACACAGTCATCAAAGTAGGGCGTTGGATCGATGGTCCCATGGCATTGCATGAGTGGTCCGTCCTTTTTGATGAGGATACCACAGAATGGCTCCCCCTTGTATTTCTTCTTCTCTGCTTCCTCACACACTGGGCAGTCAGTAGTGCAGCCTTCTGAGCAACCTGGGACCTCCCTCAGCTTCCAGCTGTTGGCAAACTGGATTCCATCACTTGCTTGAATTCCATCTTTCATGGTGAAATCATCACTGGGATCTTGATTGGCATTGCCACAGAGCCCGCAGATGGCATTGGCATACGCAGTGGGAATAATGACCCTGGCATAGCTGTACCAGTCAAAGCTGACTCTCAGATCAAAGTCTGTCTTGATGAACCCATGGACCCCACTGGTGTAGATCTTCAGCTTGTTTTCATAGGAGAATGGTAGGTCCACAAAAACTCCATTGACCTGTAAAAAAAAGTGGAAGAAACAGAAGGGGTTTAAAATAAATATAGGAAAAACATAAATGTCCAAAGTCTACTTTCCATTTAACTGAGCCAAAACAGATAACTAGATTTCCAGCCTACATGTTACTCCCTAATATTCACCCATTTCTGTATTTTGGTCTGGTTGCTGGTATAGCCATATGAATAAAGCAATAAAGCTTTGAAGGGGGGAAATTAGATATGCCTCTCCTTAATATTATTCCCCAGGATTTCTAGAGTTCTTAAAACTAGCTTATCAAACCATATTTTTCATATACTCCTTGAAGAAACTATAATTTGATATCATAGTTGCTCAAACATCTATTACGGCCCATATTTAGCAATTGATGCAAATTTAACAGAGAGTAAACAACACAAAACAACAATAAAGACCAAAAAATGTTGTGACACATTAAAGACTAACTCCTGCATTTAAATGTGTGCTTTTGTGGATTAAGTCCACTTCATCAGACGTAAGAATAAAACCTAATGGCATGAAACCTAATGCTCTGTCTTAGACCATAGAAGGAATCATTAATCAGGACAGAAAGACTATATGCATCTGTTGTTTGGTTATCCAGAATTCCCATGAGGCAAGTGGGGTGCAAATAATTAAGATGCTGTTTAATCCTAATGAATGGATACATAAATATGATTCAACAAAGCAACCAAGCTGGAGGTTCAAATCTTCAAAACTGGAATCCCATTTATACATTTTTTTGGGGGGAATAATAGCCAACCTATTGGTTCCATATTTCAAAGCCAGTGCATAGCATTTTTATACCTGAATCTTGCGTGGATACGCTTGGCTCAAGCTGATGGTCATATTGTAGACCTCCAGAGTCACCGTCTTGGTAAAAGAGACTGCTTTGCTGCCCCGGTTGTTATTTTCTACTGTGACCAAAAATGGAGTGAGGCTGGGGTCCTCAGAGCAGACCCCTGCCATTTGGTAAATGCAGGTCCCTTGGAAGTCATACTTCCTCCCATCAAAGGTGGTGTAATGGGGGTCCCCAGTTCCTATGCATGTGGAATAAGCGGTTCCCTTGCAGCGACGCACTCCGTTCACCATGGCACATTTCTCATTGGCTTTGCAGCTCGCCTTCCAACAAGTCACTCCTGCCAACTTGGGATCACATTTGCATCGAGAGTGGCAATTCTCATCCTCCCAAAATTCCTCCCCAGGCTTATAATGGAGCCCATTGTAGGTGCAACCACAGTTCTCGACGGGGACGCAAGCCTTGTCCTGGAGGAGATAGCCTTCGTTGCACTGGCAGATGGGGGCACAGGTGTCAGGGCATGACAGGGGGGCCTTGGGGTCAGAGCAGGTAGCTGGGCAGGCATTTCCACAGGCTTCATAGTGGCTGTTCTGTGGGCAGTCGTGGGCTGCTGAGGAGAAGGGAAAGAACAGGTTAGAATTCACTTGCATTATATTCGGTTTTATTGGAGGCATTATGCTACCCTATCCATATGCTGTTCTAATGTTTACACCAATCTGATTCAGGGATATCTGGAACACGCAAAACAGGTTCCAATCATCAAGTTCAGCATCTTAACCACTAAGCCACCTCTATCCCTCCTGCACATTGGAGCATAGCTCAATTCCATGTGATCGTTTCCAGTTTGCAAACCAGGGCTTAGGTCTTCACAGGGCATTTTATGTCTGATGAATCAAGGCTCTGTGGACCAAATGGGGAACTCTTGTGGCTATATTCATCCCATGGGCTGAAAATTTCCCATCCCCGCTCTGACAACTGGAGTGGAACAATAACTTTTTAGATGTTGCCATTTCCCATTGTCCCTCTCTGTGGCTGTGCTGGTTAGAAGGCAGATGCGAGTTGCAGTCCATAAACATCTGGAGATGCTAAACTTCCCTCGGCATTTCATACAACTCTTTGTTCCCTGGAATCCAGCCTCTCCACCCCAAGCTAGTAAAACAACCTCCTTCCCTTTTCTACATGCAGTGCTATTCTGTTCTTATGATCATTAGTTCACTGCTGATAATTTCCCAATGATTATACCTTCATCAAGTGTTTTATTTTCCTGATTATCAGGCTGAAACAGTCCACATCCAGATGTTGTTTTCCAGCCGTCGACAGTGATGCCCTGTTCTTCGCAGGCAGTGGCATATGCCTCCATTGCTTTACAGAGCACATTGTTGTCTCCATTGTTTAGACACATGTTGTTGACACAGTCATTGAAGTAGCTGGTGGGGCTCAAGATGGGATGACAGACTCCAAAGAGTTCTCCTGAAGCTTTGCTGATCATTCCACAATGCTGTTCTCCACCATACAGCTTCTTCTGTCTGTCATCACAGGTCATGCAGTTTCCTTGGCAGGTATCTGAGCAGGCTGGATCCTGATCCTTGACTTTCCAGCTGCTGGCCCAATCCATAATGGAAGAGGCTGGATTGCCATTCAGATGGGTCATGTCATCTTCTGCATCCTCATTGAAGTTGCCACATAGTCCACAAGTGGCTCCATAATAACTGCTGGGAAGAGTCACCACTATATCCCAGTCACTGCCATAGTCCACCTGAAGGCCAAAATCTGTTTCAATGACAGGCTGTTCATTTTTCATGGAGATTTTGATTCTTCCATCCTGCAGTGTTGCTGGGATTCTGGCCACTGCTCCATCCACCTAAGACAACAGAAACAACACATTATGGAGCTATCTGACATACATTAAAACGCTGGCATACGACTGCCCTGGGTTATGTTTGCTGCGGCTTATGACCTCACATTTAATTTTAAAAAAAAACCTGGGTTACGACTGATTTCCAGAATACGATTGTCCCACACCCTCACAAAACCAAAGGAGCAATCTCCCTACCTTTTCCGTGCTGTTTGGGAACCTTACCTGATAATGATGATGGGGCCTTTGGCTATTTTGTTGTTCAGAACTACATTTCCCAGAAATCTTTGCAGAACAAAATGGCATATGGCTGCCTTCCACCCCACCAAAACTCAGAATGCAGTCTTTACTGCTCTGAAGGTCCCGTCGTCATCGTTGGATAAGGTCCCCAAATGGCGTGGAAAAAGTCGGGAGATTGCGCAGTTGGTTTTGTGGAGGTGGGGGACAACCACATCTGGCATTTAAAAAAAATGCTTTTTGTGCGTTTGTATTTTTTAAATATTACTTTTGTTCTGGTCAGTTTTTTAAAATTATTTTCAATGCATTCCTATAGGAAATCATGATCCAGTTTATGACCATTTCAGGCTAGGACGGAGGCTGTTGGAACAGACCTCCGTCATAATCTGAGGTTTTACTTTATATTGTTCCTACTATTAAAAAAATCACTATTTGTTATTTCTTGATTACTTTAAAAGGAGATGACAAAGTCCTGGGGTATACAAAATTATGTATGTTTTCATAATGACCAATTATAAATAATTTACATGATCATAGCCAGTATCATCAGCATCATAATCTCTGCTACTACTACTAGTGGAGGCTGGTGGTTCTAATTTAAGTGGTGTGGTGTGTCCATTCCAGGTTTTATTCTAACTTTACACGAGCCATCTGATAATGAATCTATTCCTCAAATAGGTTCAACACCCTGGATAGCTCCTGTAAAATCTGCAGCAGAACCAGGGACAATTTCACCGCAGTGAACTGCTACTGATTATTCCTGTGATAAGTATTACTGTTGACATTTTCTGTATGAGTGCTTGTGGTCCTTGTCTCCTTCCTTCAGCCTTATGTTTTTATTACAAAATCTTCTTGAGCAAATTGCTGAGTTATTTGAGCAATTACTCTGAAGGTGGGTGAATCAGTGAATTATGGTTTTGTAAGATACACAAGGTACTCAGCTCATAAATAGGAACTGATATCTCTTGAGGCTTCTGGCTAAACGATCCCTTCCGGTCACTCCAACATATGCCTGAGCTACCACAGTTACAAATTAAGTCCATGTTTGATTCCTATTAACCTGTCATAAAACAAAGCAAACTCATTTGCAAAACATGGAGGTGGGAAATCCTAAACTAGGACAGCCAGGTGTCTGTTGCCACTCTACAACATTCAGCTTTTAAACCAGTATGCATCATTTCATGCAGATTGGCCATTAGTTACGCCCCATCCCCAATTATTATACCAACTTTCATCCTCTCTCTGCACGTCAGTTTTAAGCCACTTTCTGCATTTCATTTTGAATGAAAACATATCAAATGAGTGAACAGAAATTCCTACCGTGAGTTGGACATCTTTTCCCTTAGTAATGGTGATGCTGTGACCATACACTTTGACATGGGTTAGCTGCACCTTGGAGGAGGTCTGGCTATCTGTATCACTGTTCTTCTCTTCAATCGAGAAGGGCACAAGCTTGGGGTCAGTGCCACAGTATTTAACAACAGTGTATGTACAAGAGTCTTTGAAGTCTACTAAAAAGCCATCAAAAGTCTGGAAATATTGATTTGTGGAACCCTGACAGGTTCCCATATATTCATGGATACAACGAGCTTGGCCATTCTGCATTTCACATATCTCTTTCATCCGACATTGGAGTTTTTTGCAGGGATCTGCGAAAAGGAAAAGAGAATGAAGCAACACTAGGTACCCACAGGCAATGGTTTGGATTCTATGGCAAATTAACTCAAGGAAGTTGATTGAAATAATGATTCCACTCTCCCTCTCCCAATGCAACCATCTGTGTCTCTAGGAAATGCTCTCTGGGGTTTGAAAGACCTCTTCAAGCAATGGCTGATGTTCAGTTGTGCAGTTATGCAAGAGGCATAATTTTAGTAGCGAATTGAGGGAAGAAATCTATATAGGCATTATCTCCTTACATAGTTATTGCTGGGTCGTTATCTATGACTCATTATGCAACAGGTAATGGAGATTTCTTAACTTGTGGCAACTCAGCACTAAAAGTTACACTTTTTCCATATTTGCATTTCAGAATTTTGGCCAATGTGAGGAAGAGTGGACAGGTTTCCCAGCTCATCTATAAATATAATGTATGTAATGATTTCTCAGTCTTCCATAGAAACCAGTTGAGAGTTTATCTCTGTTGGATCAAAGTAAAGATTGACTTAGGCCAGTATCAGTTTCCTAACAATAGTCAGGGTGAGCAAGATATCTCTGAGATACCCCAAAAGATATGGCAATATAGGTTATGGCTCTTTAAGGGGTTGACACTTTTGCATTGTGTTACGTTGATTTTGAATCTATGGTACTGATGATACTATGATACTGAAGGTGCACCTTGATAATATCCTCAAGGCTGCGGCAGTCCATTGCAGTCCATTGCAGTCCATTGTTAAATCCTGGATGTCTAATTTCATATGTGCCGCAGGAGATGGCTCCGAGATCATAGTGTGTGAGTCACTTCATGGCAAATTGGGATCCACCTTAAACAAATTCATGCTAATGGCATTTTTCCTAAACCAAGTAAAATCTATACTCGGATCCAAGTTCCAGCTGACGACAACAACTGATGAAATGATGAAAGCAGAGGAGAGGGTTTTAAAAAATCATGTCAGAAGCACACAAAGCGTTTTCTGGGTTGAAAATATTTTTTCTGAAGGAATTCCACTCAGGTGAAGCCTGAATGAAGGTCCTTTCATGTCACCAACATCTTTTCCCACTGAAATGGTTCCTATTTATCTACTTGCAATGTCTTGCTTTCGAACTGTTAGGTTGGCAGGAGCTGGGACAGAACTGGGCACTCATTCCATCATACAGTACTCGGGTCTTGAACTGTGGACTTCCAGACCTTTCTTAACCACTGAGCCATTGGAGAAAGAATATAAAATTTCTTTTTACCATCTGCACAAACAGCAGGAGACCCATAAGATCTCTCATTTCCAATGCCAACACTCAGCAGACCAAACGGCGTACTAGGATGCTCTATTATGTGGACCGTGTGTCCTTGGCCCAACCGATGGGAAGCACAAGAGTATTCAGTTCCAGAAACTGGATTCCACTGAAGACTGTGGAGTGGCCTCTTATCCAAAGTGATTCCAGAGGTCTCCGATGATTTGGCAATGATCAGTGCATAGTTGACAAATTGCTCAAGCCCATACATGTAGTAGGCCTGGCAGTAGCTAGAGATGTCAGGGATTGCCATGAAGAAAGGGTCGTATCTGATGTTCTGATAGGTTCCACCATCATTGAAGAACATGACCTGAATGCCAGAATCAGCTGTGAGGAACATGGCGGTCATTCCCTGAATGCCATAGAGTGCTGCACGGGCAGCAGGTAAATTCCGGTTGCTCTTGCTCTGTCCAGTCTGAGCATTAACATTGGTGTTTTGGAAAGTGGAAACATAGATAATGTCATGCTCTGTGTTAAAGGGTAACGCGGGAATGATGAAGTTGGTGCCCCAGCTGGTAACAGGTAAAAGCTGCTCACAAACATGGTCACACTGGACCTGCCGAGAGACACATGTGTGTCCACTGTAGACCGCCACTGGTTTATTGGAGACGATCTTAGTGCCAGAGAGGTCCACCTGACTGTGTAGCTGGACAGCTTGATAAGGTTGAAGTGTGACGGTCAACTTGCTTCCTCGAATGTAGATTTTCCGTTGGAATGTCACTGTGCCTTTCAGATGGACATCAACAACTGTGGGTTCTTCCCAAGCTATGATGGCCACCTGTCTGTAACGATCTGTGCCTACACTAGGGGTAACAACATAATACTCATTGCCCAAACTTGCCATAGGGTAGACAATAGTTGTGTCAGCTGAGTTAGGTTTGTAATTAAGAGAGATAATAGAAATGTCCTTGTCAGAGCGGATGGTGAGGGTATTGTCAAAAGTACCACTTCCGTACATCTCTGCCTCTGGTGGAATTTTTACTGTCAGTGTCTGGCCAGCATTCACGTTGACCGCTACCCGCAATGCAGGTCGTTTCATGGAAATTTTAATTGACGTCGCAGGAACATAGCCTGTGATCAGTAGCTTAAAGTCGCTCTGAGAGGTCCGTGATAAACCATTCTGCATGAAAGCCGTGATGAACTCTCTTCCTAATGGGCCAGAGGAAGTGGTGATGGGGAGCACATCTAAGATAATCCAGGCAGAATAATTTAGAATTCCTAAACAGGGAGGTGGAAAAAAAATAGAGAAACTGATGAAACATTCTATTAAATTTTAAGGAAGTAGACACATCAGTCTATTTTATCTATCTATCTATCTATCTATCTATCTATCTATCTATCTATCTATCTATTTATTCAAATTTCTCTTCTGCCCCAATTGCACAGGCGAGTTTTTGCACACATATATGACAAAAGAACAAATTAGAAATTATTTTAATACTTTTGCAGTATTAAAAACATTTTACTTAAGAAAAATAGATTTACCTGAGTAAAAAAAGTATCTGAGCAAGTGGATTGTATCAATAAAAGGTCATTGACTTGCTATGCTAATTTACTTTAACAGTTCTCTATGCCAAAGTAAGTTACAGACTGAATAGGCCCTTTTGAATCAATGGAACTTAAAGAGATATTGAATCACTAAACTTATAATTGATTCAATTGGTCTATTCTAGCATGATTTCCCATGCCAAGCCACAGGACGTCATATAATCCTTTCAAAGCATGAGAAGAACCAGTAAACACTGCAAATATTCCATCTTGTTTTAGTGCTGAATTATTTACATGCTCTGGAGCAGGGGTGCCCAAACTTCGGCCCACAGGCTGGATCTGGCCCATCACACCAAATCATTCGACCCATGCCACCTGCGTTGCTCCCGGAAGCAGAAGGAAAACGTGTCTGTGTGTGTGCATTATGTGCCCATGCATGCGTGTTTTACTTCCCCTTCTGGTGGGAAGAACCACATGACCGGCCCGTGGCCAGAAAAGTTTGGGTGCCCCTGCTCTAGAGCATGGTTACCAACCTTTTTTTTTTTTTGGCCATGCCCCACCTAAGCATTTCTAAAATCCTGAACCACACCCCCCCCAACATTGTTATTATTCAAAAAGTGAACTCCTATTCACGTGGAGGAAACATAGAACACTATTAATTGTTAATAACTCATTCTTAAATTGCCCCCTTTAAAAATCAATTTGCTCCCCTGTCAGGGTGTGTGTATGAACTCTAGAGTCTCACTGGTTTGTGAAATTTTGATTTGTCAAGAATGCTATATATACATAGCCATGATTATCTTCCTCTTAACTCTTGGAGCCTTGACAATATATCACAGGGGACTGAAGTGTTAAGATCTCCTTCTGGTCCAGCATTATTCTCTGTAAAGATATCAATGAACACCAGTGATGTCACTGTACTTACCCCATAGCACCCCAAAGTTGGCCCGCAGGTTGACCATCTCTGCGATTTATGATGTACTAAAGGAAGTTGGAAAATAAGTGTTGAATTAGAGTGAAACACTTTGTCCTTTCACTGTCTGGCAGTAGCAAACAGTTGAATGTTCCCACCACACAAGTCATCAGCTCAAACTGTGTTTGAGAACAAGTGAGTCAAGTTCATTTGGAGTTGGCATGATGTAATAGCTGTAGATCCTCAAAAATATGGATAATCATATTATTACTGGTTTTTTTGTTGTTGGTTTTTTTGCATAGTGGAGCATGTATCTCAGAAATTAATTGCCTGTTTCATCCATTCCTTTCAATCTAAGCTACTGACCCACACAGAGGAAGGGGAAAAGGTGACAATAAGTAATTGAACTTTCTTGGTGTTGGCCTCCAGTTTTTGGAATAAGTTACCAAGGAAGATATGCCAGACTCCCACCCTCTTAATTGTTAGGAAACTGGTGAAATCAAACCAAACCAAACTGACAAATATTAAATGGCAAATAATTTCACTCAAAACACTAAATCCTTTTATACTTCAGGTAATGTATATTTATTGTCTATAGGAATGTGTCTCAGACCATTCTATTTTTCACTTTGTAATACTTGTTTAGATGTTAGGCTGGGCACATTTAAAAAAAACAGTGGACCATTCACATCAGCATAAATATGTATTTGATTTAGTGCATCCACTTTCAATGCCATTGTATTGTTTTCTCATTACCCATTTTAGGGATAGGTAGATCAAAGGCAAAACAGACAGGCTGAATGAATGAACAAAAAACAATTTTTGGATGCTTAGAACATTTTCTCTCACTTGTTCTACTGTGACATAAATACAGAGATCTCAAGCTAGTCCACGATGAGGGATTTCCCTAGATGCACGTAGGTATGTATTTCTCCTTTTTTGTTTTTGTGTCAGAGATTACTCTGGGTGGAAAGGATTTTTGCAGGGGACGCCCAAATGAGGCTCCTTTCATGTCCCCCATCATGCAGCCCATTTCTCCTGGGATCCACACAAGACACAATAGAGATATATGAGTAATATCTTTAGTCAACCCAACTTAAATTATTTTTCCAGGTTGTTAGGAGTTACGACCTGGAAAAAAAAAGATGATGAAATATTTGTAAGCCTAGTTGAACATGCCAAGATGTTGACTCAATTTGACTTCAGCTTGGAAAATATGATTCTGTGACTGGTCGTGCATTGGGGTAGGAGAGCTGCCCATTAAATTGGCTTTTTGCCTTCTAAATGTGTGGTGAGTTGTTCTAGAGTGCAGTCTGTCTGTCCATTTTTCTTTGTCTGACGACAAAGAGGGAAAAGCTAAATACTTAGGTTCCAAAATCCATTTGGTTTTTCTTGTGCTTTTTGGACTTCCAAATTCCAAGGTTGGGGACAAGGCCTACAGCAGGAACACTCCCACTTGTTTGGTACGCAGGAGTTTCCCTCATCTTGAATGGGCGAGGAAGACAGAGATGAAAGAACTAATTAATTTTAGGTGAGATAAAACTTTTGTTGTTCAGTTGCACAGTTTGATTCTGACCCTTTGCAACCCTATGGACCATTGCCTGCCAGGCACCTCTGTCTTCCACCGTCCTCCTCAGCCTGCCCAGCTCTGTGCCCACTGCATCCACAATACCATCTAGCCATCTCATTTCTGGCTGCCCCCTTCTTCTTTTGCCCTCCACCTTTCCCAGCATCAAAGCTTTCTCAAGTGAACCGTCTCTTCTCATTTGATGTCCAAAGTACTTCAGCTTCATCTTTACTATTTGACCTTCTAGGGAGCAGTCAGGGTTGATTTCTTCTAAGAGTGACCTATTTGTTCTCCAGGGGACTCTCAAACCTCTCCTCCAACACCACATCTCAAAGGCTTTCCTTCTTCCCTGGCCGTTGGAGATGACAGCTGTCCTCCCATATCAGTTTCAAAAACCAGGAACAGCATAACGCATGTCCATTTTAACTACACAGACATTTGTTCACATATGGCTGTAGTGTGTGTGTATGGGTGTGGGTGGTTGTATAATATACCTGCAGAAGGTACCAGCCTGGGTACCACAACCATTAATAGCTGTTTATGGTCTATACTCTTTATCTCTGTAGATTACTTCTAATTGATCCTTACTATTAAGAACATCAGCAAGCTGATAATGTTTACATTTGTATTATGCTTTGTGCACATACACTTGCATTCACACACACACCCATCACCACAAACAAACATGTACTTAAGCCTTTAACCTGTAGAGTTAGATTGAAAAGCAGTGTGTAGAAAATGGAGCAGATACAGCTGGCTTTGGGGACTCTAAGAAAAGGAACACCAATCAGCGCTACCGTTTGAGTTATCTCTTCTTCTGGGGCATATTTGGGCAGACTCCTGTGTCTGAAGATGCAGAGGCTCGAGGGATAAAATTTCCTTACTACTGCATCTCCATGCTAGACCGAATGGCATGGAATTCCTGATTCCTCCACAACTTTTCATGCTCTCATATAGGTGGTAAATCCTTTGGAAAGTTGGAAATAAATGGAACAAAGAATCCCAGAGGAAACATAGCAGCCCCAGGTTATAAAAGGCAAATGCAATTTCCCCCCCTATTTTGTCAAGAGTACATGATTTTCCATTCAACTGAATGTTGAAAAATACTTTCAGTAGCAAACAGTTAAGATTGCTTGCTGGAAGTTTTATTTATGTCTGTGAATGTGAAGAGTCGGCACAGCAGTTGATGCAGTTACGTGTGAAGTTTACACTGCTGGAGAAAAATCATCCATTCCCCTACCAACACCAGAAAAGAAAAACAGCTCTAGGGCTTTGATCTGGAATGTTGGTCCTACAAGGTTGAGGAGAAAGAGTTCTTGCTGAAACGAATGAATGCGAAGTTTCTTACCTTTGGCCTCCTTGAATTTCTGAAGAATTTGAATCTGGAAGAGAGGAAGATGTTGCAGTTGTAGCTCTTCCTCGGAGTTTTCTTCTTCTTAAGACATCCTATTTATAGGAACCGAGTGCCAGTTCCAGGAACTCCCTTGGTGGGAGTATGGCTTCTTTTTTTGTTCCCGTTTTTTTGTTTCTCATTCACCAGACAAAACTAAAATGGGGCGTGGAGATAAAAACCAATTTGGGATTTGAGATTCCTGGACTAGTTTTCCTCCAATGAGTTTGCAGACATTTCTTAGGTTTGAATCATTTGGACACTGGAAGATCTACGGTGATTAGCTGGAATAAATGCTTTAAAGTTGTGGGATTTCCCAATCCCAGCCGTCACCTGATTACTGTTGACACCCACCACATCTAGCCACTTATCTCAGCTGACATACGTTGTGCATTGGCCGTCAGGCTATGGCAGTCTAGTACACAAATCTGGTGTAGCAATGAAGCCTCTCCCACAGGGTCACTAGAAATCTTATCCCTAGACCTAAAGGAGAAGCTGACTCAAAAGTGTCTTTCTGGACTGGCAGAAGAACAACTCTTGTGAGGTCCTTGCCAAGTTAAGACATCAAGTGCGTGGAGGCCAAATTTCGTGTGTTTTTGTGTGAAGGCATATTTAGGATTCCCCTGATCTGTAGACCGATTAGGAGGTCGAGTTCTGTGTTGGTTATTAGAGAACTAAGAGCCAACATTTCTTCATCATTGTTTGTAAAGAGGAAAGTGGAACCAGATGGTGCCCTGAGGGAACAGTGTTACTAACAAATATTAATATTATTTTAGAAAAACAGCTTGGAAGGCTCATAGGAGTGAAAGGAAAATGTGAACAAAGGGAACTAAATGAATCAAGAATGAACAAGCATTTTTGAGTTTTACAAAGGGATGCCTTAGATGGTCTGCATTAATTTTAGGGTGTGCTTCCGGTTCTCAGGAATCCAGATTGGCTTAATTTAAACAGAGAGGTCTGAGGTCTGAAGTTAAATAGCAGAAAGCATGTAACTAGAAAAGATATCCAGCCACCCACATCTAGAATTCCGGCTATGGCCCTGCAGTGTGGTGGTAGCTTTGCGAGACTAAGATGTTTTGTCACATTTGATAAGCATAGTTCTTGGTGGAATAGACTTTCAGGGTTGCTCAACCTTGGGCCCCAGATGTTCTTGGACTTCAACTACCAGAAGCCTTGATCATCAGGTGTACTATTGGGGCTGTGGTGGCCCAGTGGTTAAGAAGATCACCTTGTTAGCTGGAAGGGCAGCAAGTTGGCAGTTCAAGACCCAGGTACTGCATGACGGATTGAGCACCCGTCTCTGGCACTGCAGAATTCGCCTGCTCCTCTGCCCAGCCCAGCAGCCCAATGGGAGCGCTTCCTCCCTCCTCCCAGCACAGAGTTTGCCCCACCCCTCTGTTTGGGCACTCAGCTACTAAAAGGTTTGCCATCAGTGGCATAGGCCACTTTCATAAAATTGCCCTCTTTCCTGGCTACAATAAGTCTGCTCCTATGTGGTAACAACCGTCTCCACAAATTGGGCTGGAATCATGTTGCTTTAACTTATGCTGTATATGGCTCGTGATGTCATCAGCTGCCATGCTTGTTCAGAAATTAAATTTTCTGACCCCCTCCCAAAAATAAAATAAAAGGACCCGGGGTTCGCTTTTGTTGTTGGGAGATGGTTGACAGACATGGGATGCATGAGGAGTCTTCAATTTCCAAAATCATTACTATAAGGATCATTCATAGTCAAAGTTTTAAGTATTCACACCACTGATTAAACAGGCAACTCAACTAGTCTTCTTTTATCCCACTCTGGAAGTTTTAAAAACTCAATTTCTTGTAGGAGGATATTCGGAAATCCTTCCCTACACCTGAGTTCAATGTTCTTTCTCTATTTTTGCTTGTGCGTAGCCACTGCAAACTTACATGTCTTTTATTTTCACATATTAATAGAACCCAAAACATGAAGAAATACTAATGCAATGTTAGAAAAGGTTTCAAAGATCGATATATTGCTAAAAGGGCCATGAGTTTATTTGACAAGCAGCATCTATTTGATAAGAAGTTGAGATGCATGGAACGTGACATAAGGGAGAAGAATTGTGCTCCAGATCTTAAATATGAGTAGCCACCATCAATGGTGAGTAGCGCATGGAGATGTCCGCAGTGATTCAGGTGACCTTCAGACATCGCTGAAATAAAAAAGAAAAAGGAAGTGGGTGTTATGAAATCACTTAAGTTATTTTTCTTTACTTTCTCTTTTACCCCACTGCGTGTTGAGGGGCGAGTCTTAATGCATGTTTTCCAAATACTCTTCCAGATCACTGTACAATTTAATTGCAAATGCAGTTGCTTAGTTTATGGGTCTTTCACTCTCAACATGTATTTATTTAGCTTTGCATAGCCTACAAATTTTTTTTTATCCCTGTGGTACAATTCAAATGCTCAATTTGTCCCGCATTCATCCAGGACAAATCTCACTTTTCAAACTCACCATCCAGAGAAATCCAGGGCCTTCCAAGCATCAATGACTTCTGCAATATTTCCCGCTGTCTCTCCATTGGGCAGCTTTAGGTCATCCACGCTATTTCCATTGAAGTTCCCGCAGGAAGCACACAGTTTCCCTTCCAAGCTTCCACCAACTTCCACCTTCACTTCCCCACAAGGTCTAAGGAGAACTTTGACTTCAGAGACCAAATCAATCACAACCCCATCTTGAGATAAGCTTACAGATATATTTCCAGATCCTGATGCTGGGAGGGATACGCGATGCCCATTTATCTGAAATGAAGCATAAAAGGTATTGAATCTGTGCTACATCAGGGACTGGGGTGGCTCAGTGGTTAAGAAGCTCGTCTTGTTAGCTGGAAGGTCGGTAAATCAGCAGTTCAAGGCCCAAGTTCTGCATGACGCAATGATTGCCCATCTTTGTCCCAGCTCCTGCCAACTAAGCTGTTCAAAAACAAGACACTGCAAGTAGATAAATAGGGACCACTTTTATTCATTCATTCATTCATTCATATTTATATTGCTGCCCACTCGCCGAGGCGACTCAGGGCGGCTTACAGTCAAAACAGATGGGGAAAAGATCTTGGGATCATGAAAGGAACCTCATTCAGGCGTCCCCTGAGTGGAATTCCTCCAGCAAAAATCCTTTCAACCCAGAAAAGCACCTTTGTTTGCTTCTGACACAATTTAAAAAATTGTTACATCAAGGAAGATCGATCCAGTGAGGGCTTGCATATCTCCCCATCCATCTTCAAAAAATGTGAGGTTGAGATGCAGTTTCATTTAAGCACTGCTATCTAATTTACAGCACAATGACTTGACCTGGCCTTGAGATGTGTTCTTGAAACTTACACTTCCATTTCTGCACAACCCATAAAAGCTACATTTTCCAATGTACTCTAAAGCAGCACTTTCGGTGGAGGGATGCCAGCTAAGTAATGCACTTTTTGTATTGGGGTTGGTTTTAAACATCCTGTGACCAATACATACATATAGTACACAGTGGTACCTCAAGTGACAAATGTAAAGCGTTCCGAGGCATTTTTCATGTTATGAAAAATTTGTAACTCGAATTTCCCGTAGGAATGCATTGAAAACCAAAATTCATAACTTGAGACATGGTTTCACATAGGAATGCATTGAAAACCAATTAATCTGTTCTGGAAAAATTCATAACTTGAGCCATTATTTTCAATTGGTTTTCATTCGTATTGTGGAAATTTTGTAACTCGAACCATTTATAACTTGAGGTACCACTGTATGTTATATATTTCAGGGATTTTTATTGAATGTTTTTATAAAACTGAAACTGTGGATACTGATCCCGTGGATATAGGGGGCAACCTGTATAGTGGATTTGCTTGCACTCTACCAGCAAAACGCACATTTTCATTTTCCTACTTTCCTAAAGTATAGCTTCTTGCTTATGTTATTTCCAGTGCCCACGTTGATCAGAGTTTGGAAGCAGATATTTTTTGGAGAGCAAATATTTCTGCCTTCCTAATTCCCAATTCCTCTATGAACCAACCAATCAGATTCTCCTTATTCTTCTTCTTCAGGTACTCACCCACGTTTCGTTGTTTGTTTTCACTGTGATGAAGACCCCTTGGAAAAAGACATGTATCGTTGACACAGCTGGCAAATCCCAGTCGTTGCATTCTTGAACCATGGCTATAATTCGGAACCAAAAGGGGTCGTTTTCATCACAGAGGGAAGCAATGTCGTACAATCCATTGTAGAGGATTTCTCCAGAGGCACCATCAAAAGAGACCAGCCGTGCTCCAGGGGTGATTATGCACTCGCCATTTGGCCCCATGCAACCACGCACACCATTATGGAGAGAACATATATCTCCCACTCGGCAGCTGGTTTCTTCACAGACCAGCTGGCTTGAGGCATGACAGGTGCAATTGATCAAGCAGCCTTCCAAGAGAAGACTTTCTCCAGCCTGCAATATTTATAGAAAACAGTCATTGTAAACACCCATTACTTATTAAAATACTAATATTGGATTGCAAAATTTCAAGGAGTGACCCAAAAAAAACCCCCGTTACATAAATAGTTCAAAGTAAAAGAGAGTTTTCCAAATGTCTTCATGGGTCAATAGCAATACAGTATATTGTATGAAATGACACACATGTAAACCTGAAAATGATTTCATGGATTGATGAGCCCCCACTTATTTCCTTTTCCATTTGTAACTGATCTGTTCAGAACAAATTAATTTCCAGAATATTATCATGGACATCTGACTTTCCTGCAGTCTTTGGTCTTCCTAGGCTAGAAGAAGAAACCCTTTCCAACACGCAGATAGTGTGCTGTGCAACATGGTGGTCAGGGCAAAAGTGGTCTCACCCAGTGGTGGGCAGCCAAAAATGTTGCTACCACACCGTGGGCGGAGCCTACATCAAGGACGGTGACTGCATCATGGGCAATCTAGTCATGCCTGCCCTATGGCCATGTATACATCCACAAACACAGGCAGCACTGGTTCTTTGGCTGTAAATGGAGATGAACACTGCACCCTAGAGTCAGATATGACTGAGTTTTGAGCAAGGGGGACCTTGAACCACTTGCAGGGACAAAACCTGATGGGGCAGGGCAGGGAGGTGGGCATGGGCACCCAATTTCGCTACCTCCCCTGCCCAAAGGCCACATCACAGCAGTTATTTCACTGACCTTGATGTAGCGTCCGTCATGCACACAACCACAGTTCTCTATTGGCACACATCTGCCACCATCAAATAGATAGTTACTGTCACACTGGCAGCCTTCAAAGCATTGGCTGGTACATTGCACTGGAGATGACAAGCTGGCACAGGTGAAATCGCAGGTTCTTGTGCACAACTCGTAATGGCTATTTGGAGGGCAGGCGAGAGCTGGAGAGAGAATAAAGTGGTAAGACTAGGCAGGATAGGGAAATATATAAGAAATATTAGCCACATATTGGGGGGGGGGGAACCTCATTCATATTCATCTATGTATATAGAATATAGCCAAAATATAATTGATATTCAGCAAAAGATATGAATGTGAATAATGTTTTTATCTGTGTTAGAACCACATAGATCAGGGGTGCCCAAACTTTTTGGGCCATGGGCTGGTCACATGGTTCAGGGGGCTGGTCACTATGGCCCAGGGGCTGGATCTGGATCATTTGTGGCCACCCCCTTCTTCTTTTGCCCTCCACCTTTCCCAGCATCAAGGCTTTCTCGAGTGAATCCTCTCTTCTCATTTGATGTCCAAAGTACTTTAGCTTCATCTTTACTATTTGGCCTTCTCAGGAGCCGAGTCAGGGTTGATTTTTTCTAAGATTGACCTATTTGTTCTCCTTGCTGTCAAATGGGACTCTCAAAACTCTCCTCTAACACCACATCTCAAAGGTATCTATTCTTCTGCGCTCAGCTTTCCTAATGGTCCAGCTCTCACAACCCTACATTGCCACCGGGAATACCATTGCTTTGACTATGCAAATTTTTGTTTGCAATGTGATGTCTCTACTTTTAACTATGTTCTCCAGGTTTCTCATCGCTTGCCTCCCAAGAATCAGTCATTAATCTTTTTGACACTACTACCGATTTAACACAATCTTTCTGATTTGTAGGGATGGCAGGAGTCAATGTTCAACACATGGGAAGAGTTGGGGAGGGGGGATCTGACTCGGCATGGCAGGATAAATATGGAAAGCACCAGTGGAGTAGGGAATAAAGATAAGAAAAGGAAATGCCAGATTCCTATGCAAACTTACGACAGAAGATTTTTGTTCTCCAGGCTTCAACTATAATGCCCGCCTGTTGGCATGCAGCCACATAGGCCTGAATGCTCCGGCAGAGCGTGTCTTCTGAACCATTGGCCACACACATGTCATACAGACAGTGGTTGAAATAGTCATCAGGGTTCACCACAGAATGGCAGTCTTTGAATGGACCTGAAGAGGCCTGGATCATTCCACAGGAACTCTCGGGGAAGTACGGCTCCGTCTCGGCTGCGTCACAGATGGGACATTGTTCCTCACAGCCATCATTGCAACTTAGACCATCAAAAGGAACTTTCCATGAAGCCCCAAATTCCTCAACATTTTGGGCGCTTTGTCCGCTGGGTAGAAGGAACTCATCTGTCTTGTTATTGTTAAAATTACCGCAGAGACCACTGACGCGCCCTTGATGCGTTTTGGGCACAGAAACCAGGACAAAAGAGGAGACATCATAAAGGACTTGGAGGGCAAAGTCAGTATGGAGGATGACATTGTTCCCTTCCTGGTTGGCCCTGAGTGTCCCATCAGCTGTGCTCATTGGCAATGTGTAGAGCTCCCCATCCACCTACATTAACAACAACAAAATGTAAATGTGGGTAACCACGGTTGGCTTCATCTCCATGTCTACAAGATCCTTTTTGGTCCTCCCCCCACCCCTCCAAAGGAAGCCGTCTTCAGAGAGAGGAAAGAACTCTTTTCCAGGAACAGGAAACAAAGCATGGGAAGAAGAAAGCAGAGGAAAGTTTCCCCTCCCTTCTTCCTACTACTCTCCATCCCCTACTATACTTCTTAACAATATGACAGGGCCCAAAATACTAAGGAGGTGACGTTATCTGTAGAACTTTTACAATTCTAGGCATTGTGCTAGCACAGTAGTGGCGAACCTTGGCACGCCAGCTGTTCTTGAACTTCAATTCCCTGAAGCCATGATCAGCAGGAGTGCTGACTTGGGCTTCTGGGAACTGAAGTCCAAGAACACTTGGAGTGCCAAGGTTCTCCATCACTGTGCTAGCATCTCTGATTCTAGACTTGGAAGAAGATTTACCTTAATTCTCCAACTGATTGACCTCTCAATGACAACAGAGTGTCCATGGAAGAAGACCAACACCGTCTTTATCAGCGACATCTCATTCTCCACAAGAACAGAGAAGTTTGCTGGTGCTTGAGGATCATTTCCATCTGCTTTGCTTAAAACATAAATGCAAGTGCCCTGGAAGTGGTAACCCAAGCCATCAAGAGTCAAGTAGTGGGAGCCAGCAGCCACACTGCATTGTCCAGTACCCACAGGATGGCAACCATGGATGCCATTCTCCACTTTGCATTCCTCATGGGCTCCACATGGGGCATTGTGGCATTCAACAACTCCATTGCTGGCACAGTGGCATCGCTCTTGGCAGGAAGAATCTGGGTAGAAACCCTCCCCTTGCTTGTAGTACACGCCCTGGTACAGACAGCCGCAGTCACCGACAGAAACACACTGGTCCCCACTAAGCAAAAAACCCACATCACAATAGCATCCTTCTTTGCATGATGGCTCACAGCCGTATGGAGCCGAGAGACCATGACACGTTTCAGGGCATCCATGCCCACAGAGTTCATAGTGAAAGTTAGGTGGGCAGGCAGGGCCTACAAGAAAAATACAGAAGAAGAAGAAGAAAGAAACATGGTGAATTCACATATTGGATAGATTATTTTAGAGGAGTTAGTTTGCAATAGAATTAGTCTACTGTACACTTACTCTATCCTTTCTCTTTTGCAATGACACCTGCTGGTCAGAATAGGTTTTTAGCTGTAAACTGTGCAACCTCTTGTTTATTAATGAGATCATTTCATTTTCCGAATGGAAGCATCTAATTGCGTTTTTATGTCTTCCAATAAATAAATAAATAAATAAATAGGGGGCTGTAGTGGCTCAAGTGGCTAAGATGCTGACTGGGAGGCAGAAGGTCAGCAGTTCGATTCCTGAGTACTGCAGGGCGGAATGAGCTCCCGTCTTTGTCCCAGCTCCTGCCAACCTAGCAGTTTGAAAGCAAGAAATTGCAAGTAGATAAATAGGGACCACTTCGGTGGGAAGGTAAACAGCGTTCCGTGTGCTCCGGTGTCTAGTCATGCCTGCCACATGACCACAGAAACGTCTGCAGAAGCAGACAGCGCTGGCTCTTCGGCTTTGAAACAGAGATGAGCACTGGACCCTAGAGTCGGATACGACTGGCTTTCGAGCAAGGGAAACCTTTACCTTTACTTAATTGTTAAATAAATGCAAATCAGTTACATTATAGCTATAACACCATCTCCTTTAACATCTAGGTGGAAAAGACTAAAAGTTCTGCCCGGCACCAGAAGTTGTCCAGTGACGCATTCTATCAGCTGAATTGAAGTGGGGAAGCATCAGAAAATTATCCAAATGGAGCAAAATTGCTCCAAAAAGCCTCCTGCCACCATGTGGAGTGGGGGAGGCTGTCCAAAACCCCGGAAAACTCTGCAATTCCTGCTGCCGCCACAGTAAGTGATGTATTGAGATTTCCAGCGGTGTGGTGCAGCTGGGTCTAGAGGTGCCTGGGTTCTCACCGAGGGCTAGATTAATGAGATGCATGGGCCTGACTAGGCCCATGGCCCGGGGGTTCAGTAACCCTGGTGCACTCTATTCAGCTTTATATCGGTTAAATAACTTGGTGGTTTAGGTATCTTGGGGGTTCAATTCCCCCACTGCGCCTCCCAGAAGAAGAGCACAATATCAGCCTGTCTGAAAAGAAAAGAATGGTAAACCACTTCTGTGTATTATCTACCTAGAAAACCCTACTAAGAGTTGCCATATATCAGAATTGAATTTATGGTACGCATGCACACACACATCTCTACCTATCATGATTTAATAACAAACAGATATGAACTCAGCTGCATGGGGTTTTTTGAGGTGAAATGAAATCAACCCATCTTGCTTCAACATTGTAAGTAGTCTTTGATGTTCAATCAGTATGCTTCTTCCTCTTAAATTATGAGAGTGGCACTTACTGCAGAAAGTGTCTGATCTCCATTCTCCAACTGGAATGCCCAGAGCTTGGCAGGCTGCTACATAAATGCTGATGGCATTACACAGAGTGTCATGCTGACCCTGGTACTGGCAGGTGTCAAACACACAATCGTTAAAGTAGGGCGTTGGGTCAATGGTCTCATGACACTGCTTGAATGGACCGTCAGTTTTGATGAGGATCCCACAATACTGGTCACCCTTGTAGGTTTCTTCCTGTGCCTCTCCACATGCCGGACAATCACCAGTACAGCCCTCTGTGCAACCAGGCACATCTGCCACCTTCCAGCTCTCTGCAAACTGGGTTATGCTGGATGTTTGGTTCCCATCTTTCTGGGTCAGATCATCATTAGGGTTCAAATTGTTGTTACCACACAGGCCACAGAGAGCATTGGCATAGGTAGTTGGAACAGTGACTTTGACATAGCTGTTCCAGTCAAAGGTTACTGTGAGGTCAAAGTTAGACTTGATGAAGGCCTCGTTTCCACGGATGTAAGCCTGTATTTTGTCTTCATGGTAGAAAGGCAGGTTTACAAAGACTTCATCAACCTGGAATGTGGTGAAAGAAAAATAAACTGTCATTGATATATGCTCTCTTTGGTTCCTGAGTATTAGAATGAATACCTTAATCTATTTGAATTTTAACATAATCATGCAAAAGAGAGACTCATTCTTCCTGAAGAACATACTGGCTAGAATCCAGTTGCTTAGTACAGTTGTTCAGAACTAGAGTAGATCCATTGAATTAGCGAGGATTTGGTGAGTCAACTCCTCCATAAATTCCAATGGCCCAACTCTAGTTGTGACTTATATGCTCCAGTGATGGCTAAGCTTGGCACTCCAGCTGTTCGGGAACTTCAATTCCCAGAAGCCCTGATCAACAGGACTGCTGACTTGGGCTTCTGGGAATTGCACATATTCCATGAAGAGTCCTTACTGTAGCTGTGTAAACTGTTATGTCAGTTACATAACGAACTAAACAAACCTTGCTGGTGAATTTGAAGGAGCTCATTAATTTAGCAGTAGGATCACATAAGGACTTTCTTGCAGATTACCAAACCTGAGCGCCTCATCTCTGCTATAATGGAGGAACTCTTTGTAAGTGTCTTCAGAGATGGACATCAAACATGCCTGTATCAGTACCTTGATCTTACGTGGATGCTCCTGACTCAGCACAATGGTTAAGTTGTGAACCTCCAAGGTCACCACTTTGGTGTAGGACACCTTTTTGTTCCCTCGGTTGTTGTTCTCCACGTTGACAAAGAAAGGCGTGAGTGTTGGGTCGTCAGAGCAATATCCTGTCAGTTGGTAGATACAGGTGCCCATGAAATCATATCTCTTCCCATCAAAGGTGGTGTAGTGAGGATCCCCCGATGCTGAGCAAGTGGCAAAATTGACGGGATGACAGCCTCGGATTCCATTCTCCACTGTGCACTTCTCATTTGCTTTGCAGCCTGCTGGTTTACATACCACCATCCCCAGGACGGCATCACATGTGCAATGGGAGCTACAGGTCTCATCAGCCCAGAATTCTTCCCCAGGTTTGTAGTAGAAGCCATCGTAGGTACAGCCACAGCTTCCGACCGGCACGCACTTGTCAACACTGAGGACATAGCCCTCATTGCACTGGCAGGTTTCCACACATGGATCATTGCAGAAGGAGGGAGCAGTGCGGTCTGAACAGGTGGCTGGGCAGGCGTTGCCACAGAATTCATAGTGGCTATTTTCTGAGCATGGCAGTACTGAAACGAAGAATAGAGTGTGTGTAAGAGGAATTGAAAATTTTACAACTGATAAAAAAGTGTCAAATTTTAAATTAGAACCACAAAAACAAGTAAGAACTGTGAACTTTAATAGACCCTTCGTCTTCACAGACTCTATCTCAGTGGTGGTGAATCTATGGCACACATGCCAGAGGTGGCACTCAGAGCCCTCTCTGTGGGCACCCATGTAGTCACCCCAGCACAGAGTTTGCCCCACCCCTCTGCCCAGCAGCCCAATGGGAGCACTTCTTCTCTCCCCCCAGCACAGTTTGCCCCGCCCCTCTGCCCAGCAGCCCAATGGGAGCACTTCTTCTCTCCCCCCAGCACAGTTTGCCCCGCCCCTCTGCCCAGCAGCCCAATGGGAGCTCTTCCTCCCTCCTCCAGCACAGTTTGCCCCGCCTCTCTGCCCAGCAGCCCAATGGGAGCACTTCCTCCCCCCTGCATAGAGTTCAGCCCGCCCCTCTGCTCAGCAGCCCAATGGGAGCGTTTCCTTCCTCTCCTGTTGCTGCGTTGGCACTTTGTGATAAATAAGTGGGTTTTGGGTTGCAGTTTGGGCACTCGGTCTCTAAAAGGTTCCCCATCACTGCTCTATCTATTGGTCAGAAGGAAGAGAGAACATGATTAAGGATGATCTGTTTCACTACAAGATAACTCACCACAGCCAGATGGTGTCCTCCAGTCATATATGGTGGCACCTGCTGTCCTACAGATTGTAGCATAGGCCTCTAAGGCTTGGCAGAGTATAGTTGTGGCTCCTCCATTCAGGCACACATCATAAATGCAGCTATCAAAGAAGTCATCTGGATTCACGATAGCATGACATTCCCTGAAGGGACCTCCTGAGGTTTTGTTAACCAACCCACAGTAGTCTTCATTTCCATACAGCTCCTTCTTGTTCTCCTCACATGTGGGGCAATTTCCTCGGCAGTAATCCCAGCAAAAAGGGTCCCGGTCCTGAACTCTCCAGCTGCTGGCCCAGCTTACAATGGAGGAGGGGTGGGTCCCATTGAGGAAGACAAGGTCATCTTTCGGGTTTTGATTGAAGTTTCCACAAAGCCCACACATGGCTCCATAGTAGCTGCTAGGGACGGTGATGCCCAGGTTTGAGTTCCAATCATACGTTACTTCGAGGCCAAAATTCGTGTGCAGAACAGCTTTGAGGCCACTCTGGTGAACTGTGATCTTGCCATCTTTGAGAGTCAATGGAAGGCTGACGATGGTATCATTTAGCTAGAGAGAAGATGGCAAAAAAAAAAAAAATCAAGAAGGACTACTAGGAATTCTCTGCACTGGTTCCTGCCAGAGATTTGTCAGGCTTTCAGACAGAGGTGTGTTGGGCACCTTGGGAAGGTGGTGGACAGGAAATGATGGGGTGGGGTGGGAGGGAGAAATCCCATACATTTCATTATCTCTGCCTGTGTATTTCTATGGCACATTACCAGAACCGGCCAATAGAGGCCACTGTCTGCAGTGTAAAATAAGGGTTTGCTGTTATCAGTGGTTTCAGGTATGCATGGTAGGTCTCAAAAGGTATCCCCTGTAGATACAGGGGGTGTCTTGTATATATATTCAACCAATCAACCAACCAACCACCCATCCATTGATTTTCTAAGTGTTGTCAACTTTCGGAACAATCTCATGCCCTCATACTTCAGGAATGGCTAAAGTTAAACCAACAATGGAGCAAAAGGAACTGCATCAAGGTGAAATTGTCTGCTTTTGCTGGTAGAGTTTAGATATTAGCAAGAAACAGGTACTGAGAGTGAATGGGAGTTTAAATGGATCCAGATCTCCCAATTTCTTTGACTGATTGCAAAAAGAGCTGAAGTTGGCTGTTATTTGTAAGATACTATATATCCTACAGCTCTTTTTTTGTAAGAAAAAAAAACCTTTTCATAATATTAAACCATTCATTAAGCTCTGGCAATCCACGCCTGCTGCAAAGAATTGACTACCTAATCACTTCACAATTTGGAGTCCCGTGATCCTAAAACTCAGTCAGGCTCCAGTTCAAATACATATTGAGCTGCAGATAAATAAAGAGTCCCTAAAGGGACTGCCGTGGCTCAAGTGTTTAAGACACTGGTTGAAGGTGGCAGGTTATCAGTTCAGAACCTAAGTACTGCGCCCGTCTCTGTCCCAGCTCCTGCCAACCTAACAGTTCGAAAGCAAGAAATTGCAAGTAGATAAATAAGGACCACTTTGGTGGGAAGGCAAACAGTGTTCTGAGCATTTCAGTGTCTAGGCATGCCTGCCACATGTCCACAGAAATGTCTGCAAATGCAGACGACACTGGCTCTTTAGCTATAAACAGAGATGAGCAATGAACTCTAGAGTTCTCATCATCCACAGATGGTGATGATGATGAACTCCAGAGTCGGATACAACTGGCTTTTGAGCAAGGGTAACCTTTACCTTTAAATAATAAGGGCTTTTGGTAAGCAGAAATAGAATGGAGAGCATTATCTTATTTGTTCAGAGACCAATAGAAATGTTGACTTCTCAAAGGGTAAATATAATAATTGGCCAATTGCTTGATATATTTATTTTCACTCTATATAGCTCAATGTTGACTTGCCAATGGCTATATATCATTGCGTACACATCCCTCCCAGCTATTTGACTTACCCTGACTCTTCCTGTTTCCTGCTTGTATATGGAGATCTTGTAACCGTAGACGTAGATGTTGGCCAGGCGCACATAAGACACAGCTTGATTCCCCCTGTTATCATTCTTCTCCTCTACAGAGAAAGGTACCAGTGTAGAGTCATTTCCACAGTATTTGGCAATGATGTATGTACAGGTGCCTTGGAAATCAAAGTTCACCCTATCAAAAGTGCGGTAATGTGGGTCTCCCCATCCCCAACAAGTTCCTGTAAAGTCTGGCACGCATGTGGCTTGGTCGTTCTCCATTTGACATGTTTCCTTTTCTCGACACGTCAGCGCTTTACATGGATCTGTAATGAAAAGGGAAAACTGTAATTCAGTAGAGATGCTATTTAGGGTGAACCAGTGGGTGAGGCAGAAGGTGAGGTCAAGGAATAGGCACAGCTACAGCAATGAAAAGAAACCTACCACAACATTTATTTCTGTACCTATTTTACGATGTTGATCTACGGGCTTGACTGCACTCCCCATAAAAGGGTGGGAAAAGTGAGTTATAGCAGCAATAAACAAGAGGAAACATTTTCCTGGCATATCTTGATGGGACAAGCAGCTGTCCATTCCTGGAAGGAGTCGCCCACACAGTAATTGTACTCAACAGCAAATGCTGGTAATGTATCAGCAAAGTGACAGCGAGTTGTACTGGAGTTACAAAATGTGGAATAAAGTGAAAATGTGGAATAAAGGGAATTCAAAGCAAGTGCCTTCTTTTATAGCCCAAATACAAATTTCTAGTTTTTCATTGCATAGATCAGTGATGGCGAACCTTGGCACTCCAGCTGTTCTCAAACTTCAATTCCCAGAAGCCCTGATCAGCAGGAGTGGTGACTTGGGCTTCTGGAATTGATGCCAAGAACAGCTGGCATACCAAGGTTTGCCATCTTGGGCATAGACAAAAAGTAATGAACTTGAATTCATAAAGAAGGATCCTAATTTTTGTTGTTCCTTAGAGAAGTGGTTTACAATCTTGGGGTTCCAGATGTTGTTGGATTAAAACTCCCAGAAGCCTTCATCATTGGCTGTGCTGGTCAAGATTTCTAGGAGCTGTGTTCCAAGAACATCCAGGGCCCCAAGATTGGTAATGAAAAATCACTGTGGTTGAGATAATTATGTGCAAAAATAACTAGCAAACTCTCCCCTCATTTAAAAATCTTTAACATGGGTCATTTTCATTCAGAATTGCAGGAACACGTTACTTGCTTCCTTTTGATGGCAAAGGATTAGGAGAGATTCATGCAACACAAGGAAGCTTTCAGTCATTTGATTTCAACTTCCACAACTTATTTGAAACCCTTTCTGCTCAAAGGAGTTTCTGCTTACCCTTATTGATGCAGTCCATGACTCCATCTTCAATTTTACAAGTCTCATCATCAGCACAGCCATGGGGCTGGCAGGTTACTCCTTGGGTTGGAATACAGACACAGCTCTCTTGGCAGCCATTGAGTAGAACATTCTCATTGGGCTGGCGGGAGAGTGGCATATAATACGTTTTAATAGCCATTATATTACAAGTGAATCAATTCTACAGCAGTAGTATTTAGAAACATATAGTATGTCGTTTTGATCCACCTGGTGGTGGCAAGGAAAAGTCACGGATTAGGCGGCTCAAGTGGTTAAGACGCTAAACTCACTGACCGGAAAGTCGGAGTTCGATTCCCGAATACTGCATGACAGTTTGAGCTCTCGTCTCTGTCCCAGCTCCTGCCAACCTAACAGTTCGAAAGCAAGAAATTGCAAGTAGATAAATAGGGACCACTTCAGTGGGAAGGTAAACAGCATTCCGTCTTGAGGCATGCCTGCCACATGTCCACAGAAACGTCTACAGATGCAGGCAGCACTGGCTCTGGCTATAAACAAAGATGAGCACTGAACCCTAGAGTTGGATATGACTGGCTTTCAAGCAAGGGCAACCTTTACCTTTGCATTTCAGCTATTGAGACAGTTTAAGAAAAAGTTGCCTTTTTTGGAAAAGGACTTCAGAGAAATGTAAGATTCGACAGACTGGAACTGAACAACCATGGATAGAAAATCACATAAATAGAACTGAATCCATAACAGGTGATTGAGAATAAGTTTCTAAAAACTGTCTTACTTTGTAATAGGTTCCATTCTCGAAGCACCCACAGTTCTGAGCTCTAACACAACCAAAACCATCAAAGAAGAACCCATTGTCACACTGGCAACCTTCAGCACAGGTCTCTGGACACGGTGTAGGGTCTGTAATGCTGGCACAACTGGTGATGCAAATGTTGGCACAGACCTCATAGTGACTATTAGCTGGGCAGCTCAAAGCTAGGGGAGAGAAAAACAGAAAGATTAGAAGATGGGTTGAAGTGAAAGTTGATCATAGATAAACGCAAGCAAGTTGGCATAGATCTCATAGTCAACTGGGTAGCTCAGAGCTAAAGGAATCTCCAGGAAATATCAAAGCTCTCTGAACAGATTTATCTTCTTAAAGTGCTCTTATCCTCTTACAGTAAAGTCTATAGACTTATGTTATAGACTTATGCTGTAAGAGGATAGGATTGTGGTGGGCAAATTACAGTTAGCACTTCCCGGAGGCTTATCTGATGCCACGTGATCCAGGAGAAATCTCTGAGAACTGTTGAAGTAATTCTCCCACGAGCTCTATAGCCTAGTAGTGTTACAATTTTAGTGAATATACAGCAGCTAGTAGAAGTAGATGAAGAACCAAGGTTGGATCCTGGCTTTTACTTAAGTGTTGAAACATTGAGATCCCATTGATTCATTAGATACACTCTAAATGGTACCAACAGTAGGACTTAACTTTGGACAGATACTGTTCCTATATGAATGTATACCCCAAAAGCCATTTGTTAGTACTCACGACAGAAGGATGGACTCCTCCAGGGCTCAACAGAGCCCCCAGCTTCTTGGCAGGCAGACACATAACTCTGGATGCTCTGGCACAAGACTGGCCTGTCCCCGTTGCCCAGGCACAGGTCATAAACGCAGTAATCAAAATACAAACTGGCATCAACCTTGCTGTGGCAAGCTCTGAAGGGACCATTGGAGGCAGTGAGGATCCCACAGTAGCTGTACTGTTTGAAGACCTCTGCCTTCCGTTCATCACAGACTGGACAATGGCTCCCAGAGCACCCATCTGAGCAGGCTCCATCTGCCCCAGGGACTGGCAGTTTCCAAGCAGCACCGAATGCTACCACATCAGAGGCTGTGGTTCCATCAGGGAGGAGGAAGTCATCGTCCTTCTGTCCATTGTAGTTCCCACACAAGCCTTGCATCTGGCTGTGGTAACTGCTTGGGACGGTGACGCTGACATGATATACCAAGTCATAGGTCACAGTGAGGCCAAACTCAGTTCCTATTATGGCTTTAGTGCCATGTTGATAGGCCCTTAGCTTCCCAGAAGAAAAGGTGGCAGGAAGGGGCTGGAAGACACCATTCACCTGTGAGGAGAAAAGAAAAATATTTCATTCCTCCAGCACATTTACTGGTCTGCCGATTACTACCAGAAACATGTACCAACTGAAGGTTTAATTTTGACCGACAACGAAGCTAAGAAAGTGGCTTCATTTTGGCAGTCCAGAGTTTGATCTGGAAGGAGGAGGAGGAGAATGACCACCATGGATGACACTTTGTGCAGCTACACAAGTAGTTTCCAGTGCCAATTTGGCCTTCCAATAATTACACAAAGATCATCCATCACTACAAAAAGAATAAATGGATTTCTATAACACAGATGCCTGTTTGTCATTCACGCAGGGCCGCTAATTTACTTGGCTAAAAGGAGAGGCGTTCAATTTTGTTTACCCACATATACTCAACTATAAGTCACCCGAATATAAATCAAGGTACCTAATTTGGACCTCTAAAACTAGGAAGATAGATTAACCCGAGTATAAGTCAGGGGTGGAAAATGCAGCCACTGCTAGTGAGGTTCAATAATTAAAATATGTGAAAATACGGTAAAATAAATTAATTTTAGACATTTGTGTGGGCATGTTTTTGAGTGTTTATGTTGACCTGAGTATAAGTCAAGTCCCATTTTTGGACCTCATTTGGGGGGCTAAATAAAACAACTTATGCTCAAGTATACAATGGAATTTGACTATTGATTATCTTCCTTAGCTGAAGGGATGAATTTAGGCCAAATGACCGAAATGGCTGCATAGTAGAGATTACCTACCTTCACTTGCCCCGGATTGTTCTGCAGTAACGTCAGTGTGATCCCATAGACCACAACAGACACCATCTTGGTGACCGACACCTTCCCATTTCCCCAGGGCTCATTTTCCACGCTGACAAAGAAGGGGGTCAGAGTCTCATTGCTGATGCTGGCTTGAGCAAGGATATATGTGCAAGTGCCCTGGAAATCAAAGGCCAGTCCATCAAAGGAAAGGTAATGAGGGTCTCCAGAGGCAGAACATGTGGCGCTGCCAACTGGGTGGCACTTAAGGATGCCTCCTGAAAGTCTGCACTCCTCATGGGGCCCACAGGAGTATGCCCAGCACTTCACAAGCCCCCCAGCTTGGCACACACAGCGTTCCTGGCATGAAGGATAGAAGGTCTCTCCTGCAGAATAATAGTGGCTTTGGTAGAAACATCCACACTGGGACACAGGCACACACCGGTCACCACTCAGGACAAAGTTGTCATCGCACACACAGCTCTCTTGGCACTGGGCTGGACAAAGGACCGGGATGTAGAGGTTGGCGCAGGTCTGGGTAGCGCCTTGAGCGCAGAGTTCATAGTGGCTGTTTGGGCCACACGAAGGACCTGCCAGATTGAAAAAGAGAAATAAAAAAGGGAGAGGTATTAGAGGCCAGTTTAAACGTGGGCAACGTGAAAGCAAGTTCTAGTTAATGAGCTGGGAGATCTGCCTGAATAGCTCAGCGGTTTAGATATCTGGTTGTGGCGCCAGAGGTTGGGAATTCAAATCCCCACTGTGCCTTCAGGAATAAGAGTCGGCATGCTCAGACTTGGGCAAACTGCAAAGTCCCAAAACACCCCCAGAAGAAGGGAACAGGAAACCCCTTCTTTGTACATTCTACCAACAAAACCTGCAAAGGGTTGCCATGAGCTGAAATTGACTTGGCATCATGCAATTTATTATTATTATACACTCTGACAATCCACTTACTCCCAAGAAGGACTCGGTCTTCCTCCGGCCTCCTGGCGATGGGATTGCGCCTGATCCTGCTTCCCTGGCCCAGTTCAGACCCAGCAGTTCAGGGTTTTCCTAAACATGTGCCCAGTCACCCCTGACTGAAATCCAGGTAGTGAGCAAAGGGTGCAGATGAAACTAGTGTAGTTTCAGGTAATGTGAGCCGAGTAATCACTCTAAGTCTCTTCAGGTATTTTAGAAATATATTGAAATCAAAGCAAGGTATGGAATAAAGCTCATCAGAAGCTTAGAAAGTTTAGAAAGGTCTGTTTGCATCTGCGGAATGTCATCGCGGAGATGTTTACCGATGTGTGGACTCCTCGCTGAGTAACGACTCCAAGGGGCACAAAGGGTGAATGCCTACCTTGGAAAGCAAGGGCGCTCCTACAGAAGCAGTTTCGAGGTGGACAACATGGTTTAGGAGATTTCTCTAAAACATGACGCAAGAAGCCTACCACTTTCCTTTTCTTCTTTTTAAAACCAGTGCATTTGCCACCTCCCTCACCCAGAATGATTACGAGAGATACACTTACTGCAGAAAAGGTCAGATCTCCAGGGATAGATGGTCACTCCGGTTGCCTGGCAGTCAGCTGCATACCTTGCAATCATTTGGCAGGTCACAGTTTGTTGACCCTCAAAGAAGCAGTAATCATACACACAATCTTGGAAATATCCCTCTGGATCAATTCTGCTATGACACTCTCGGAAAGGCCCATCCTCAGCGAGGATGAGGCCGCATTGACTGTTGAGTTGCCGTTGATGGCGCTCAATGGCTGACAGCTCAGAGCATTCACCATTGTCTGCCTCGCTGCAGCCTGGGACATCTCGTACTTTCCAACTATGACCAAACGCTGATGGATTCGCAGCCACTTGGCCGCTTGGCATGGTCATGTCATCTTGCTTGTTGCCGTTGTAGTTCCCACAGAGGCCACAAAGAGCACCTGCATAAACGCTGGGCACTTTCACTGTGACACGGCTTTGCCAGTCAAAGGTCACAGTCAGCTGGAAGCCTGTTTCGACAACTGCATCTTGCCCTCTGTTATACAGGAAGATGCTGTTATACGCAATGCTGTGTGGGAGGTTGATCAGGATCCCATTGACCTAAGACCATGGGGAAAGGGATACATGGATATTTTAGCAAGAGTGTTGTAGCACATTACATCTCCAAGACATACACGCTCACAAATGTAAACCTTTTCAACATATTCTCCAAGACATTCATTTTGTGTCAAGGCTCTAATCCAGGTGTTCCCAATCTTTTCAACCCAGAGGCCGGGTCACGCTCTCTCGGTCACCTTTAAGGGCCGGATGGCCAATTTGCACCACCAGCACAATGGGATGGTCATTTTGTCCTGACAGCTTTAAAGGGACAGTCATTTTGTTTCTCAAATGCCTATGGAAGGGGGGTGAGGGGCCACATGAAATGGCGCCGAGGGCTGGATCTGGCCCACAGGTCTTAGGTTGGAAAGTCCTGCTCTAATCAAAGACACCAATGTATTAACTTAGTGTCATTTCTTGCTGTGTCGTTCTATGTGACATCAACGCCGGTAGCTTCTCCTACTTTGCTTCTCATGTTGAACAACTTCAAAGCTCTACATACTAAATCAGTGAGGAATTGTTCAACTGCTGATGTGTTTGATCAGAGTTGTGATAAAAAGTAACTGTTTTAAAAAATATTGAAAAATGGGATACAGCATAAAGCAATACTCATAACCTTTTAGATCAGGGGTCTCCAAACTTTTTGGGCTGTGGGCCAGTCATGTGGTTCAGGGGTGCCCAAACTACAGCCCATGGGCTGGATCCAGTCCCCAATGCCAATTCATCTGGCCTGCGCCACCCTTATCGATCCCAGAAGCAGAAGTAAAACACGCCCATACGGGCACATTTTACTTCTGCTTCTGGGAGTGACAAGTGCTGTATGGCCCAGATGAATAGGCATCAGGGTTGGATCCAGCACACAGGCCGTAGCCTGGGCACCCATGTTTTAGATGAAGTGAAGAAGAAGAAGAAGGAAAGCAACAATCTCTGAAAACTTTAAACGTAAGGATCCAGTCCACTTAAGATGCCTAGCTAAGGGAGGGAAATTCAGGTACAGTATATGTAGATACTCTTATGGCGGCATCTAGCTAGTATCAGAGAGCAACTGTTGTTGAAATGAAGGAATAATGCAGAAGATACAATATTAACCACAGGTTGTGGGGAGAATATCAGCCACGAAAAAGAAGCAAAAAGAGAATCAAAAGGAAATATATTTTAAAAATTGTGGCACTTTAGAAACTAAACTGCTATGTTGTAATGCAAGCTTTCGCAGATGAAGTCTACTTCGTTAAACATAAGAACTTGAGCCACAAGTTCCTTTTCCTATTTTGTTTTTACTTCTGTTTTATTTCTTGTTTGATACATCTGCACAGGAATGAATGAATGAATATCCAATCAACTCACCATGACTTTTGCAGGGTGTTCTCTACTAATGACAATGGTTGTCGCATAAACATGGATCTCCACACTCCGAGTAAAGGATACAGCCTGGCTGCCCCGGTTTTCATTTTGGACCAGAACCTGGAAAGGGTCCAGATCTGTTCTGTTCGGGCACAGCCCTGCAAACTGATAGACGCAGGTGCCCTGGAAGTCAAACTTTTGTCCATCAAAGGTAAGGTAGTGGGGATCACCTGAAGCAGAGCAGGTACCATAACCGATGGGGTAACAGTCCAAGATGCCTTCCTCCACCCTACATTCCTCCCCACTCTTGCAGCTGGCAGCCTGGCAGGTCACCTCTTTGGTCTCTGGGTCACATAGGCAGCGTCTGGTACATGTGCTGTCTTCCCAGAACTGCTCACCAAGAGACAAGAGCTTGCCTTCAAACACGCACCCGCAGGCAGCTTTGGGGATGCACATCCCAGCATCTAGCACAAAACCTTCGTTGCACTCGCAGTCTGACACGCATTGTAACGAGGAACAGTTCTTGGGACCCGCAGGATCGTTGCAAGTGGCAGGGCAGGGCGTTGCACAAGGCTTGTACTGGCTGTTCTCAGGGCAAGGGAGAGCTGTCAGAGAGAAGAGAGGCAAGTGAACCACTGAAGATCCAGGGCCATGGAGTCCTTACCTTAAGTAAGCAACATTTCGCTATACAGTAGTAGCATTATGGACCAAGTGTAGTCCTTTAGTCAAGCGGTTCCAGGAGCAACGAGGGTGGCGTGGGCTGGACGGATTGGCATCAAGGGCCAGATCCAGCCCACGGGCCATAGTTTGTGGCACCCCTGGGCTAGACCTTATGAATCCCATGAAGTCTGGGATTTGCATTTTAAATAAAACTGGCTCCCCTTGGTTCAACCCCCAAGAACACTCACGGCAATTGGTGGGCGTCCTCCAGTCCGAGATAACAACTCCCTCTCTCTGGCATGTTTCTGCATAGCTCTTGAGTGCCTCACACAGCATATCTTTGAGACCATCATTTAAACAGAGATCGTAGACACAGTTCTGCAGAAAGATCTCTGGATCGACCACAGCATGGCACTGACTGAAAGGGCCGTTCTCCTCTTTGCTGATCCAGCCACAGAATGGTTCTGCTTCATACTTGCTCACCATTTCTGGTGAGCACGTTTTGCATTCCCCATGGCAGTCATGCCAGCAAAACCTGTCACCGTCCTCTACCTTCCAGCTTTGCCCAAACGCCACAGGATCGGAGGCCAAGGCCCCTTCAGGGGTTGTGAAGTCATCCTTAGGATCTCCGTTGTAGTTCCCACAAAGGCCACAGACGCTCTCTGAGAAGCTGCTGGAAATCTTCACCACTAAGTAGCTGTTCCAGTCATAAGAGACAGTCAGTGAGAAGGCCGTCTCAATCACGACAGAGCTTCCTCTCTGGTAGATATGAAGTTTTCCATCAATTAAGGAACTGGGTAGCCGACTTCGTTGGTTATTAATCTGTAAGACAGTAATCAGATGTCATTATTAGCATAAGGAATTTTGCGCACTTCCGAGCAGCTATTTTGGGCTGCCCAGAAAAGGAATCCGGAGGGCGGCCGGAGAGGTGACTGAACCAGTCGACTGGGGGTTTACTACCCCCTTGGCGAACCCCTCCGGATTTCTGCTACCAGTTCGGCTGAACCGGTAGCATCCCACCACTGCTTGAAGGTCATTCCCCCGCCCCAAATAATGGTCTAAATATAATGGCATTCTAAGGCATTTTTAAAAAGAAAAACAGTTTCTATCCCACAGACATACACATAAACACACATCTTCATTCCTGATGGTCAATCCATGCCTCTTTAGAGCTAGTAGAAAATGAAGAGGCAGAAAGAGATGTTTGTCTGCTAGACTTACCCTCACAATTCCAACTTCATGTCTGACCACAGAGATGGTGAAATTATAGACCATCACTGTCACAGAAGCAACATAAGAAACGTGAGTATTGCCCCTGTTATCGTTCTTGGCTTCAACGTTGAAGGAAGGAAGATCTGTATCTTGGCCACATGTCTTGGCAATGGTGTAGGTACAGGTGCCCATGAAGTCAAAATTCCTCCCATCAAAGGTGTGATAATGGGGGTCTCCCTGGGCCCAGCAGGTAGATTCAGATTTTGCTACACACACTGGTTGTTCGTCTACGATCTCACACTTCTCCTCCTTCCGGCACTGGATCTCGCTGCAGGAAGGAACTGGTTTACCTAGAGCAGATGAACCTCAGTGTCAGTCCAAAATCAAAATAGTAACTAAGATAGGAAAAGCCTGTGGACAATAGTGATGAATCTGAAAGTCTAAATCAGGGGTTGCCTACCTTGTTATTGTATTGTATTGTATTTTCGACTTATATGCCGCCCCACTCGCATAGCGACTCTGGGCGGCTTACAGAAGAAACAGTTACAGTACATAGCACATTCATAGCATAAAAACAGTTACAAATATTACAAATATAACATATACAGTATATATATCTCCAATAACAATTGCAATTACAAAACATCAGGACATCAAGATGCAGTACTACAATAAATCAATAATAAAATAAAATACAGTGCAACAAGACAAAAATGAAATAAAAAAAACAAAAAAATAAAAAAATAAAAAAAAAACCACACACCCCAGAGGCAGAAGCAAGTGCATTTGCAGCTGTTGTAAATGTGTTTGCGGCAGCCATAGATGTGCCGGTTTCCGCATTTATGACAGCTGCAGGTGCATCTGCGGCCGATGTAACCATGTTTATGACAGCCACAGGCATATTAACATCTGGAGAGGCACTCTGGTTGTGCCATCAGCTAGAGAGGCGCACCTCTCTATCACAAGGAGGAGGGCCTTCTCCGTGTCTGCTCCGGCCCTATGGAACCTCTTGCCAAGTGAGCTGCGTCTCCAGACGGAGCTGCTGCCCTTTAGGAAGGGAGTCAAGACCTGGCTGGCAGAGCATGTGTGGGGTATGGGCCAGACAGTTGCCCCAGTCTGTTGGCTCATTTGATCCCCCTCTCTCTGTTTGCCTTGTTTTAGCTTTTTGTAAAAATTTTAATCTTTTAATCTTGATTTTATATTGTGTTTTTATTGTGTTGTGTTAGGTTGTGTATTGTGTTGTGTTAGGTTTATTGTGTTGTGTTAGGTTTATTGTGTTGTGTTAGGTTGTGTTAGCTGCCCTGGGTCTTTTTGAGGAGGGTGACATAAAAGTTTGCTTAAATAAATAAATAAATAAATAAATAAATAAATAAATAAATAAATAAATAAATAAATAAATAAATAAAATGGCTGTCCATTCCCTGAAGCTGTCTGAGGGAGCGTGACCCAGCCTCTGGCTGTAAAAAAGTTGAGAACTCCTATCCTAAATCCAATCTCTGCCCTGAAGTGGAGTCTTCTGCGTCCCTGCTACTGTCCAAAATTGCTTAAGTGACCTACATCCTCCCATAATGGGGATAGTGCGCTCTGGTCTAATTGTTAAAATCCTAATTTTCTCCAAAAATTGAGTGAATGGACAGTAAGGATTGCTATCAGATAAGTCCACCTTGATGGCAAGCAAGAACAGAAATATTATCATACATTGAAAGCTTAAATGTACATATTAAGGAATAGATACTTACTGTAGCAATATGGGGCCACAGAACCATAGCCATCATGTTGTGCAAGTCCAAGGATGTAGAGCCCAAAAGGAGATTTTGGATGCTGTAGAGAATGGACACTATCTTCCGTGCCCAATTTATACTCACTCCATGAATACTGTGTACCTGGGATTGTTTCCCACTGGATGTTTTCAATGGCTTTGTTTTCTAAAGTGATCCCACTGGATTCAGATGTGTTGGCTATGAGGAGAGCATAATTATAATAGTGTGCCATTCCCCTAAGGTAATAGGATGTGTAATAGCTGGATATGGGTGGGATATTGATAAGAAACGGATCATAGGATTGGATTCCAAATGATGCGCCAGTGAAGAAGAAAAGGACTTGGATCCCAGCATTGGCAGAGAAGTAGATTGGGTGGGAAGGCTGCACTTCAATCTCAATAACTTGCCCGGCCCCCACATTGTAAGAGCCTACTCTATTCCCAGAGTGGTATTTGATGCATGTATCTTGGGAGGCAATGACATACACAAGGTCAGGTCTGGACTGGCAGGAAAGTGGAGGGACAATGAAGGTGGTGCCCCAACTGGAAATGGGGAGAAGTTGTTCGACAACATGATCACAGCTGGTGAATTTGATTGCACAGCTATGTCCACTCAAGACAGCCACTGAGGCATTTGACATGACCTTGGTGCCAGATAGATCATAGGAGCTCTGTAACTGGACTGTTTGGAAGGCATCTAGGTCAACAACGAGCCTGCTCCCTGCTGCATATACCCTATTTTTGAATACTACGGCTCCTTTGAGGAGAATCTCAACCCTGGTGGGAAATTTATAGGCTACAACTGCAAATTCCTTGAATGTGTTTGCTATGGCACCCACTGGAGTTACCACATAATACTGTGTGCCAAGTTGCAGGACCGGGTAGACCACAGTGGCTCCACTTGTGGAGGCCCGATGGCTGTGGGAGAAAACCGAGATATCCTTGTCAGCTTGGATCAGCACAGTCCCGTCAAAGACATCTGTCCCAATCATCTCTATGGAGGTTGGGAGAACAATGGACACAGACTCTCCTGTATTGACAGAGATCGTTTTCTGGAAGAGAGACTTGTTCGCTGTCACCGTGACAGTGGTTGCAGGGTGGTATCCTGTGATCAGCAGTTGAAATTTAGGCGAGCTTGCCAAATGGTTGTGCATAAAGGCTGTGATAAATTCCTTCCCACAGGAACTGGTTCCATAAGCACCTGAAATAAATAAATAAATAAATAAATAAATAAATAAATGTATTATAATGAGGTCTTACTGCAGGGATTCTTACCCATTTCATGTGGGACCACCACCGTCCCCACCAAACCAGGAAGTGCCATGTGGCAAAATCAGTGGTTGGGTTTTTAAAAATATTACTACCTACTCTGTGGGTGTGGTATGGTGGGTGTTGCCAGGGGGGAAGCCCTGCATTGCACCTGAATAAGGACTACTTTATTTCAAAACTTGGATGGGCAGAGGGGCCAGCCAGAATTTCTGGCAAACCAGTGCAAACTTGCTGAATCCCACCACTGGGCAAAATGGACGTCCAGCCCCTAAATGGACGTCCAGCCCCCAGCCCCTGGCTTAAAAAGGTTGAGAACTGTCTTACAGATCTATGGTGGGATTTAGAGGACAATTGGAATACTGTACTGTACTTTATACTGTTCTGGTTGCCTCCTCTCCAAAAGAATGTAAAACTAGACAGAAATGGCAGTTAAAATGACCAGAAAACTGGAGCACTTTACCTGTGAGTAAAGGTGAGCACATTAGAGAATTGACATTCGACTCTTAGAGGGCACCCCAATGCTTACAGACATTTGTACCCTCAGTTCTCTTTTCCACACATGGACCAAACTCACATTGCTTAGTGCAATCAACCAACGAGACCAATCAATCAACCAAACCGCTGCCAACGAGAACACCTGTGGCTGGAGGGAGGCTGCCTCCACGTTCGCCCCGGGACTCGTCCACCTGTTCCCGGAGGCTCTGCCAGCGGCCTCGAAGGGCGCAACACCTGCGGGTCCCGGGCGGCGATAAAAGACCTCGCCGCTGCCGCCACCACGCCAGACTCTCCCTCGGCCAGCGGCCTCGAAGGGAGCAACACCTGCGGGTCCCGGGGGCGATAAAAGACCTTCGGGCGGCGTTAAAGACCTTCGCCGCCGCCTTCGCCTTCGCCGGTCTCTCCCTCGGCCAGCCGGCCGCAAGGGAGCAACAGCTGCGGGACTCTGGCGGTAGGCAGCCATGGACGTCTCCACCCTCTCCTGTGAACTTGTAAGACCTTCCCTGGACTCTCCCCTGGCCGGTCGGGGTGGGGGAAACAAGGAATAGCTGGAGAAAGCAGCGGGCCACCACCGTGGCCGTAAGACCTTCCCTGGACTCTCCCCTGGGCGGTTATTTATTTATTATTTATTAGGGATAGGACTTTCTAGACTGTGTTGTATCGTATATTTTTGACCATAATGTATTTTCTTTTGATTGAATTGCATTTTTCTGATTGTATTGTGCTTTTGCTTTTATGACTATATTGACTGTATTATATTTGTTATATTGATATGTTGTTGCTTTTATATTTGATACTGTAACATTGTAAGCCGCTCTGAGTTGCTTCGGCAAGGAGAGCGGCATATAAATACAAATATAATAATAATAATAATAATAATAACATTACAGCAGGTCCAAACTCACAATGGATGGGGGCAAGAATTGCCACATTTTATGGCTGGTCCACAAGAGAATTCAAAGTAAAATGGGTAGCAAAAAGGATACTGGAAGAAATAGCATTTCTAACGAGAGCTTCTTTATGCTCCTAATGAGCAAAACTCACCACATACGACTGTCAACCAGGCCCAGAACTGCAGCCATCTTTTTGCCATGGCTAAAAGAAGCAGAAGAAAGAGGCTCAGATAATCCGAGGTGATCTCCCCTCATTAAGTCCTTGAATCTTCTACATAAAATATTTACTGATTAAACAATTTAATCATAACTGATGGGATTTGATATACAGTATTCTGTCAAAATGTAAGATACAGAGATATTCCAGCCCATCAGTTCAAGAACTGTCCCCAAACTCTTTCTCTTTGGCTTCCTATCCAAACCCAACCCATGTTCAGATTTACCCCCACTGCCTCTGAATCCACCAAATTTCTCTGAGGCTGAAAGAATTGAAACAAAACAACTTGTTGCTATATAGTAGATGGATTATTTTCTAAATGTTATGACTATGGTCCTATCAACATGTCAGATCAGTTACTTATTATCTCTCCCTCAGCTGAAGCTTTGATAGGTGAACAATAAGGAAAAGTAACAGGTACACTTACCTCCAGGAGGCATCTGGCAAACTCCCTACCTGGAGGAACTGGCCTTATATAGTAGATTGTTCCTGATTGCTCCTCCCCATTGCTCAAGGGACTAAGGGAAAGATTACTATGATTTCCTAGCATGATGATTTCATAACATTAAAGAATTGGCAGCCTTGCAAGAACAGGTGATGGTGATGGTGAAGAAGATGATGACAATGATGATGCAGTAAAATTGATATTTAAAATATCAGGAACCTCGTTGTCCTTCCACCCTATTTCTGTCAATATATACTTTTTGGAATATACTTTTTGGAATTTTGGAATTGACGGATCCTTACAACGTAATGATCTAAATGTCTGACATTATATACAAGTCCTGAGGAGAAGGGAATGGGGATCCCCCGTGCTAAGCTGTTTTTCCCATTGAAAAGGTCTGAAATCATTTTGTTTTTAATATTAATGAACCGTTTCACAGGTGGAAGCTTTAAAAATGAGCCATAGACCAATTGTTTGATACATATTAAAGAAGTTTAAAAAATCAATTTATTTATTTTTAAAAAAACAGTAATTAATACAGACTTAAACAGGCAAAGCCCCTGTGGTTTTTGACCTATCTCTAGGCAGATGGTAAAGCCAGGAAAAAGATAAAGTCTACTGACTGCAGAGTTCAGTTTTATAATGTTTCAGGGCCCCCAAACTAACTCTTTACAGTTTCAGTAAATAAAGAAAGGAAGCTGGTGGCTATTCAAATAAAATAAGTACACAGATTAAAGAGTAAATGTTACAGTTTTACAATCACAAAAGGAACAGCAACTTTTGGAATTTCCCAGGTCTCTCCATTCTTTTCTTAATGAGTTCTCTTAGTAGAGTGATAAACCAAACAATAGAAAGACATCAGCAAACATCAGGAGAGGAAGTATTCAGCTCCTTTCCTTAGGCAAGATTATCAGATGTTCTCCTTAGCAGTGCAGGGAGACTTCCTTTTAATACAGTATTGTATTCTGTATTGATTTAATATCAAAATTATCATGTTAGTTATAATTTTTCCATTTGATTGTTCCTTGGAATGAGGAGACGTAAAATCCAGTATTAATATCATTGTCAAATACAAACAGAAGTTATTCCGTAGAGGTTCCCTGAATTTTTGGTTGTTGCTCTTTTATTGTTGCTTATTGAATTTTGATTCTGTAATTATTTATATTATAGTATTTTTGCTTTATTCCTTAGGATGTCTTGATGTTTTGTAATTGCAATTGCTATTGTAGATATATGTGATATTTGTAACTTATCTGTAATTATTTTTATGCTATGGAATATTGTATGTAATTGTAACTGTTTCTTCTGTAAGCCGCCCAGAGTCGCTCTGCGAGTGGGGCAGCATATAAGTCAAAAATACAATACAACAATACAATATTCTTGTCTTAAAGGAATCAAACTTCAGTGGACCAAAAGTCTTAAGCTTCAAGTCAAACATTTGCGTTGGCTAACAGGAAAGATGAGATTAACATTTTAGCATTATGCCAAAGGTAGTAACTCCAGATCACCACCTGGTCAAATTCCACTAATTTCCAGGCTCCAGTTGAGTGTAATGTGTGAAGCGTAGGTTTACATGGGTGTTAATTGATGCAGGCATTGTCTGCCATCAAGGTCACTCCCTCGTATAAAGCAGACCTTTGATTGCATCTTTAGGAAGCAGGACTGCATCTCAGTGAACTCATAGGGACTTGCTTTTGAATAGATTTGTATATTAGCTCTTTTACAAACTCTGTTCAGCTGTAGCTTATGGTCTATGGAAACCACCCACACTAAGAAGAGTACACTAGCCCCACCCTTCCCATCATATCTCTAATCTTAGAAATACAATTGTTTGGAGAAAGGGTGTTCCTGTGTCTGGAATCTATGTGAGCCAAAGTCCCAATTTGCGAGGGAGGATGGCCATGTGGACCCGGCTACAGCAGACTCCTCTTCTTCAAATAGTCACTTATCTAGGACAGGGGTGATGGTGGTGAAAATCATGGCTGGTAAAATCTCTTCCATGGGCCTGGTTTCTACATGCTTTTAGCATGTATGTATGTGGCCAGAGCGGCAGACTAGGTTTTAGGAGACCTGGGTTTGAATCCCAGCTCAGAAATGACAACTCACTAGGGCAAGGGTTCCCAAACTTTTCAATACCGGGGGCCAGGTCATGCTCTCTCAGTCAGCTTTGAAGGGCAGATGGCCATTTTGCCTGCATGCTGGGGAAGGCCATTTTGCCCCAGCAGCTTCAAAAGGGAGTGGCCATTTTGTTTCTCAAATGCCCTTGGAAGGGTGGGGAGCACATGAAATGGTGACATGGGCCAGATCTGGCCCAAGGGCCTTAGGTTGGGAACCCTGCACAATTAGTACCGTCTTTCTTCCTTTCTCACTCTCTGATGTAATTTCAAAAGAGAATATGAAGTGAATCAACGTTTATTACCATCATGATTAAAGGTAAACGTCGCCCTTGCTCGAAAGCCCATCGTATCTGAGTCTAGGGGTCAGTGCTCATCTCTGTTTCATAGCCAAAGAGCCAGGGCTGTCTGCGTCTGCAGACGTTTCCATGGTCATGTGGCAGGCATGACTAGACGCCAGTGGTCCCTATTTAACTACTTGCAGTTTCTTGCTTTTGAACTGCTAGGTTGGCAGGAGCTGGGACAGAGACAGGAGTTCACTCTGTCCCAAAGTATCCAGGTATCAAACTGCTGACCTCCCACCTTCCAGTCAGTGTCTTAGTCAATTGAGCCACTGCACCATCATGATTACTTGTGGATTAAAACCACAGTCTGAGACATCACTTCTTGTCTCGTTCAAGAAATATGATGATCATACAAATATTTGTACAGATAAGATTTCTCCATTTTGGAGGTACTTAACATATATAGTTGACCCTTAATGAATGTTGACAGAGGCCGTACAAATAGGGCAGAGTTATTTTCACCAACATGATCCATTCTAGTCGCTCAAGACTGCACCTGAACTCAGTTATGCAAAAGCAACATCTGGAAAGTTACTCAGGAATGATATAATGATATGTAGATTGCCATTTATGATTGATAAGCAATAAAAGAATGAGTTAGAACACAAGGCGTTGTATTTCTCTAAGTGCCGTATAAGAATTGATTGCTTTGGTGTGGTCTTATATAGCAATAGCAATTACACTTATATGCCACATCATGGGTTCTGCAGTGGCTCAAGTCGCTAAGACGCTGACTGGGAGGCGGAAGGTCAGCAGTTCGATTCCCGAGTACTGCAGTACGGAATGAGCTCCCGTCTTTGTCCCAGCTCCTGCCAACCTAGCAGTTCGAAAGCAAGAAATTGCAAGTAGATAAATAGGGACCGCTTTGGTCAGAAGGTAAACAGTGTTCCATGCGCTCCGGTGTCTAGTCATGCCTGTCGCATGACCACGGAAATGTCTGCAGAAGCAGACAGCACTGGCTCTTTGGCTTTGAAACAGAGATGAGCACTGAACCCTAGAGTCAGATACGACTGGCTTTCAAGCAAGGGGAAACTTTACCTTTACCTTTACCACGTCATAGTGATTAGTGCACTATCTTGGTGGTTCACAAGTTTGGACTGCTAGTACTAAGTATACATACATACATACTACAGTATACACACACACACATGTTCTTTCTAATATACATTCTTTTTGTATTCATTTATTTAAAATTCAAATCTGCACATTATGTCCAGAATAGGTTTAAAGCACGAAACAGATGAGCAGTACTTGAACAGCACGAATTTGTTGGCAAGTCCCGCTGTCTGTAGAACAGTTTATTCATGTCTGAAACCATCGGCCTTCCAGGCATGAACGATCTCAGAAATGTTCTCTTCCGTCTTCCTTTCGGGTGGCTTCGGGTCATCAGAACTGTCCCCATTAAAGTTTCCACAAGGGCCGCATAGTTGCCCTGCCAGGGCCTCATTGACTTTCACTGTTATCTCTCCTGTAGAATGGAGCTGAACATGGAGCTGAGAAGCAAAGTCAACCACTATCCCATCCTGAACTGTAGTCACACTTATAGCATCTTTACTATATGGCACTTTTACTTTCCGCCCATTGACCTGAAACATAGAAGCAGTGGGTTAGAGGGATCTGATATGGGCTTCCATGAAAGCTGAGATAATTACCAGGCCTTAAAATAATTTGAAACCTCTATGACTTGATGGGCTGAATGAAATGAGATAAAGTTCTATCAGCTATCAAAATGCAGGGCAAACAATACTTTAATTCAGGGGTTCCCAACCTAAGGCCTATGGGTCCAGCCTGTGGCACCATTTCATGTGCCCCCCTCATCCTTCCAAGGGCATTCAAGAAACAAAATGGCCACCACTTTGAAGCTGTTGGGACAAAATGGCTACTAACACCACCACCATAATGCAGGCAGGGCAAAATGGCCATCCGGCCCTCAAAGCTGAGTGAGAGAGTGTCACCCAGCCCCTGCTTTAATACATGTAAAAAGTTTTTGGATTTACAAACTAAGCTACATTTTCTGTTAATGGCTACTATGAAAACCAATTCATCGATATTTGAGCAGTCCTGATTTCCAAGAATTGTCAACTTAAATCAGGGTCAGGAACCACTTTTCTTCCAGTTGTTTCAGACTACAACTATTCAGAGAATCTAAACTTTCCCCATCTGGGTTTTAAATAAAGTGTTAGTCCTAAGTAAGTACGCAGTAATTAAATATGATTCCCTTACTAGGGTTTGAAAGGAGGAGGCAGAGCAAGATGGTGACAAATGAGCAGCTTGTGTTTATGCTCTCTGCCCTTAGCTTTTATGCTTATTATTAATTCTCTGACATCCTATTTTGAACTTGCTCAATTTTTTTAATTAGGCAATGCAGCCGCTCTGCCAAGCCACTGAAGTAGAAGAAACTGGATGATTATACATCAACGAAGCAGCTTTCCCCCGTAAGTAATGCGACTATGGGCTCTTTTTAAAGATTCCTTTACTTGATTTACTATGCACAGTTATCTATGTCTACTTATGAGTAAGTTGTATTTTCAATGGGCTTTGCACTCAAGCAAGTCATTACAACTTCCATCATACTTTGTCACCAGTTATGGCTGCCAGAGCTGCACAAGAATTTTGTGGTCAAACAGCATCTCTCGCCTACCTCTGACATTAAAGACAACAACAACAACAACAATAAAGGAGCTGCAGGGTTTAAAGACAGATTAAGCCTTCATTAGGACATCAATGGAAGTGTCATTGGTTTTCCATTCCTGACTTACCCATGTTTTATTGTCCTTCTTCACAATGATGTATGCATCCGGAACGAAAATATGCATCACTTTCCCAACCACCAAGCTGTTGTCGCTGCCTGTTCCAATGTTTACCAACACTCGGAACCAGGAAGCAGCATTTTCATCACATAACATGGTCAGATCATAAATCTCACTGTAGAGGAAGTTGGCTGAAGCTCCATCAAAAGACATGAGCTGGCCTTTTGGGCTGACTTTGCACTCGGCTCCTCTTGGCTCATATTCCGGTGTGCATGACTCTTCAGTTGTCCAGCTGGCTTCTCCAAAGGTGAGGTGGGTGGAGCCTCTACTGCAGGTAAATTTCTTTGTACAGTTGTTTGAGAAGATGGTTTCTCCAGCCTGTTGGGTAAGAGAAAGAATTTAATAACCATCTTCTGTACATTCACCTCTCTCCCTCCCTCAAAAAATATTGTAAATCTGTGAAGACCAAACATTTTAGGGAGTCTTTCCATGATTTTCTGCATCCCCACCAATGCGTATGATTTCCTCAGTTGATTTGTTTAGAGTCTGTTGTATCTCTTCACTGTTTGTTTTTAACTGGTCTATTGTCTTTATTTATGATTTGGGGCAAAAAGAAAAAGCCTCCTCAAAGATAGTGGTGTTTTTGAATCACAATCAGGTGTACCGTGTGTTGCTGGTTAATCTTTCTCACACTGAGTCCGGAGAAAGGAACTGCAAAATGAACTCACCAAAAGGTGCCTTCATTTTGTGACAGTTTCGCATCTGGCCTAGACACAGAAGATTTATTATTTATATGGTTGTTTTCATCTGCTAATTCACTGCCATAAACGTAGTCATGGACCAAAAGGACAGTATATAAATGTTACTAAACAGCCAACTAACTCCATCAGGATTTCTCAACCTTATGCTCCTAGATGCTCTTGGACTTCAATTCCCAGACTCCCTGATCATCAGGTGTGTTGATTTCAGTTTCTGGTAATTGAAGTCCAAGAGCGCTGGGAGGCCCAAGCTTGAGAAACCCTGGACTACATCCTTGCTTCCTATGTGTGGACAGGTAGGTAGGCGGATTATTTAGAATTGCTTTTATGTAATGATCACTTTCTCTTTTAAGGAGGGATTTTGAAGTGTAATTTTATTACAAATGTTGATTCTGTTATTTCAATATTTTCAGAGCAGTTTGTGTAAGAATAAATCAATATAGGTTTTGAATCCATAATAAAAACCCTCTAAAGCAAAAAAAAAAAAAAGGAAGCAAAATATGTAGGACACAAAGGTTAACCTTGAGGTAGATTCCATCATAGACACATCCACATTGGTCGATAGGTACACAGCTATCTCCATCCAAAAAGTAGCCCTCGTTGCACTGGCAGCCTTCATAGCAATTTGATTCCCAACGGACAGAAGTTGACAAGCTGGCACAGCTGATTTCAGAAGGAAAACCACAGGGCTCGTAGTGGCTGTTGTTTGGGCAGGCTAGAGCTGCAGAGAAGAGACCAAAGGAGAGGTGCTTCATAAGCAGCTTCCTTTCTGTGAAATGAGAATAATTCAACCTGGACACAAAAATGGAACATTTGCTTCCTGCCTTGTTTCTATAGTGTACGTTTGTAGTATTGGGCAGCTGAACTTACATGTTCATAAATAATTTGTCTGTTCAGAGAATGTTGTTGTTGTTACATGCCATCAGGTCATCTCCTAAGCATGTTGACCTATTAATTAGAGACCTCCTGTCTTTTGACAGCCCAACTCAACTCCTGCAAGTTAAGGCCTGTGGCTTTCCTCAGGAGATACTAATGTCAGGAATGCTTCAATGGGAGGGAGAATTTGATTTAAGAGGTTAAAACAGTGTAGCAGACATTCTGAAGACTAGGAAGAACTTGTGAGAGGTGAAACAACTTAACAGTCAGGAAGCTTAGAGGCATGAAAGCCAAGAGAATGGATCGCAGATTGGTGGAGAGAAAGCATCAAGGAAATGGGTGGGTGAGCAAGTAAGCTGATAGCACCATGGCTGGCAGGTTTCCAGCAATAATTCACCACGGACACTAAACTTGGAGAGATTCATTATGAGAAGAGTGTGGAAGAAAAGGGCTCCCTTACAACTTACGACAAAAAGTGGTGGTTCTCCAAGACTTAAGGTTTGCTCCAGCTATTTGACATGCAGCAACATAAGCTTGGAGGCTTTCACAGAGGGATTCTGGCTTCCCATTGGTCACACACATTGTGTAGAGGCATTGCTGATAATACTCCCTATGAGATGGTACCATCAAGAGGCAGTTTCCGAATGGGCCGTGTCTGTCTATAATCATTCCACATGACTTCTTGTTCTTGTATGGCTGCATCTGGGCTTCAGTAAAGGTGGGGCATCCCTCACTACAGCCATAAGAGCAACTGGCCCCAGCCTCATGGACCTTCCATAAAGCCCCAAAGGTCTCTGCATTTTGAGCAAGTTCTCCAGTGGGTAGCATAAAGTCATCACTCTTCTCCCCATTGAAGTTGCCACCCAGGCCACACATGACTTCTTGGTACTTGCTAGGGACAGAGACATGGACCAATGAAGCGGTATCATAGAGGACTTTGATGCCAAAGGATGAATGCACAATGATATTGTTTCCTTGTTGTGTGATCCAGAGTTTCCCATCATCTCTGCTAATTGGCAAAGTATAGGACTTTCCGTCTACCTGCATCAATATAGCAAAGAATACCAGTTAAAATATCATTTTGGTCACATACAAAGATCGTTTCTGGCATTTTACATATCAGTGCTATGTAGCTTTGAATTAGCATCTAGGATTAGGTACATACCATAGCCTTCCCTTTCACTCCTCTTTCCAGAACGATGGTATATCCATGAATGGAGACCACAATGGCCTTTATTAGTACCAAAGCACCATCATCATGCTTTTCATTCCTCACTGACACAGAGAAATCAGTAAACCCAGGGTGGATAATGCAAACTTTGGCTAAGATATAGGTGCAAGCACTAGGGAACCTAAAATACAATCCATCAAAGGAAAGGTAAGAAAGGCCACCCAGTGCTATGGTTGTGCCATACCCGAGAGAATGGCACCCTTGGACACCGTCCTGCACAGTGCACACTTCATGAGGTCCACAAGAAACTTCGTGGCAGTTGGTTTCTCCATTCTCCCTGCATTGGCAGATCTTCTCGCAAGAGTTGGTGTAGAATTCTTCTCGCTTCTTATAGTATCTGCCTTGATACACACAACCACAGTCGGAGGAAGGGACACATTTACCCCCGCTGAGGATGAATCCAGAATCACAGAAACAACCTTCGACACAATGAGCCTCACATGTTTCCAGGGCAGTGAGGTTGAGACACGTAGCAGGGCAGGAGGTTCCGCAGAACTCATAGTGGGAGTTTTGTGGACAGAGAATGCCTGGAAGGAGAGAAAGAAGAAGGGTTTCCTGATATTTGGGAGATAATTGGATTGTGTTGAAATTCCACCTAGTTGAAAAGAATTTTGAGGATTATGGGGTGCAAAATATCCCCTTGAATTCTATACACAAAAATACTTTGAACTAGCTTTTTTTTTTCTTTTAATCATCATGGGTTTCATGTACTGGCAACATTAAAAGTTGCAGGGTCAAAATATTGTGGCAATTTAAAGATGAATAAATTTCTTTCGATGTGGGATTTCACGAGTTTCACAACTGTGGATGAAGCCACACAGTGGCACAACACTACAAGATGGTTGTCTGCTCTAAATTTTTTGTTGAACCCCTCTGTACAGCAGTTTGAATGTCATATTTTACACAGTACAGTAAGATCCTTCTGGAATAAATCTTACTTCTTAAAACACACTAAGGTTGGGTTGAGATCAGTTTCATACTGAAACTAAACTGCTCAGAGAACAACACTTACCACAGAAAGATTCAGATCTCCATTGTTCCGTCTGAATGCCCCGAGCTTGACAGGCTGTCACATAAGCACTGATGGCATTACAGAGAGTATCATGGTGACCCTTATATGCGCAGGTGTCAAAGACACAATCCTCAAAGTAGGGTGTTGGCTCTATGGTCCCATGGCATTGCCTAAGTGGCCCGTCACTTTTGATGAGGAGGCCACAGAATTGATCCCCCTTGTATTTCTCCTTGTCCTCCTCCTTGCACACTGGACAGTTGGTACTACAGCCATCAGAGCATCCTGGGACTTCCTTCAGCTTCCAGCTATTGGCAAACTGTACTTCATCACTTGCTTGGGTTCCATCTTTCATGGTGAAGTCATCGCCAGGATCTTGATTGGCATTGCCACAGAGCCCGCAGATGGCATTGGCATATGCAGTGGGAATAATGACCCTGGCATAGCTGTACCAGTCAAAGCTGACTCTCAGATCAAAGTCTGTCTTGATGAAGCCATGGACCCCACTGGTGTAGATCTTCAGCTTGTTTTCATAGGAGAATGGTAGGTCCACAAAGACATTATTGACCTAATAAACACATAGAAGATTACAGTCCATCAGATGAAAGCTAACATTAAAATATAACAGTTAGTCTTCAAAATGCTACAATATGTTTGTTTTGGTTTTGTTTATTCTCTGATATGCTCTAAATAATTAAAATCACCCACCAGAGGGCAGCTGTTGCCTTATGCAAGCAGCATGCATGTTTCAGGAAGAAAGTGCACCCAATCTAGATTTTGTATGTTTTGTTTTGTTTACTCTCTGATATGCTTCCACAGATCAACATGGCAACTACTTCAATAAATTCTAGCGACTATATAAGTTACTAGAGTAGGTCAATCAGTTTTAAAGATAGGGTGAGGTTGTCCAGAAATGCTGCAATGTCTGCTTTAAGCAAAAGTAGAGTTTGAGATTTTTGTTTTCTGTTGGACTTTCTAAATAGAGTAAACTTTCATTGTAGATTGATACTTCTCAACAGATTGCTCGTGTGTACATTAGACAACTTCTATCTTCTCCATTTTTGATAGCACTCTTGCCTCCCATCCTTAAGCATATTTAACCTGAGATTTGTATTATATGCTTTTTATCGATTTCCTATCTCTTCTGCCCTCTCCAAGTTATTTTCTATCTATCCAGCTCTTACTCAATGTCCCTGTCATACATCCCATGGTCAAATCAGAATCTGATCATCTGTTTTCTTAGCCTGCTCCCATTTTGCTTTTTCTATCTTGCATTTTCATGAGATCTTGCTCATATGTTGGAACTGGAACTCTCAGAGTGGTTGAAGCGAAGACTCCTTATTCCACTGTCTTGACATATCATGATAGACTTATGACCATAAATGACACATTGTACAGATTTCTTCACATCATACATTACAGTAAACATTGGTAAACAAGGGAGAATGCTTGTGTCTGCTGTATATATAAGTGTGGAAGAAATATGACTGCCTTCCCTAATCCAAAGAACCCTTGTTCTTCAAATTCACATAAACACAAAACATAATATTGGAATCGAAGGCACACAGCTGACCTTTGGGTTTGGAGAAGAATCCCACACAGTGGCCCTCTAAACTTCCCAGTATATCAGCGTGCATGCCTGCAGCTCAATGACCTAACTTGAAGCAACTACTTCTCCATCTTCTCTACTGCATATCATTCATACCTGAATCTTTTGTGGATACTCTTGACTCAAGCTGATGGTCATATTGTAGACCTCCAGAGTTACCACCTTGGTGAAGGACACTGCTTTGTTGCCTCGGTGGTTATTCTCCACGCTGACCAAAAATGGAGTGAGGGTCGGGTCCTGCAAGCACAGCCCTGCCATCTGATAAACACAGCTACCCATGAAATCATATTTCCGTTTATCAAAGGTAAAGTAATGAGGATCTCCACTACCTGTACAGGTGAAGTATTTGGGAGGATGGCAGCCCCGGACACCATTCACCACTGTACATATTTTATTATCCTTGCACGCATCTTTTCTGCACACAACCTCGCCTAGCTGGGGGTCACAAATGCAGTGTCTGTGGCAACCTTCATCTGCCCAAAACTCCTCCCCTGCCTTGTACTCCACACCATTGTACTGACAGTTGCAGCTCTCCACTGGGGCACAGTTGTCTCCATTCCAGATGTAGCCCTCATTACACTGGCAGATGTTGGCACAGGTATCATCACACGTTGATGGAGCTGTTCTATTGGAACAGGTAGCTTGGCAAGCACTTCCACAGGCCTCGAAGTGGCTGTTCTCTGGGCAGGATAATGGAGCTGGTATGATATCAGAACAAAAGCACATACAAAGCTGGTTAGGTGAATTTTGTAGCTTATTCAGAGCTGTTCCTTTTTAAGATATAAGGTCAAACTTCACATGCAAGCATTGGGTTGCAAAATTTATATAAATGTGTCCTTGGTAAACTTTATCAACCCAACAATTCCTAGTAGCTTAACTGCATAGGCAATAGACTAGAAATCACCAAGAACAGTCAGCATATCTTCCATTATCAGCAACTGTAACTTTTTTCTTTTTAGTTTTTCAGGGTAGTGATGTGGGAATATTTGAGGAAATGTTTAATGCACTTCTGAATTTGATTCTGAGTTGCACAATTTAACGTCCAGTGGTGTAAGCCTGGTGCCATTTCCCCCATGACAATAGAAGATTTTAGAAAGTGTTTATGGAATGGGTATGGGCATTCCCCTGGACAGCGAGGAGAACAAATAGGTCAATCTTAGAAGAAATCAACCCTGACTGCTCCTTAGAAGGTCAAATAGTAAAGATGAAGCTAAAGTACTTTCTGCTTGCACAACTGTGCTTTCTGTGTCCCAATGGGATATCAAGAGCCAACTGAAGTGCATATTCACTACTTCTTGGAATAAGCAAAACCACCCCCACCCTTGATTTGAACAGTCCAAACTCTGTTGTTATGTTCCTCTCATCCCCACATTCTAAAATACAAGGATAATAATACGTACGAGGAGAGCACAGGCCCACAAAGCCATAGCCATTGTATTTGGAAAGTCCAAAGACCAAAAGTCCAAAAGGCGTATCGGGATGTTCCAGGATGTTGGTGCCGTTTTGCGTCCCCAAGGGTTGTTGAGCCCACGAATATTCCGTGTGTAATATTGGTCTCCATTTGATCTTTCGACTGGCCTTCCCCCTGAGCATGATTCCACCAGATTTTGATGTTTTAGCCATGATGATAGCATAGTTGTCAAACTGACTAATCCCATTGAAGTGGTACAATCTGCAATAGCTTTCCACAGCTGGAATATTGATGAGGAACGGGTCGTACACATTGCTTCCTCTTATGGCCCCAGTGAAAAGGAAAAGGACCTGGATCCCATGATTTGCTGAGATGTAAAGCGGGTCAGACGGCTGAATATTGAGCTTGATAACTTCTCCAGCCTTCTTGTGATGGCTACCTTGGATGGACCCAGATATGAAGGTAATCACTGTGTTCTGGGAAGTAGTGATGTATGCAGTGTCATATTGCCTCTGGATGGTCAACGAAGGGACAATGAAGGTGGTTCCCCAACTGGGAACAGGAAGGAGTTGTTCCACAACATGGTCGCAGTGTGTGTTTACCTTAATGCAGCTATGGCCACTCAAGACAGCCACTGGTTCATCTGATTCAACTTTGGTGCCTGATAAATCATCCTCACTCTGCAACTGGATAGCCTGGAAGGCCCTAAGATTGACGAAAATTATACTCCCGGAAAGATAAACGTTCCCTTCGAATGTCACGGCCCCTTTCAGGTGAATATTGACTCTAGTGGGAGTTTGATAAGCCACAACTGCAAACTCACTGAAAGCACCTGCGATCTTGCCCTCCGGGGTGACCACGTAATACAATGTGCCCAGCTGCTGGAGAGGGTACACAGCTGTGACCCCTGTTGTGGTCTCCTTGTGGTTGCGGGAGTAAACAGAGATCTCTTTATCAGCTTGGATCAAAACTGTTTTATCAAAAGAGCCTGTTTCTGACAGCTGGAGGGAGTTTGGAAGCTCCACTGGCAATGTTTGCCCTTGATCAAGAGCAATGTTTTGTCGGAACCCGATGCCTTTTGCTGTCACTGTAGTGGTAGTTGAAGCATGATGCGCAGTGAGAACCACCTCAAGTTTAGCTCTCCTCTGATCTTGGTTCAGGTTGTAGAGAAAGGCTGTGACAAACGTCTTCCCAAAGGAATTGGCTGAACATTGCCCTGAAAGAAAGAAAAAAGGAAAAGAGGAAAGGGGAAAGTAAAGGAGAGAGGATCATAGATCGAGTTTCTTAGTTTTCTGTATATCTTTATTGTGGTATAGAAGTAGATGGAATAATCTCTACCCCTGAAAGCCACTTTATACTGTTTGGACCAGAGTGGTTGACATTTGATTACTTGTACTGTGGAACAGGGACTGTAGTGGCTGAGTGGTTAAGAGGCTGAACTTGACAACTGGAAGGTCGGCAGGTCAGACGTTCAAGACCCAGATGCTGCAAGACAGAGGGAGCTCCCATTTCTTTCCCAGCTCCTGTCAACCTGGCAGTTCGAATGCAAAATGTGTAAGTAGATAAATAGGTACCACTTTGGTGGGAAAGATAACCGTGTGATTAGGCACCTAGTCATGCCTGCCACATGACCATGGAAACATCTGCAGATGCAGACAGCGCTGGCTCTTTGGCTATTAATGGAGTTGAACACCAAATCGTAGCGTCGGACATGACTGGCTTTCGAGCAAGGCCAACGCTTTCCCTCTACCTTTACTGTGGAACAGTCATTGCTAAGCTGACTGGAGAGCTCAGTGGTTCAGGGATCTGGCTGCACAGCCAGAGGTTTGGAGCTTGATTCCCCACCGTGCCTCCTGGGGGAGAAAAACCCCTGCACAGTTATGGGCAAGCTGCACAGTTCGAGGGTGCCCCAAAGAGAAGGGAGCAGCATGGTCACTTGAATGGATACAGAAAAGCAGTCATACCAGCACACGCTCGCAAAAAATGGCAAGAAAATTCCCTCTGTGTTGGAAAGACTTTTTTCTTACTTTTGGACCTACTTAAGATTTTTTTAAAAAAACGTAGGAAACACAATGAGGAAGCTTATTAGGGAGTTGCCTTGTTACTGTATCTCCAACAGGATTACAACCAAGCTGTAAGCAAGTCTTTCCTCCGCTCTTGCAGTGTGGCCAGTTAATGTCACAGACCCGATGACACCCAATTTCCATAGTATCACTAGGAAATATGCTACTGAATATGAGTGAATTCACATTTCTCTTGCTGTGTAACTGCACCTTTATTCCAGAGAAAAATCCTGGTAGGATTCCAACCAATTTAACTAAATAACTTCATTAGGAGATAGATAAACTGAAGGGATATCTTCCTGGGCCGTACAGAGTAACAGGAGATTCTTCTCTCCCCGCCCCAAATTGGAAGAAGTAACATGCTCGATGGAGTGTACAACTCAAGTAAACGTCCAACATAGTTTACTCACCAGTCCACAGTGCCAAACCACTCAAGAGGAACAGAAAACATCTTACTGCCATGCCTGCAATGAAAGAAAGAGTTTCTTAAAGGAGTGTTGTTTTTAAATTTCTCATGAAAAGTTACGTCCCAAATCAAGAGTCTGTCCTACGGAGAATTTTTTTTTTTTTTTTTTTTTTGTGAATATGAATTTACAAATGTTGCTGTTGTTGCACTTATGCCCTGCCTCTCTAGGCGGCTGACAACATAAATGGAAGTTAAATTTTAACACTATCTGGAAGGGCACACTTTGCCCAGTTCTGATTTAGACCATTAAAAGGCCTCTTCTCTGACTTTGGTACTGGTCAGTTCTGTTGGACTACAATTCCCATCAATCCCAGGCCACATGTTATCTGGGAGAGGTAAAGGCTGCAGTCTGGTACAAGATGTGTCCTCCTAGTAGCTCCAGTCAACCCAAAAGTCATCAGTTTCTTCTTCTGCAGAAGATTCTAAACACTTTCCAAAAGGTATGAGGACCATATTATAATCTTCTGATAAAGAATGTAGCAAAACTAACACAATGAAATGAAATGGATTAAAACAACAACGACAATGTGCTTGAATATCCAAAGAGGATTTAGTCAGAAAATGAAATTATTTTATGTTCCTATCAAACCCTGGACTGCCAAAATGAAGCGACTTTATTCATTTTGTTGTTGCAGAAAATGAACAAAATATTGTAAATGAAACTAAAAGACAATCGCTTAGTAGGTTAAAAAAGTGCTTGGCTATGCAGTTAAGCGACTAGGCTGAGTTCACCTGTTTAGACCCTCATGGTACCTCTTAGAAGATGGTTCAGTGAAGATCGTTTGTAATGTGTGAGGCTATACACCCTGCTATGTGTGCAAGCTGTACAGTTCCAGGGTGACACCCCAAGGGTGGATTGGTAAACTGCTCCTGTCAATTGTATGAAAGTTTGGGAAGGTCCACCATGAGGTGGAGGTAAATTGACAGTACATATTAGCAAAGCTGGATCCAACACAGACACCCAAACTGTATGCCTTATCCTTTGGAAGTGTGTACGCGTGACCTTATTCAGAATAGTAGCATAGTACACAAACCTACACTTGCTTCCTTTGGAGAAAGCCGCAATGAACTCACTAGAACAGGGCTTCTCAATGTTTCTGCTCCATGGGGAGGACCACGTCCGCTCAGACAGCTGGGTGGACCAGACATGTGGGTTCCCCCTGCCGTAAATTCCACTGGTGCATTTGTGCATGCACATTTACGGCTGTCGTAAACGCGTCCCTTCTGCTCCTGGGGGCTGTTGCCACAGGCCAGATGGTTTACCACCACGGGCCGGGGCTGGCACACAGGCCATAGGGTGCTAATCCCTGCACTAGAATATGCTTTCGGCAGACACTGCTGTGCATTAGTAATAACAGCAACAGTCAAACTCCCTAAATTAAAAATGTAACTCAATTGGATGACGTGAAAGGCAGCAGATCATTTCTCAGTGCAAAGCAGACATTAGAGAGAACAGAGCAGAAGAACTAAGAGACTTCTCGGCTCCTACAAGTGGTTACTAAAGACGCATATGTACTCATCCACTGCAACCTTGTTTACATGGCATGTCGTCTACTTTATATCCTCAACAGCACTGAAAAATAAAGGATTGTAGACTTACTGAAACAATCGCCCCCAACCTGGTAGCCTCTAGATGTCCCCCCCCCCCTCCTTATGATCTACTGTCTGGCACAAAATACGACTTATAGCTCAAAATACTTGGCCGGAAATCCATTGTGCAAAGATGTCCAAGATACATCCTTCTTCTGCTCCAGAATGATGCACCCTTGTCCAATAGGATTTTATAGCCAAAGTTGGACAAGATCCCTTAGATATCACAGCCAGTTGACACCAGCTGTGCTGGCTTGGAGATTTTCAGAGCTCAGCCCATTAAGCAACTTTAAATGAAATGGGTTAAATAAGTATGAAATAAGATTAAGCAAATAATAATTTTTCCAAGCTCTGGTCACATAGCACCATTCAAAGCATTCTCTTACCTTCAATAAAGAAGTCCTGGCTTGGTTAGAAAGAGCTTGGCTTAATAATTTCCTTTGTCTTCATTCGGGTGCTTCCACTTTTATAGATTAAGTGAGCCAACAGTGATTGCCTAATGAACTTCTGAAGAAATAAACACAGCTCTCCAAATGGGCTGGGTTTACTGTCCTGAACAGCGTAGGAGCCAAAATGTGGGGGGCATCAACAAGTTTCAAAAACACATTTCAACACTAAAAAACCTGGAACAAAACATAAATTTCCATAAATGAAACCAGGTTGATTGCTAATTCTATCAATTGCTGTTACAAATTGCCTTTGATTTATGGCAATTCTATGAGTGGTCTCTAAAATGCTCTGTCCTAATCATCCCTGTTTGGGTCTTGCAAACTCGGGCCTGTGGCTTCCTTTAGAGCAGCGGTTCCCAACCTAATGCATGTGGGCCAGATCTGGCCTGTGGCACTATTTCATGTGGCCCTCCCACCCCTTCAAGGATATTTGAGAAACAAAAGCTGTTGGGACAAAATGGCCACACACACACACACACCCCATCGTGCAAGGCAGAGCAAAATGGCCATCTGGCCCTCGAAGCTGACAGAGCGTGTGACCTGGACCCCAGCTTGAAAAGGTTGGGAACCCCTACTTTAGAGAGTCAATCCATTTCATTTTTGGTCTTCCTCTTTTCATGCTGTCTTCTATCTTTTCAGCATTACTGTATTGGCCAGTGAATATTACCTCCTCTTGAGGCGCATGAAATATGGCTGCCCCAGGATCACCACTTTTGCATCCAGAGATACAGTAGTATGCAAAAAATCCTAGGCCACCACCAGCTGGTTTGAGGAAAAGTCAATGAGTTATTTAGGGGGCATAACTCAGACCCCTGAGCACACCAAAACTGGAGGAAATCTTCTGCTGACTCTCCACTCAACTCTCTCCAACTTTGGTGAAGTTTGAAGTTAGGCTGTCTGATTTATACCTCCCACACCCCCATCCCCCCCATTGAATTTCCCCCCAAACCAGTTGGTAGTGGCTTAAGATTTCTGCACAGCACTGTAGCTGAGGTTTGATATGCACTAAGACCAACTTGTCCATTTTTCTAGCAGTCCATGGTATCTGTCAAGCCCTCCTCCAGCATCATAGGCCATACTCAGTGGTGGACTCAAAAAAAAATTACTACCACACTGTGGGCGTGGTATGGTGGGCATGGTCAGGGAGAAAGCCCTGTGTTGCACCCAAATTAGGACTACTTTATTTCAAAACTTGGATGGGCAGAGGGGCCAGCCAGAATTTCTACTACCGGTTCTGGCAAGCCGGTGAGAACCTGCTGATGCCCACCACTGGCCATATTTCAAATGAACCATTTCTGTATGTCTGTTTTTTTTTTTAACTGTCCAGTTTTCACACCCATAGATGACGATCAGAGAAACAAGAATGTGGATAGTCTTGGTCCTGATCTTCAGCCACATATCTATAAACTTGATGATCATTTCTAATTCCTTCATTGCTGTCCTTCTGAGTGTCGGTCTCCTTCTGATTTCTTGGCTGCAGTCTTCATTTCTATTGATGAATGAACCTTGGTATGCAAAAACTTTTACTCTCTCAATGTCTTCCTTATGGACCTTAAAGATGCGCAGTTCTTGGAATTCCATTCCTCACAGGACGTATTGGAAAGAGGCGAAGGACAAAGACCACAAGGTAGACCCAGAGGAAGGTGGAGAGATAACATCAAGGAACACCAAAGAATACTGGTGTTGGCTGCTAGAAGTACCAGAACAAGAACCATGCATCTGCGGTAAAAGACGAAGGAAAGAAGAAGAAAATGCAGGCTTCTTTGGCAGGTCTGATTGCTCTGGCATGGAGTTTTAAAGGAATTAAGAGACTGGAGGGAAAATGTAATAACAGAAAGCATGAAGAGATTTTCCCTCATGCATAGTCAACAAAAGTGGGGAACTATTTAGACCAGGCTGGCTGGGCAGATCTGAGGTCTGGGCCAGACGGTCACTCAGGCCGGTTGGATCATTTGACTCCCTATTAAACACACACACCCCCCCCCTCTGTGTTCTTAGCTTAAACCCCTCTGTGCTAAGAGGGATTTAAGGAGAATGAAAGGCCAAAGGTCAGAGGATTTTCTGGCCTTGTCTGTAGATAGGAAGAAATGAGATTAGTTGCAGGTTTCATTGCCAAGCAAACTCCTCATTATCAGATTCCCAGAATATTACTTTGGGGATTTTTCTGTTTACGGTAAATAGAAAGTGAAAATAGGCATCTCTTCTGCTGAACTGTTCCAAAGGACAAGCAAATATCCAAATGGCATATAATATATAATAACATTTTGTGTTCCATCCCCATGGAAGATGTAACCTTTAAGGCTTTCATCGTGAGTTGGTTTTCACCAAGTAGGGTGGCATATAAATCGAAATAATAATAATTATTATTTAGCTGTATTTTAATTTTTGCTTTTTAATTTTTACTATTTTTAAATTTTAACCTATTATTAGCTTTTGTGATGGGTGGGTTTATATTGTGGGATTGTATAATTGGTATGTTTTACTTGTTGTCAGCCGCCCTGAGTCATTCGTCAGGAGGGAGGCATAGATATATGATGATAAAATAAAAATAAAAAATTTACAGGAAAGTAATATTTCCTAGCTCAAGCCTTTCCCATTTAGTATTGTCTACGCTACACTCAGATGTCCTTCTTCTTCTTCTTCTCCTCCTCCTCCTCCTCCTCCTCCTCCACGTTGTTCTCCTCCTCCTCCTCCTCCACATCCTCCACGTTCATCTTCTTCTCCTCCTCCTCCTCCTCCTCCACGTCCTCCTCCCTCCACGCCTCATCCTTGTCCTTCTCCTCCTCCTCCTCCCACACATCAGGTGTTGAGGGAGAAGCAAGGTTCTTGTGCTGGCATTTCTAGTGGTCTCCACCAGTGTCATTAAGTGTTCTTGTAATATCTCTTTGATGTTGTCTCCACCTTTCCCAGGGTCTTTGTCCTTCTCCAATTTCCACGCATGCCTTCTAAGGTATGGAATTTCAAGGCATTCTCTCCAAACGGGGAAAATGCTTTATTTGTTTTCTCTGCATGTACTGTGCAAGATCGGTTATCTTTCTAATTTTGCAACTTGGACACTCTGCAGGTGCAAAATCTCCTCCAACACCATGCCACAATGTTTATCGCACAACTGCAGTGATTCACTACACTTCCCTTTATGTCCTCAACCACACGCTGAAAGGGGAACTTGTCTCAAATTGGATATGGCAACCCCAAATAATCAAAAACATACATCTGTTTTACACAGAATTCTGAAAAACACGATGGCTGAAAGTTCATGAGTGCTGACATTGAAAACATGTCAAAAATCTGTTTCTCCAGAAGTAGAATAATCAGTGTACAGTCAAACCTCGCATAAAGAGCGACTCACTTAAAGAGTAACTCACTTAAAGAGCAGAATTTTCTCTGAATGTTCACTTCGCTTAACAAATAAAACCAACCAAAAACTCGCTTAATAAATAAGTCGGGGTTTGCAATCCCCCCCACGATTGGTCACTTCCAATGGTGTTTTGCTTAAAGAGCAAACTCACTTAAAGAGCAATCCTGTGGAACCCATTATGCTCTTTAAGTGAGGTACCGCTGTATTATGCCTAGGAACTTGACAAGTTAGGTATTAAAAAACACCAATTCCTCACAACTGTTCTTAATCTTCAGCAACATTTTTGAAAGGGGGAGGGGGAATACACAGAGGGGTTTAAGGAGAATGAAAGGCCAAAGGTCAGAGGATTTTCTGGCCTTGTCTGTAGATAGGAAGAAATGAGATTAGATGCAGGTTTCATTGCCAAGCAAACTCCTCATTATCAGATTCCCAGAATATTACTTTGGGGATTTTTCTGTTTAAATAGAAAGTGAAAATAGGCATCTCTTCTGCTGAATTGTTCCAAAGGACAAGCTAATATCCAAATGGCATATAATATATAATAACATTTTGTGTTCCATCCCCATGGAAGATGTAACCTTTAAATATATAAGGCTTCAGTATCTAGAAATCTTAATATTTTTGTGAGCTACTTATGCAGAAATGTGTTTCTATGGAAGGATCACAATAATTTTTTTCTTCTTTCACAGTTCTATTAAATCAGGCTTTCTCAACATTTTCATGCTGAGGGCCAGATCACGCTCCCTCGGACAGTTGAGCGGGCCAGTTACGTGGTGCCTCTCACCCGGAAGTGGAAGTAAAACACATCCCGCATGTGCGTCCTGCATTCTGCACATGCGTGGAGTGTGTTTTTCTTTCACTTCTGGGAACAGTGAGGGTGTCGGGGACCAGATGAAATGGCGTTGGGGGGGGCGGGTTTGGCCCATGGGCCATAGGTGGAGCTGGGTTAGTGGTACCGGTGTCATGCTGCGATGCAGAAGGCAAATGAAAGACCATTGCATTCTATTGCTCCCAGGTCAATCTTCATCGCTGATCGCTATGAAGATAACCAATATTCAGAATCGGATACAGCACTTAGAGAGAAAGAAGTTGCTTGGTTCATTTAGGTATCATGGTCCTATTGACAGGAGCACTGATTTCTTTATAAGCAAATGATTAGTGATAGATTATTTTTTATGGAAAATATGCATGGTAGCTGAAGCTCACTAGGGCCTCTGGGTAAGAGTGAAAAATAGAAGCAATTTCAGATATTTGCAGAGCTGTTTCTCATAGTGTATGGATGTTGTCTGATGGTAATTGTTGACCTTTTATTGTATGAAGACAAGAAAAGCCACCCTTTAAGAGAGAGAATGCTCCAGGGATTACAGTATTATGCTTTGAGACAAACGGTCAGTTCTGTTAAACAACTAGGGATGGGAAAGAAATTCATGGTAACCTTAAAAAAAATGAGCAAATAAAAATCAGTTAACTTGTGGCCTGCAAGGAAATTGTGTACATATCACCTGGCTTTCGCTCTTTGGGAAGAAACCTCCAGAGGCAGATTCTTTCTTTTCATTTCATGCATTATCATTCTGAATGATATGGTAATAAAAGCACATAGTTCGAAATGGATCTCTTTTTATTTAAAGAAAAAATGTTAATACAAAGCAAAAGCAAAAAGCAATCACACTTATATACAGTGGCAGGCAGAGAAAAATTTCGCTACCACACCGTGGGCGGAGCCTATATTGCGGGCAGATCCTATGTCATGGGCGGAGCCTACATCAAGGGCGGAGCCTACGCCATGGGCGGTCTAGCCATTCCTGCCATATGGCCATGTGTACATCTGCAAACACAGGTGGCACTGGCTCTTTGGCTGTAAATGGAGAGGAGCACTGCACCCTAGAGTCGGATAGGACTGGCTTTTGAGCAAGGGAGACCTTGGACCACTTGCAGGGACAAAAAACCCTGATGTCAAATTTGAATATGAATCGACTCCGCTGTGCAAGGCCGCCCGGATTTGGAGGAGGAGGACATGGAGGGGGAAGTGGGCAGGGTGGGGCAGGGAGGTGGGTGTGCCCCACCAATTTTGCCACACACCCCTGCTCAAAGCCTCCCCCCAATTTTGCTACCCTCCTGCCCGGGGTGTGTGCAAACCTATTGCTGCCCACCCCTGCTTCTATACCGCCCCATATAAGCCCTTAGTGCACTCTCTGGACATTTCACAAGTTAGTTAGCATTTTGCCCCCAACATCGCTGTTAATGAAGCCAAGCATAAAGTGACAGGATGCCTCAAATCTAAACCAGTTGAGAAAATATACCCTCCTGTTGGTATTGCTCCACCTCAGATCAGGAGAGAAGCAGCAGCATTAAAGAAGGGTATAGAGGTTTTTGGACTAAAACTCTCCAAAGCCTTCCCCAGCTTGGCAGTACAGGCTGAAGATGTGTCAACCTCCCCTACATACACCGCTTGGAGTCCCTAAATGCAAGACCAAAATGCTGGAGTAGCAGCTGCTGTCAGACAGCAACACACTTGGCGTGAATGTGGAGATACACAGAACCCAATGGCTCATTTCTTGGTCTGCTGATTGCTGCCAGAGACATTGAGGACTTGGGTTTGGGCAGCAGCAAAGCAAAGAAAGTGGCTTCCCTTTGGCAGGTCATGGGTATACCTGAGTGTTTTGACTGCCAGTTACTCATTATTCAGTGTGCCAAATGAATTCAGTCTCCATCTCCCGTGTGGTGGGTGCTTGTGTGTGTGTGTGTGTGTGTGTGTGTGTGTGTGTGTGTGTGTGTGTGTGTGTGTGTGTGTGTGTGTGTGTGTGTGTGTGTGTGTGTGTGTGTGTGTGTGTGTGTGTGTGTGTGTGTGCTACAACTCTGTGCTTCAACAGAAGACAAAAGGAAAACACACCTGTTTGTTGGCCTTCCTACCTATACAGCAGGGATTCTCAACCTGTGCCCATGGGCCAGATGTGGCCCATGGTGCCATTTCATCTGGCCCACCACCACCTCCACCACACCAGGAAGTGCCATGTGGTGTAGGAAGGGCAACATGGGCTGTCAAGCCCCCCCCCATCTGTCTGAGGGAGTGTTTAAAGCCCGTGTCAAAGAATAGTTTAAAAAAGAATGGAGGTGCAGTTTTGCTTTTGCTTTTAGCTTGTTGTTGTTTAAGAAAAAGCTGATGACTTGTCAAATTTGGTAGAAAACACACCCTTCCTCACAACTGCATTTAATTACATACCGAGAGAGATTTAAGGAGAACGAAAGGCCGAAGGTCAGAAGATTTTCTGGCCTTGCCTGTAGATAGGAAGAAATGACATTAGAAAGGACAACTCCCTAGTTTTAGAAGTCTTTAGCCCTCCAGGCATGGAGGACCTCGACGGTATTCAACGAGGGGTCGCCATTCGGCAGCTTTAGGTCATCAGAACCATTTCCATTGAAATTTCCACATGGGGCACACAGCTTCTCTGCAAACGTATCCTTGACTTTCACCGTCACTTGTCCATCAGGACGAAGATGAACCTGCAGCTTAGAGGCTTGGTCAACCAGGAGGCCATCCTGAAGCCGTCTCACGGATATGTCTCTGGAGACATTGTATGGCAGCTTTACAGAGCGCCCATTCACCTGGAAACATAAAATAAATCAATCAATATAAATAAAGTACTTAAGGAAATGCTAAAAGGTGAAGGTACTTGAGGAAGGTTTCTTAAAACATACGTGTTGAATTTTAATTCTATGTTGAAGAATTTCTCATCTTTTTGGTCTTCACTTACCCAAGTCCGGTTGTTCTTTTTCAGAGTGATGGATGCATCCCTGAAGAAAACATAGACAGCCCTGCCAACAACCAACGCATCCTCGCTGTCTTTTCCGAAACTCACAGACACCCTGAACCAGGAAGGAGAGTTCTCATTGCAAACAGAAGATATGTCATAAACGCCGTCGCAGAGGTATTTTCCTGTGGGGCCATCAAAAGAAGTGAGCTGGGCTGTAGGGCTGAGTGTGCACTGGCCTTCTCTGCGCTCACAGACCCGCACGCCGTCTCTCAGTGCACAGATTTCTTCAGGCCCACAGCGAATTTCCTCAGAGACAACCTGGCCTGGGGCAGTACAAACGATGTTCTCTGTGCAGTTGCTTGAAAAGATGCTCTCTCCAGACTGTTGGAAAATCCCCAGATAATGAATAGAATTGTGACATTTGGTGGGGAAAGCACAAATATTCAAATAACATTTGCTTCGTTTAATTTATTTACACATAACAGGGATAATCTTATTTCTAAGTTACACTTGAATAATTACACTTGAAGCAAGTTGCTGTTCATTAATGAGGCTCTCGTTAATTCCAGGGAATGTATGCAATGATGAAGCTGCAAGCACACGCAGGAATGGAACCAGTACCTTATGAACAAGTGGCAATTGGTCAGCAAGAAGTACAAAATTTCCTTACGTGACCATCAAACTTTGCCAGAGCAAGGGGATAGGCAAAGGGGTGACCACCTCACTAGCTTTAATGGCTGGGCTGGCCCTGAGATTTCTCAAAGGAGTTCTACTGGAAGGCACTGACAAGCCACTCTCCACTCACTTCCTCTAATTTCTTTCAGAGATTCTGGTCAATAGCACATTTTGGCACCTGAAGCTCACCTTACATCATCTCTGCCCAATGAACAGGACAAAACTGCCATGTGCAAGATTACATACCAATCTTTAACACCTAGCATACACTTCCATTACACCACATGGAAGTGTATCCAGGTGACTGGATAGCTAAGTGGTTTAGGTATGCCAGAGGATGTGAATTTGATTCCTAGCTCTGCCTCCTGGGGAAAGAACCAGCTTGTTTGTCCTTGGGCAAGCTGCCCAGTCCCAGGGTGCAACCAGAAGATAGGAAGGGTAAACCATTCTACCTAGAAACCCCTGGAAAGACTTGCATGAGCGAGAATTGACTTGATGGCAGGAAATTATCTTCTGTTAAAGTTCATTTCCATTATGTATCCATGATTTTCCACCGGCAAATTTATCCCACCTATAAGAAGGTGCAAAACATGATCAATGGATATGAACATACCTTGAGGTAAAGTCCGTCATGCACACATCCACACTTTTCTATAGGCACACAAGTTTGTCCATCAAACATGTAGCCTTCATCACACTGGCAGCCTTCGAAACAATTACTTGTGCACTGGAGTGGAGTGTATAAGCTGGCACAGCTGTCATCACAGAGTGAAGTGCAGATGTCATAGTGACTGTGCGTTGGGCAGCTGAGGGCTACAGATGGAGAAAGCAAAAGGAGGGGGAGAGAGAATTTTAAAAATCTGATAAGTGCAACTCAAAGTCTTCTAACAAAGTCTTTCCATTGTGACTATCCCAACATAAAGCCTTATATATATATATATATTTAATCAAAACCAGTGTTTCTTAACCTTTGGTTTTTTGGACTTCAATTACCAGACGCCAAAGTCAATACCCCAAAACACTGATCAGCCAATGTACTGACTATAGCTGTGTGGGTTGAGGATGATGATGGAGGACAGAGGTGCCTGGAGGGCGGTGGTCCATGGGGTCGTGAAGGGTTGGAATCGACTGTGGGAATGAACAACAACAAGTGGCACCATGCTTTGGGCCTCCTACACTGCAACTTAACCAACTGTTCCACAGGTTGAAAGAATCAATGGTGCTAGAATATAAGAAGTCCTGCTTCTATAAGACAAGGGAACATGGCGGACAAAAATTTAATACCATCAGAAGAAGTAGGCACTGATATCTGAGACAAGCTAAACTCTGGAAAGAAAACCAAGAGGCAGAAAAACACAGATGAGGAATAAATTAGCAGTAAAGTTAAAGAAACAGATAAATTGGAAATCATGAATAAGAAAGGGTACAAAAGGTGAGAGAGATTTCTTCTTCAAGTGCCATATCTGAATATTTTGAATATTGGCTATCATCATGGTGTTCAGCCATGAAGACTGTCCTGAGACTATAATGCAGTGGTCTTCCATTTTCCTTCCACATCACAGCATGACATCTATACCAGTGATCCAGTTCCGTGAGTCACTTTCTGGTCCTGAGCCCTTTTGGCACACAAAGTCCCTCCTCAGACCTAGGCCAGGATGGATGAAGCTGCCGTCCTCCATCAAGATGGATATAAGCAGGATTTAATCCATTTGGGGACCATCACCCTTCCCTCTGGACTTTGCCATCCAAGGTGTTAGTCCTCAGAGTTGTATTAGGTTAGTTAACTGCTGCATGACAATTGACATTGAGTGGCTGGCAGTAGGGTCTACTCTATTACTATAGCAGGAGAGCCTGGCCAGACTGGGAGGGAAACTGCAAAACTGGAAATGCAGGGAAGTGAAAGATATTTGAGAAGAAAACCTTGAAGAGGTGAACAGAGAAGAGAAGAGACATGACTACTGAAGGAGTAAACGCACAAAGAAAGAATTCAGGGAAGCCCTGCCAGAACATTGGGGAAAGATTAGGATGTGTCACATGTTGATACTAGGCTGCTATAGAAGGGCCACTGCAGTAATAGACAATGACCTCAGAAACAGAGTACCAAGGAAAGGTACAATTTGACTGGGGAAAAGTGGACAAGAAGGGAAATTTTAAAGAGCTGAGGACTCTAGACTAAAAAAGGAAAGTGAAAAGAAAACACGTGCAGAATTGCCGCCTTAACTTTAGAAATTACATAGAAGCATAAGCCTGCCAATTACAGCTTCTATTGCAGGGGTTCCCAACCTAAGACCTGTGGGCCATATCCAGCCCACAGCACCATTTCATGTCCCCCCATTTGAAAAACAAAATGGCATCCCCTTTGAAGCTGTTGGGACAAAATGGCTGTCCCCCATCTTGCAGGCAGGGCAAGATGGTTGTCTGGCCCGTGAAGTTGACTGGGAGAGCGTGACCCAGCCCCCCCGGCCTGAAAAGGTTGGGATCCCCCCATTCTATTGTGATGCAGATGTGCAAGCTGACTAGCAGAGCTGCAGCTGTCCCACGAAAGGGCTTCCAACACGAGAGGAGTGAACAAGAGAAGCCCATTTTGCAAACTTACGGCAGAAGGAAGCTGATCTCCACGCCTTAACCTCAGCTCCAGCCTTCTGACATGTGGCTGTGAAGGCTTGAAGGGACTGACAGAGGGACTCTTGTGCTCCAGTGGCCCACATGTCATATAGGCAGTTCTCGAAGTATGCAGCAGGGCTCACAAGCGTGTGACAGTCCTCGAATGGGCCTGTCTCAGATGTGATCATTCCGCAAGAAGTCTCTTTCTCATAGTCTGCCGCATCGTCTGGCTCCATGGGAAGGGGTTCCTCAACAGTGCAGCCATCAGAGCAGCTGACTCCGCCTGTAGGCAAGCGCCAAGAGGTCCCAAAGTCCACCACACTTGTTGTCAGAGTTCCATTGGGTGCCGCGAAGTCATCATTTGGATCCCCATTGAAATTGCCACCAAGACCCTGCACTTGTCCCTGGTAAGTGAGGGGAACAGTAACCTGGATGTTGGATGATGTGTCATAGAAGACTGTGAATCCATCAGGAGACCGAACAATGATATTGTTCCCTTCCTGAGTGATCCAGGGTTTCCCATCATATTTAATGAATGGCAAATTGTAGTACTCTCCATCCACCTGCATGAACAGCAAAAGAGAAATAATATTATTCAAGGGTTATCAGGCAGATAACTGGCTGCAGTGTTTCCAGACTAGATGATCTGGGACTAAAACTCCCCAAAGCCTTCTCCAACTTGGCAGAACAGGCCAAGATTTTGGCGAGCTACAGTCCAAGGACACCTGTGGACCCAAGGTTGGGAACCACTGCTTTATTAAATGAGTAGACTTGTGCATGTACGAGTGATCTGCAGGAAAAAAAACACATAACATGAAGATAAGTATCAATTTTCATGGACCTTTTACAACAGAAATCAGGGACTGACAAAGTCAAATGAAATGAGCTCCTTCTTAGCAAATCAACTTGACAGATTTACAGTATCTGACTTACCATAACTTTCCATTTCATGCCTCTCTCCAAGACAACAGTATGTTCATCGATGAAGATCAAAACTGATTTTATTTGCGTGGAAGATTCATCCTCAAGTTTCTCATACTGTACCAGCACTGAGAATTTCACACGCTGAGGATCCTCCTCGCTAGAGATTTTGGCCAAGACATACGTGCCAGGGGCACGGAAATGGAAGCCCCTTCCATCAAAGGAAGTATAGTGCAGGCCACCATAAACTGTTGCTGTTCCATATCCCACAGGGTAGCAACCCTGGACCCCGTTCTCTACACTGCACACCTCTTGAGGACCACAGGAGAACTGCTGGCAATTGGTGCTACCGTTGTTCGTACACTGGCACCTGTACTGGCAAGAATTGCTGGGGTAGAATTCTTCTCCCTTCAGATAGTAAATGCCTTGGTGCACACAACCACACTCTGAAAGAGGAACACACTCTTGACCACTAAGGATGAATCCAGAGTCACAAAAGCAGCCTTCTGTACATGGAGCATCACACCTCTTTGGAGCGGCAAAGCTGTTGCATGTGGCAGGGCAGCTAGTTCCACAGACTTCATAGTGGGAATTGGGTGACCAAGAAAGACCTGGATGGAAAGGATAAGCAATTCCCCCCCTGAAATCATCACAACATAGCATGGAGTAGTTGTAGAGTAGACTGAAAGCATAAATACAATTATTAGTCCCGATGGGAGCAGGCTTGTTGAATCAATTAGACGTATACAAGTGTTGCCTTACCAAATACTCAATTATATATTGAGTTTCCTTTAGGTAGTACAGGTAATAGGATTTTAAGGCACGGCATTTAGGAAGCCAGAAAAGATATTCATTTCAGCTCTGTCCTCATGTTCATCAGTTAAAAGGGATTCCCTAAGGAAAACATCACAGATTCTAATAGACGTGACTCTTAGATACTACCCCAGTCTGGGTGTTGTTCCAAATTTTATGTGTGCTATTTAAAATGTTGACCTTATCCTAGAGACAGAGTTCAATTCTGGCAATACAGTTCAATTCGTGTAAAGCCTAGAACAATTTTTTTTTATCACATCAGAAGCACACAAAGGTGCTTTCTGGGCTGAAAGGATTTTTGCTGGAGAAATTCCACTCCGGGGATGCCTGAATGAGGCTCCTTTCATATCCCCAAGAACTTTGACCACTGAAATGGTCCCTATTCTAGGGACTGAGTTCAATTCTGGTGGTAGGGTCCATCTCCTGTAAAAGCCTCCTGCCCCTCATTAAATTAGATTCCATCTTAATGGTGGAATCTAATTTAACTTGATGTCACATGGTATGCCTGATGTTGGATCCTTTTTAAAACTAAATTTGATTAAACTGGGATCAGATGCACCCTGTTAGTCAAAGATGAAGGAAGTAACACTTACTGCAGAAGGAAGGCGATCTCCATTGCTCAATCTGCACACTGTGAGCTTGGCAGTCTAACACATACGCACTGATAGCACTGGCCAGAACATTAGGTTGACCCTTGAATTGACAAGTGTCGAAGACACAGTCCTCAAAATAGTATGTTGGGTCAATCACAGCATGGCAGCGCCTGAATGGCCCATCCTGTCTAATGAGAATTCCACAGTAACGCTCAGCTCCATAGACTTGTTTCTCTGCTGAAGTGCAAACTGGGCAGTTGTTTGTGCATCCTGCTGAGCACCCGGGAACCTCTTTCAGCTTCCAGCTGTTTGCAAATTGCGTTATGTCCCTGGTCTGCTTTCCATCCTTCATGGTGAAGTCGTCACTGGGATCTTGATTGGCGTTGCCACAGAGACCACATACAGAATCGGCATAGGTGCTGGGAAGAATTACCCTGGCATTGCTATACCAATCAAAAGTAACTCTGACATCAAAGTCTGTCACAATCATACCGTGGATTCCACTGATGTAGCTTTTCACCTTATTCTCATAGGAGAATGGAAGTTTCAAAGAGATTCCATTGACCTGGGGGGGGAAAACATGGGAAAGATATCATGGGATGTTGTTTTCTTTTACACAGATTTGACCTAACTGAAATTAGTGATGGGATAGATTAGTAATTTATGAGTTGCCCTTTGAGGTTTATTCATCTCCGCTGGTTCAAGCTAGAGAAAAGAATTCCTAGTCTCATGACACAAATTTATCATTTAATCATTTATCACAAATGATTAGACGACAAAGACTGTCCATTCAGGAGTGTTTTAGTAAGGTTAGATTGCCTCTCTTCTCAAATTGTTCTTTTTACTGCCACTGGCTTGTTCTTCATCATGCTTTACAAACTGGGCTAGTAAGGAAATCACTTCAGGTGGGAGATGATCAATAGTTTGGAAAGGACCACTTGGATGAATTTCTTTTGGGAATGGCAGCTCCCAGAATTTCTTGGCCAAAATAGCCAGTGGTGAATGGGTAGTTCTTGACCCAAAAAGTAAAATTTTCCAAGTTCTGGAAAAGTCAGGAACAGCAGATGCCTTCCCACTAGCTTCTACTGTATGTATGTATGCAGCGATGGGATGTTACCAGTTCAGACCAATTCACCCGAACTGATATCACCCATCAAGAGAGGGTTGCTGGGGGGGGGGGGTAAACCCCCAGGCAACTGGTTCAGTTGCCTCTCTGGGGCCCCCTCCAGAAATATATGCGCATGCGTCAAACCTCCATTTGACGCATGTGCAGTTCTATTTTTTAGTGTGCATGCATCAAATAGATCTATGCTGGATCAAATCAAAAACCTTTCTAGGCCAACGTTTTCTTCATGTAGTGGCCAATCAATAGTTTATGTAGATAGCAATGGCAGAATATAAACACCTTCAAGCCCTATGGGTCTATACCTGAACTTTACGTGGATATTGTTGACTCAAGCTGATGGTCATGTTGTAGACTTCCAGAGTCACCGCTTTGGTGAAGGACACTGCCTTGCTTCCTCGGTTATTATTCTCAACCGTGACCAAAAATGGTGTGAGATTGGGGTTTTCGATGCAGACCCCTGCCATCTGATAAATGCAGCTCCCCATGAAGTCATACTTCTTTCCATCGAAGGTACTATAATGAAGGTCTCCAAATGCCTTGCAGGTAGAATACGTGATGTCATAGCAGCCTCGGACTCCATTGACCACGATACATTTCTTATTGTCCTTGCAAGAGATCTCCAAGCACACTGCCCGACCTAACCGGGGTTCACATCTACACTGAGTGTGACAATCTTCGTCAGGCCAAAATTCTTCCCCTGCATTGTAGTGGACATCTTTGTGCATGCACCCACAACTCATTATCGGGACACATGTCTCTCCGCTAAGGACATAGCCTTCGTTGCACTGACAGGTTTCTGCACAGGGTTCTTTGCACCTGGAGGGGGCTTTCCGATCAGTACAGGTGGCTGGGCAGACAGTTCCACAGGCTTCATAGTGGCTATTCTCAGGACAGGTCAAGGGGATGACAACAGTAGGAGAGACTGGAGAAGGACCTGAGGGGAAAAAATGATGTTAAAATAAACAACACTACCCAGAGATAGAGAGAGAGAGAGAGAGAGAGATCCTATTTGACAACTTAAATGTAGACTTTGTGGATGCAAAATTTATACTTACATATATACATATACGTATACGCAGGATATTTAAGAAATGTTTTTACTGGTTCTATTCCCCCAGTAAGCTTTCATAGCTCAGTGGGAATTTGGAGTCATAGTGCATCATTGGATACCCACTAAACCACAGTGGATAGCCAATGGCTTTTAGAAGTTCGGGTAAAACTAGACTTTCACAGCGTAAGATAGCTGTGATATATATCTTTGTGCTGAACAGGGCTACCAAAACCTTTAAAATCCTAAAACCTTTGAATGTTGCAGTCATATTATAAGCTCACATAGTTGAAAAACCTACAACAATTGATACTGTAAAGAAGGTAGGATAATGAAACATAAATGTATGTGCATCATCATTAGAATAAGAATAAGAATAATTACCAAATGACCCAAAAGATGGTGGAGCAAAACCAAAACCTTCGTAGGCTCTGGTACCAAACATTAAGACACCAAAGGGTGTTCCAGGATGCTCTAGAGAGATGGTTTTCGTTGTGGTGGCCCATCTGCCTTCACCCCAGGAGTAGCCTGAACCAGGGATCTCATGCCACTGAATGCCTGTGATAGGTGCCTTGTCTGCTGTAATGCTACTGATTTCAGAGGTCTTTGCTATGAGAACAATATAGTTCCCAAACTTGTCCAATCCATCAATGTGGTAGGATAAGCCATAACTTGATATGGATGGGATGTTGATGAGGAATGGATCATAGCCTGAGTTTGCTAGCTTGATGCCTCCGAAGAATAATAGGACCTGGATCCCAGCATCAGCAGAGATGTAAAGGGCTTTGGGTGTCTGGACTTCAAACTGGACTACTTCACCTGCAACCAAGTCTTGATAGAGTTTTGATCTCCCTGTTTGATAGTGAATACGAGTACTTGCAGAAGCAACCACATACACGATGTCGCCACTGCCTTGCAAAAACAAGGGAGGGACAATGAAGGAGGTACCCCAACTAGAGACTGGCAACAGCTGCTCAACCACGTGGTCACAGTAGTAGTCTTGCTGAACGCAAACATGCCCACTCAGGACTGCCACTTGTGATGTCGACAGAATCCTGGTGCCAGACAAGTCATCTGCGCTTTGTAGCTGTGCAACGTGGAAAGCAGCAAGATGAAGGGTGAGTTTACTTCCTGCGGCATACGATTGCCCATCAAAAGTCACATTCCCTTTCAGGTGAACATCAACCTTCGCTGGAGTCTGCCAGGCTACGATGGCAAATTCTTTTAAGTAGCTTGTCGATCTGATACCAGGCGGAGTAACGACATAATATTCCGTGCCAAGCTCATGGACTGGAAGGACAGTGGTAGTTGCCGTGGAATATAACTTCCGGTCATACAATACAACAGAAATGTCCTTGTCAGCTTGAATGAAAACGGAATGATCAAATATGCCACTGCCTTTCATCTCTGTAGGGGTTGGGATAGGTATGGGCACCATTTTGCCTTCTCCAACTTTATAGCTTTTCCGTGTGGATGTTTTGCTCAGTGTCACAGTTACTGAAGTGTCCCTGTAGCAGCCAGTCAGGAACAGCTGCAAGCTTGTTTCCGAGGGCCATCTTGTCTCGAAGTTTTCCATGAAAGCGGTGATGAATTGTTTCCCTTGGAATCCAGCTCTGCCATGACCTGAAGGAGGGGAAAAAAAGAGAACAGTCCTGGTGAAACCAAAATAGTTTTACACCCAGGGAACAATAAACCAGATGCGCAGTTGCAAGATGGGGGATACTTGGCTTAGTAATATTACGACCAAAAGGATCTTGGAATTGCTGTAGATCATGGGCTAAATATGAGTCAGTATTATTATTATTATTTGTCCAATTTGTTATCCCGCCCCAATTAGGTAAACCCAACTCTGGGCGGCTTACAACACAACCAGAAAATACATGGCTTAAAACAACAGTACATAGTAAATACACAGCCAATATGACACTCCAACATGCCTCATACATATTAAAATTCACTTCATCCGTTAAAAATTGAGACTACAGTTAATTAAATATTAAAAATTAAGTTAAAATTAAGTTAGAATTAAACTTAAGAATTACACTTACACAAGTTTCAAAACAACAATAGGCCAGAGCAGGGAGGGTGGCTGACTCAACTAGATCAGCCACCCGGCATGAGATCCAACATTCTTAGATCCCCACACTTGCCCTGCCAGCCAGTAGTGTGATGTGGCTGCAAAAAAGGCCAACACTGGTTTTGGCTGCATTAACAGAAGTATACACTGTCCCATAATGCTTAGTGTAAGGGGCTGCAGTGGTTTAGTGGTTAAGACGCAGAACTTAATGACTGGTAGATTAGCAGGTGAGCAGTTAGAGACCCGAGCTCAGCCCCCCCGCCCCCCGCGTCTCTGTCACAGCTCCTGCCAACCTAGCAGTTCAAAAGCAAGAAATTGAAAGTAGATAAATAGGTACCACTTCAGTGGGAAAGTAGATAGCATTCCAGACTCCGATGTCTAGTCATACCAGCCATATGTCCATGGAAACGTCTGCAGACGCAGATAGCAATGGCTCTCTGGCTATAGAGATGAGTACTGAACCCTAGAGTCAGATATGACTGGTTTTCAGTCAAGGGCAACCTCTACCTTTACTAAAAGCAATGCTTAGTGCACTCTCTAGGCAATGCACAAGTTAATTAGCAATTTGCCCCCAAACATGCTGGGGACTCATTTTACCAATCTTGGAAGGCTGGAAGGTTGATTCAACCTTGATTCCCCCCAGGATCGAATGCGCAACGCCAGCAGTTTTGTCAGAGATTCTATTTTGCAAACTAGACAACCATCCTAAAAATTAAAAGGGGGGGAGCTAGAGGCGCCTTCAACCCATTTACTTACCACCCAGTAGCATTAAAACACAAAACAGGAGAAAGATTTTCATTGCTGCCATGCCTGTAAAAAAAAAAAGTGGGGAGGGAAGAAATATTTTATAGCGATTCTTGCTATTTCGTCCCTTCTTGTATTCTCTAAAACAGAGCTTGACATGATAATGCTATTTATTATATAACTTGCTGGAAAGATCCACAGAATGACTCAATAAATGTTTTTTAAAAAAACACCTAATTTGCTCATTGTCCTTTTTTCTTGAGAAAAGAAACCAAACAGTAAACTGGTGATTAGATTGGAAAACAGAACAATGCTCTAGAATTTGACAAAATCTCCTTTAAAAAATAAAGCATGTCTTTCCTTCAAACAGTAGTGAGGAGAAAGTAGCAAGAAAAAAGTTTCTCACTGTGTGAAAAGATTTAAAAAACCCTCTCATTATGCCTTTTGAAATGATCATTATTATTCTCCTGTTAGTAACACTTTACAGATAATGCGGTCCGGTTATATTTGCTTTCGGGCTCCGTAAAGGTCTCTTTTCCTTTTTAAACCTTCGCTATTGAATGTTAGGGAGGACAGCCGGAGAAACTGCCATTGGAATGAGGTTTAAAAGCTGCTGAGAAGGCAAATGTCAGAGAGGAGCAGCGGCAGCATCTAATGTGAAGAATATTTTCCTACCAAGGTAGTTTCCTTCGTTTGGTGTTAAGAGGAGAAGGTAGAGACCAAATGACTCCTTCAGTTGGCCCTTCTGTTAAAAACTCTGAAGACAAGTTAGTAGAATCTCTTCTTATAAGACTTGTGCTAAAACTTCAGAGTAGTCCAAAAGCAGGTTGAGTCAAGTGAAAATCTGCCCTATAAAAGGGGAGTGACTCTGCTTCCGGGTTTAGGAATGAAGGTTTTATTATACTTGATAAACTTTTTGGTTGTTTTGAAAGGAACACAAGTACTTTTAAAAGAACTTGCTTGGCAAGGAACAACAAAGAAACCTCTATTCACATTTTGAAAGTGGTCTTTCTCAAATGAGGACCAAGTCATTTATTAATTTACCCCAGTACGCCTGTGACGTTACTGCACCCTTATGCTTGCTTGCTCTGTGCAGAATTACATGAGTACAAGCCAAGAGAGGCAAAATAAACTTGACTATTCCTCCCATGGTCCAGAGCAGGGATGGTCAAATTGTGGTCTACCAGCCAACGCTGGACTACAACTTCCATCCCCCCTAGTTAGGCATCGGCAATGATGATGTATGCCAGGCTTTCCTGTCTAACCACTAAACAGCTATAGGCATCATTGCTGATCCCAGATACCAATCTTTGTTGACTCATTTTGACGACTCCCTTCAATATTTGTTTAGTCTCAATGTTAAATTAGGTTCACCACTATCCTGACACAGGCTGGTTGTGCAGAAAGCTGCAAACGTCACCCCAAGCAACTTAGGAGGAAGGATAATATACAAGAGCAAACCAGAGACCTAAGGGTTTTCAATCGCGGTTCAAGCCAGTCTCTTACCTTCAGCCATTTTGGCTTCACAAAAGGAGAGTGAAGAACCTCCGTTGCTCCTCTCACTGCCTCTGCTCCTTAGTCTGCTTTTATAGCAACATATATTGAAGCCTAGTTCCACTGAACTGACCAGAAAGCTCTGAGGTTATTCCTGGACAAATAAAAGGTTTTGCCAGACAAGATAGTGTTTGAGGCAAACAAACAAAAGAGCAGAACTCAGCAAACCTTTTACTTCCACATTTCCTACTGGTGATGTCCGTTTATTGAAGGCTAAAGCAGTGGCTCAAGCGGCTAAGAGGCTGACTGGAAGGCAGGAGGTCAGCAGTTCGATTCCCGCGTACTGAAGGACTGAATGAACTTCCGTCTTTGTCCCAGCTCCTGCCAACTTCGCAATTCAAAAACAAGACATTGCAAGTTGATAAATCGGGACTGCTTTGGTGGGAAGGTAAACAGTGTCGTTGTTGTTATGGCCTGGGACCTTTGCACAGCACTGTAATCAATTTCAAGTAGCCATGCAACTATTAATAAAATAACGAGAACATCTCAAATTAGCAGATTGAGTTGTTCATTAACAGTTCATATTAAGAGAAGAAGGCGTACTCATTGTGGCAAATTGCTCTACTATCTTTGTCTTGGACTGCAATAAAGATTGGTTGGTCATTTGTGGTAGACATTACTTCTCCTACAACTTTGTGTAATAGGAAATGCCTACACTGATTTCCTAATCTAAGGCTCTTCGTTACTGGAATTTTCACCAATAGGGTTTGGCCAACTTAAACATGTAATAGGATTCAAGTCGTTCTGTTTTAATTACACTAAATTCTCAAACAACCATTTTAGAATTGTTTTTTAAAATTCCTTTTTTAATTGTACACCCTCCAATGAAATCTGTATGTAGGGAAATAGTAGGAAAAGACAACCTACTTCTCCAAACTTCCAACTTTTCCCCTTTTCTTGTTAACCTACATGCATTCCATAGCGTAACGGAGAAAAATACTGAATTCTCTCTGTCATAATACTTTGTGGTGAACTTTCTGTGTTTCAATGCACAGTAGTTGGGTTGGACTAGCCTAGTGTAACAATCAAGATATTGAATTATACTAAAATCCTGTTCATCAGAATGATGAACAGTGGTAGATCCTGTTTGATAATATTAATTAATGCATGTTCCTCTATTTTTGTTCAAGAAGCAAAACAAAGGTTATTTTTTTTAAAAAAGTAATAAATTTTATTACTATTTTATTTATTATTTATTCACGTTTGCTATCCCGCCCCAATCGGGTAAACCTGACTCTGGGCGGCTTACAGCATAGCTAAAAACACAGACCAAATCCAATAAAAATAATAATGTTTAAAACCTTAGGAATTCATAGGAAAGAATTCATAAGAAAAGATTAAAAACCCGGGGCAGGGGGGGTTGCTGACCCTCAAATCAACCAACCTGCATGGGATCCCGTGTTACTGGGCCCCCATACATGCTCCACCAGCCAGGTTTTTAAGCCTCTTCGAAAAGGTAAGAGCTCTGCCTGTAGGCGCAGTTCCGTTGGTAGGATGTTCCAAAGGGCCGGGGCGGACACGGAGAAGGCCCTCTTCCTAGTGCTAGTGAGGCGAGCCTCTCTGGCCGATGGAATAACAAGAGAGCCCCTCCGGTCCGCCCTGGTGGGATGGACAGACGTTCTTAGGGTGACGCGGTCTCTTAGGTATCCTGGCCCACTACCATATAGGGCTTTAAAGGTAATAACCAGCACCTTGAATTGCACCTGGAGGCATACTGGCAACCAGTGCAGCTCCCGGAGCAGTGGTGCGGCACGAGCATATTGCCCGCGCCCCATCACTACCCGGGCTGCCGTATTTTGGACCAGCTGTAGTCTCCGAATGGTCACCATGGGCAGCCCCATGTAGAGCGCATTGCAGTAGTCCAGTCTGGAGGTGACCAGAGCATGTGTGACCATGAGCAGGGCGTCCCGGTCTAGGAGTGGGCATAACTGGCGTATTACACGAAGTTGTGCAAAAGCCCTCCTGGCCACGACTGCCACCTGCTCTTCGAACAGTAGTCGTGAGTCCAGGAGGACTCCCAGGTTACGCACCGGGTCCGTTTGGGGCAGAACTGGCCCATCCAGAACCAAAGCTGGCAGCTCCTGTGATAACACAGGGCCCCTTACCCATAGCCACTCAGTCTTGCCGGGATTCAGCTGTAGCCCGTTTCCCCCCATCCAGACCTTAACAGCCTCCAGACACCTGGATAGGACTTCCACTGCACCGCTTGGGTCCCCACCGGCTGAGATGTACAGCTGGGTATCATCTGCGTATTGGTGATACCTCACCCCGTGGGAACGGATGATCTCACCCAGTGGCTTCATGTAGATGTTAAATAGGAGAGGAGAAAGTACTGAGCCCTGAGGCACCCCATATTGCAGGGGCCTAGTGTTGGACTTCTCCTTCTCCAACCACACCGACTGGGTTCTGCCCCTCAGGAATGAGAAGAACCAGGCCAACACAGTGCCCTGGATCCCCAGCCCTTGGAAGCCTCTCCAGAAGGATACCATGATCGACGGTATCGAAGGCCGCTGAGAGGTCGAGAAGAGCGAGGACAGATGGATGGCCTCCATCCCGCTCTCTCCAGAGATCATCCACCAATGCGATTAGTGCAGTTTCTGTCCCATATCCGGGCCTGAATCCTGACTGAAAAGGGTCCAGATAATCCACTTCATCCAGGACTTCCTGTAACTGCTGCGCCACTGCCTTTTCCAACACCTTACCCAAAAAGGGTAGGTTGGACACTGGCCGGTATATACAAAAACCTTGAGGCAACTTAAAGACTTACTTCTCTATTTTTGTAGTTTTACTTTCCTGGATTTGACCATACTTTCCTTGAAGTTCCTTAAAGCCAAATCATCTTCAAAATAAACAGTTGCCTAAAAAGGAAGCAATTTCATGAAACAAAACAATTGTGTAATTGTATTACTGCAATTCTTTGGAATGACAAATATATTACAGTCAACAATATGTCTTTGGCTGACAAATATTGGCAGCAAAAAATAATCATCCCCTCCCCTTGTAATCCGTGCAAACCAAAGTGGAGACATCTGCGTTGGTCAAAATGTTCCTCTGCAAGAATGCTATTGTTTTATGTCAGTTGTGAGGTTTCTTCTCTAAGATAGTTACTTGATGTCTATCAATGATAATAGATCCTTGCTTGGAGCATAACCTTATGTTTGCTAAGGCAACATAATCCTATGTCAGAACAAGAAAGGATTGCTGCTGTTACTTCTTGTGCCCTATCTGATTCCAAATATTGGCAATCATCATCTTCCTCCATCCCAGAATGGCACAAGTCCCAAACTCAAATTGCAAGGGTGAAAGGCTGAGAGGCATTTTTGACCCAATCCTTTTGGAACAGCCCTTCCAAATTCTACATACAGAAGGTATCCCAGGAGGGGCTGAAATTTGCCTGAAATGAGGGCAGGACTAGGGGGCGGGGGCTTCTAAATTTCACCCACTTCACTTCCTTTTCTTCTTCCATGTCTAGGCCAGATGTGAAACTGCCAAAATGAAGGCACCTTTTGGTGAGTTCATCCTGGAGTTCCTTTTGCCTGACTGAGTGTGAGAAAGATTAGCTGGCAACACAAGGTGGCCATTACCAGGATAAGGCCAATTGTAGTTCAATAACGCCATAATCTTTGAGGAGCCTGTTTCTAGGTAGCTCAGCAGTTTAGGTATCTTGGAAGTTCCATTAAGACTAACAGATTTATTATAGCATGAGCTTTCATTGACTATAGCCTATTTCAGTGTAGGTGAACCTATGGCACATGCAGAGCACTTTCTATTGGCATGCGCGCCGTTGCAGGGAAGCCCCACACCGCATCGATGGCACCAATGGCAGTGCCATTTCCCCACCTTTCCCTTTTCCTCTGCCAATGGGGAGGCAAGTGGGGAGGCTAAAATCCCACCTGGGAGATGCAGGGACGAGGTCAGGCAACCAGACACCCACCCATCCACACCTCCTTGGAGGCGGAAGAGGTGGTGGCATTGCATGTGCAGGGGATGTGCACACCCACCTACATGATGTCACCAGAGGAAGGGCAAAATGGCCATCTGGCCCCCGAAGCTGTCTGAGGGAGTGTGACCCAATGGCCCCTGGCTTTAAAAGGTTGAGAATTCTTCAGTTACAGTGATCCTTTGCCACCTGACTTGAGCTTCAAGCACGAAGCTCTTGTTGAGTTTCTTTTGCCTTCCTTTCTCAAACTGCACCACAATAAAGCTACAGTTGCTCAAAGCTGAATCTGGTCCAAACTCTGCAGTTCCTAAAATTGTGCCAGCCTTTGCAGAAGAAAATTGCACAATCCTAGATGTTGAAATCCACTGAAATGAGAATGACTGTTACAAACTACTCAGTGTTCTGGTGTTGACCTTCTTCCTATTCAACCCAGAAAGGAGCTTGTCAAATTGGAAGCTGTGCAAACAAAAAGGGGAAGCCCCTAATCTGTTTTCGAGCATCTACTTTCGACAGTCTTGTACATTCTTGGACAAAATGGTCTCAATAAATATTTTCTCAGTCACAACATCCATTTGCCTAGGCTACTTCCTTGATGAATATTAATGATTACAGGGTTCAGATTCAGCCACACAGGCACACACCTGCTGAATTAGTACATCCTCACTCCTCTTGTTAATTCTTTCTTCATTCATGCCAGAGGCACCATGAGCATATAATAACATACAAAGCTAAAATTGACATATCTAAAACAAAAAGGAATTAAAAAGACTAGATGACACCTGCCCAATATTGCATTTCCTGTTGCAAACATAAGATTCTCCTTGGTGGATGTTGAAGGGCATTGTGTGCATTGTATCATATGGGAGATTGTATTGTATTGTTCGACTTGTATGCCACCCCACTCGCTTATAGCGACTCTGGGCGGCTCACAGTGAAACGATGTCCCGCAAACTACAAACATAATATCACAAAATATCACATATGAAAAACATATCAAAATATCACATATCAAAAACATTTCAAGAAATCCCCTATCACAATTACAAAATCAAGACAGTTTGTACTTCTATGCATTCACACAGGCTACAAGGAAAACCCACTTTCTCAGATTCTCCCTTGATCTTTCCACCCTCTCTTTAAAGCTTTTCACACAGGCCATGGTTGTTCTTGACCAGGTGGTGGAGAGTTGTGTGCAGTGATGTGATGTAACAGGTTCGCACCGGTCCGCCAGAACTGGTAGTAACTTTTCCCAGTGTCCTGGAGAACCGGTAGCAGTTTTTTTGGGGAACCACCTTCGGGGCTTACCTTTCACTGGTTCCCCCACTGCGCATGTGCGCCAAGCACTTGGTGTGCATGCATACCTACAGTGCTTGGCATGTATGCACGGTCTCCTTGCTGTCCTCCCAAGTGGGGTTTGCCGGCGTGACACCGTGGTTCCTGGCTGCCTGCTGCCTGCCTAGCTACGTAGGTAAGTTAATTTTTTTTGTTTTGTTTGGGTGAGTGGGTGGGTGGAGGGATGTGTGTGTGTGTCTTTATTTTTATTTTATTTTATTTTATTTTATTTTGCTCCGCCCACAACATCATGATGTCATGATGTCGTGATGTCAGCTCCGCCCATGACATCATGATGTCATGGCATTGGCCCTGCCCACGACGTCCATGACATCATGGTGGGGTAGTAAATTTTTTGGCAACCCACCACTGCATATAAGTGAGTAAGACGGAGCTGATCCACTTCTGGCTGAACACCAAATAGGGTGAGTTGATGACACAGAGTTTACAGCCAAAGTTAAATGTTTTAACTTCCAAAGAATGGATGGAGCAACTTCTGGTCTCACTGTTAGCTCTTTTAGGACAAAGGTACCTCTATCGTTCTGCAGGAAATTATTAAAATGTAATTCAATATTTTAATTCACTATTTGAAGGCCGGATTAGAGCTGAGGTCTGCTGATTTTCTGGGGTGATTTTGGACAGATCTAAAGGTGAAACAAGGAAGTAACTGGAGCCTGAAAGCATGGGCATCAATCAAAGGGAGACAGGAGAACAAATACATCATTCTTGACTAGTCACATTGTGTCAATGCATGTCATAATCACACAATGAACTATATTCCATTTATTTCGCAAAGAAACTGGGCAAATTTACTTTGATGGTAAACAGATCCCAGTAGTAAACATTAAAAAATGCACAGGTGCAAACTTCACAAATAAAGACTCAGACTCAGATTAATGGATAAATACCATATCTCAGATCATAATATGCAAGGCCAATTGTGTTAACCAGTTTCTTGCTCAATCCATGTTCTATATTTTAATGCCACTGAAACCAAAGAACAATGAGTTGCTTGGAACAGTCAGAGACCTTGGATGCTTTGGGGTCGTCACATATACCTGATCAACAAATTAAGGCCATGTTGCACGCACAAGTGACAATAGATGGAACGCTGGAATAATGAATTGATATCCGAGAGATTGCAAAAGACCCAGGGAAAGATCACATCTGCAGATGGGAAGATTTTCTCAAGAAAAATGTTGGACCAACATAGAGGACGATGCCCAGGGACGGATCCAGAGCAACCCAGCAGAAAGGAAAGGGAAACCATTTCTGAGTCTCGCCAATAACACAGTGGCAGGCCAGACATGAACAGAACAAATCTATGTATGGTGATGGGCTGGGCCAGCCCTATCATCAGGCAGGGGAAACATCTGCCTCAAGCAGGGGATGGAAATAGAAAGAGAACTCCAAAATATTAACTGACCCCAAATCTGGAATAGTTATTTTTATACAAAGTATGGGCTGCGTGGTGGCTTAGTGGTTAAGACTCTGAGCTTAATAACTGGAAGGTGGAACAGTTTGAGACCGGATTGTTGCATGCCAACCTAACAGTCTCAAAGTAAGAACTTGTAAGTAGATAAATAGACATGGCTTCAGCGGGGAAAGTAACAATTTCCTGTGTGCTCCATCATCTAGCTGGCCGTTCCTGCCACATGACTATGAAAACATCTGCAGATGTTGAGAGTGCTGGATCTTTTGTTGCAAGCGGAGATGAGCACCACCTCCCTAGAGTCAGACACAACTGGCTTTTGCGCAGGTGGCATGGCAGGCTGGTGGAATCTGGGAATTGTAGTTCAAAGAAGAAAGCATGTCCATGGCCAGCATTACCTCCGGCAGAACATAACAGCTACTTAACTACACAGTGTTCTCTATATATACATAGACCACCACATTCAGGCAGTGAAAGTTCTCCATCTATCTGACACACTTCTGGTACCAGGGATGAATCCTGGGAGGGAAAGGTCATGCCTCTGTTAAGGTATAAATCCCAAGGGGGGAAAGTGCCAACATTACTTTTCTTCAGAGATACCCTGTTCTGCTTTGACTTTAAATAGGAAGGATTTTTGACTTGGCATTCCCTTCTGTGAAACTAAATCATCCACATCAGACTTTGCCCCATGAACAGTTGTGTGGCTAACCATATCAATCAGCAGTCGCCAGGTTCCATATTTTCAACTCTTTTGGGCCCCTATTGTTGACTATTTATTTATATTCACTACTTACATTGATAGCCTGCAATTCAAACAATGAGGTCAAGATTTGGATTCCAGCAATGTTCATGGTGGATGGACTCGATGACATCTCCACTCGGTTCTTCTATGGTTCTATGGCACACGTAGCTACCCCTGTGAGAGAAGGTCAGTTTCATCCATCCTCCTTGCTATCTGACATGCCACATTTAACGTCTGAAACAAATCAAATCCTATGTATCAGATCAAACAACTATGCAAGCAACCTCTCAAGTTTTCAAAGAGGGAGCCATGTTAGTCTGTGCAAAGTATATCAGACAAGAAACAAAACAAAATACAGTAAAACACCGGATAACGATTGAATCGGATAACACTAAAATGTACAGGCAAAAATGCTTAAATATCACAAGTTGATCATGCAATATTTTCTCTTTTAAACAGCAGCTTTCACGAACTCTTTCTATGATACTCCTTGTCTTAGTCTGCCTTCCTTTGTCGTATTTCCTATTCAGCTTAATGTACACATGATTCCATTGTCCATTTTTCTTTCCCCAAAGTAAATATTAAATAATATACCCACTGAAGTTGTCCATTACTGAACACTGCGGGAAACACGTTGGTGGTACTAAGTCTATTTACTTACAAACAGAATTAGGAACATTTGCTGATTCAGTTCAGGAGGTAAACGATCCCTTTTATTGTGGTATTAATCTGTTTCTCACACAAGACGTGCAATGAAGTTCTGTGGGATTATCAGTTGTTTATTCCCTTTGCATCACGTGAAATGTTTGTTCTCACTCAGTAAAGCAAGGTGTGAGAGAAAGGGGTGTGTGTTCATATATATGACCCTCCACTCCTTCTGGCTCCACAACAGCTGGTGGAGAAGGTGTCGTACCTCTCTTAAATGTGTATACACACAAACACACAACATATTTTACTTCAGCTATAAAGAAGTAGTCAAGATGGAGACCTTCGGTGCCTTCCTTCTTCTGGTGGTGGGTAAGTAGGAGAGTTGTACATCCAGCCTTTTCTATAGGCTGTTTCCTATGAGAATAGCAGAGCAATCTTTATCCTAACTGTAACATAGATAAATTAGAGTTGGAATTTTGGATTGGTTGTGATTTCAGGTGTTTTGTTGTGATTATACAGGTGTTATGACTATACAGGGGCAAGAGGGAGGGAGTTTTATTGGTTAATCAATAGCTTTAGATAAGTGAAACTGGGCTGGCAGGGGCAGGTATTCCATCGCTCACTCTCCACCATCACAGCTACTATTGAAATGCTTACACAGAGCATGAAATGGGGAAAGAGCATGAAATGGGGAAAGGTATGGGGAAAGGTATGGTGTGGAGGCAGCTTCTGTTTGTAGAGCCCTTCGATATGAGCATTCCTTTGGTCAATGCTTTGTTGGCCAACAGATGAGGACAGGTTGGTCTTCCCCTTTCCTTCTTCTTTGGAGGCTATATAAACTCCAAAGAGCCCCTTGGCAACCTGGCCAGTATCAAAGAACAAATCTACAGACTCATGAAATCTATCCAATCCAGTTTTCTATTGAACAAGTGGACAATCCAACTTCCATCACGTTGATATTTACTGGTTTCAGCTCCTCATAACTTTGGGAATAAATCTTTTTCCAGCACATGATATTATGAGAAGCCAAAAATTCTGTGGTAGTAGCATGGTATTTGGAGAGAGACTTCACATCCCCTTGACCTGACATTCACCTCCTCAGCTAGTCTGCCTCTGTGTGGGTGATGAGAACACGAAGCTACTGTTGATAAAGGAAGAACGATTCAACTTTCAGTCCAGTCAATCATTTGATACCTTGTTTTTGTCTCAGGCAAAAAATGCCTGAATTTAATTCATTGGAAGTTTTTCCCATTGAAGTGATGTGTATGTGTGTGTGCCCGCACACTTGAACAAACTTTATTTTAAAGCTTGATTGTTTCGTTATTGCTTCTTTCTAGGGTCAGCATTGACTTCTCCAGTTCAGAACTCAAAAGGTAAGCAAGGATTGATTCAAGACCAAGAATTTGGGCAAAGAAATTCTTGTGGATGAGGAGAGTGGTTTATTGATAAGGGCCAGAGTCATGTTGGTGATCTAAGTGTGTGTAAGATAATTTTAGTAAATTACCACCATGAATTGCTATTAAATATTGAGGTATTACTAGGTGTATGGCTGATATGCAGAAAATCATGCATGTTGTGTCCAATGCCTCACTGATTAGCAACTATCTCCTCCAATGAATTATACAATGTAAATCTCCTGCATATACATCACCTAAAGCAGTGGTGGCGAACCTTGGCACTCCAGGTGTTCTTGAACTTCAATTCCCAGAAGACCTAATCAGGAGGAGTGCTGACTTGGGCTTCTGGGAATTGAAGTCAAGGTTCACCATCACTGACCTAAAGTATTCTGACCACATCCTGATACAGCTATCTGCATTGTTTACCTTCTTGGGGTAATGGCTATAGGACTTGTTGCCGTGATAGTTTGCATTGTACAATACCTCCACCGCTAGAGAGCATTATCTAATAGCACAATATTTGCCAATGAACAAGTGAAGGTTTCGATAAAATCAAACTATTCAGAAAAATAGAAGATGCTTGTCTGCTGGTGTTAGAAAGACTTGTACAAATTGACTCCAACTGACAATTAACATTTCTTGATCAGATACAAAGCAAACAAAAGGGGCCTAGTGTGCTTTGGCCCACGGGGGCGCAAAGGATCGGACTCGACTGTGCAACTGAACAACAAACAAATTCTTGGGAGGGTTCCCGTGGAGAGGCAGTGTGGACTGATAGTTACCTTAAGATTACACAAGTCATTCAGCAGCATCAAAACAATCTATTTTGAAGTTATAAGAAAGATGAAGTTTTTGTGTTAGGGGACAGCCAACTGAATGGCTCACAAACTAAAATGGCTTCTGGAGAAGAACCATTTTCCTCACCCAGTTGGAGGCAACCTTTGTCAACAGAGCAAGCTGGGGGAAGGAGCAGGTGCTCTAACACATTTTTTTTTTGTTCAGTTGCACAGTCGATTCCGACCCTTTGCGACCCCATGGACCATTGCTCACCATGTACCTCTGTCCTCCACCATCCTCCTCAACCCGCCCAGCTCTGTGCCCATTGCATCTACAATACCATCCAGCCATCTCATTTCTTGGCCAGCCCCTTCTTCTTTTGCCCTTCACCTTTCCCAGCATCAAGGCTTTCTCAAATGAATCCTCTATTCTCCTTTGATGTCTAAAGTACTTTAGCTTCATCTTTACTATTTGACCTTCTAAGGAGCAGTCAGGGTTGATTTCTTCTAAGATTGTGGTCCTCCTCCAAATGCTACAGATGTTCCAAACTTCTCCTTCTTTTCCAGCATCTTTGATGTATCCTTATGGAGTAGACCAAGGTGACACAAAGAACCCCAAGTCAGACGACGGGACCTCTCCAGAGATCATAACTTCCGTGCCCTTTACCTTCTACGGCCAAAAATACCATTCACTCTATGTATGTAACACTTAGACAGGAGGGTGCTTTATCAGAAATCAGAGGGGTGGCTACTTATGTATCTTCAAATAAAGAAAATGCATCCAGGAAGAAGAGATTATAAAACTGCATAAAATGTGTAACTCCTAATTCAGATGTACAAGAGAAAATAGAAATAATTCCTGCTACTTAAATAGAGATATAAGAACGCTTACTACAGTGTTTAAATAGAAATTTAAGAAATTGTACTCTAACCGCTACCCTACACGGGGTCTCAGTTGTTGAGTCCCTCTAATTTCCATTCTTATGGAATTTTGTTTATATTTTAACTTGGGCTAAACATCCATTTCAATAGAGGACACTTCAAAATGGAAAAGTGTAAAGCAGGAAATACACAATCATAGGAAGGGTGAATGGGCAAGACTCAAGTTTCTTACCAGCTTTCTGTTCTAAATAGCTACAACGGTCCTAGTAAAGGTCGCTCTTGCTCAAAAGCCAGTCATATCTGACTCTAGGATCTGGTGCTCATCTCCGTTTACAGACAAAGAGCCAGCGCGGTCTGCGTCTGCAGACGTTTCCATGGTCAAGTGGCAGGTATGACTAGATGCTGGAGTGTGCAGAATGCAGTTACCTTTCCCTATTTATCTACTTGCAATTTCTTGCTTTTGAACTGCTAGATTGGCAGGGGCTGGGACAGAGACAGGAACTCACTCCATAGTGCAGCTTTTAGGTGTCGAACTGCCGACCTTCCAGTTGTCAAGTTCAGCATCTAACCACTAAGCTACCACAGTCCCCTAACAATGTTCCTGGATAAGGAAATAGTAAAGGGCAATTTCTGAACTCAGAACTCATAAAATGTGGAGTTCTCCTCATCCCGGGGGGGTTCAGCTCAGTTTTTAATCCCCAACCCTAGTACAGCCACATAGAATTTGCTTCTTCTGCTTGACATCTCTTTGTTTGTGATCGACTTCACAAAGTTGGTGGCAATGCAATCCTGTCTACCTGTCTATCTACTGTCGTTGAAACCATCTGTTTCCTTTCCTCAGGTAAACAACAATGGTGTGGTTTCCTTTGGTGTCAATGTCTCAAAATACACCCCTGACCCTTTCCCCTTGGATGGTGGATCACCCTTTGTGGCTCCATATTGGGGTGATGTGGACAATACGAGAGGTGGAGATATCCTCTGGAGACAGAGCCAAGATCCTGCACTGCTCATCTACTGTACTGACATGATCAATCTCTACTTCCCTGAGACCCATTTTGTGGCGACCTGGGCCCTTGTGGCTACCTGGGACCACGTGGCCTTCTTTGGATCTATTTCAAAAAAGGTACTTATTCCCTTGGCCTGTCCATTCTTATACAGTATCTCACAAATGTTCCCCTGCCATCCAGAAAGCTGCAAAATCTTGGCCAAGTTGCAGAGCCCCCCCCCCCAAACTCTATTTTACCCCTATTTGTGTGGCATCTGGCAATGAGAATGACTATAAGCAGCCAGGCAATCATATTTACATAGGTGCAATTAATTAACTACAATTCTCAGATGCGTCCGTTTTGTTTTCTCATTCCAGAACTAAGCTTTTGTCTTGAAAGCATATTAATCCTTGGTAAAACAAGTCTCAAATTAAGCTCTAGTATGGGGGTGCCCACACTGTTTGGGCTGTGGACCTGACCACACACCCTGGACAACTGATCGGTCCCGTCATGTGGTTCCTCCCACAGGAAGCAGACCTAAAACATGCATGCTCATTTTACTTCCACTTCCGGGAGTGGCGAGGGCAGTGGGGGGCAGATTAAATTGCTTTGGGGCCGGATCCAGCCTGTGGGCCATAGTTTGGTCACCCCTGCTCTAATATTTCTCTGGCTAAGATACTGGTAAGGGTAGAGGGAAGAGGTTCTTCATAAGTGGGCTACCCAATCCTATAATGATAGACAGGGATTCTCTAACGCAATGGTTCCCAAATTTGAGTTCCTATGTATTCTTTGACTACAATTCCCAAAAGTCTTCAGTATTGACTGAGCAGGCTAAGGCATGAATTTGGTGTAGAAGAGTGTGCATCTTTTATTGGACTGGCTGTTCATATGGGGATGGAAGTCCTCTCCCCAATGTGACTGTGGAGAAGAAGACGAAACCATGGATCACATTATATCTAGGTGTCCTTTACATGTGTTTGGAGGCACACTGGAGGACATGCATATTGTCACAGATGAAGCCTTTCAATGGGTTTCAAACTTGGATGTGGAACTCTAGCCAGGAACTTGAGATGGTCAATTTGTGCTTGTTGTTATATCAACGTCAATGTAGATATTCATCATACAATAAATAAATTGGATGACAATATTCATTAGGCATGGATAGGCTTGTCACCAGAAGGATGAACTCCAGAAGATCAACCAGGTACAGCAAATATGAACACTGGGATAGGATGTATTTAGGAGAGTTTTGTCCACAGTTATAATACTGGGGATATTCAAGGCTTGGAAGGTAACAGTTGCATAGCTATAATGTATTTTGTTGTTCACTACAGGTCAACACCTTCCAGGCAGTCTTGACTACCAATGGGGTGATATCTTTTATTATGCTGAATTATGCTGACATGCAGTGGACCACAGGAATAGCAAGTGGAGGGGATCGTAGGACAGGACTCGGAGGGATGCCAGCACAGGTAACTCTGGGCCAAGATTCCATAACAGAATGAATGGGTCATTCGGGATGAAGAGATCAATGTAACAAATAATTGGTGTTGCTTCTTCCTTATTACTGACCTGCTTGAGAACATTCAATTATAGTATATCTTCACAACAAGACCATCCCACCTATTGGGCAGAGAATGGCAAACATGTAAAGCAGCAAAGGCTGAGGAGCATTCCCTCCAGTTTTCCTCCTGAGCACCGATTCCAGTTGGGTTTAAAAAAAGAAAATAAAAGAAATAGCCTTTTATGCTACAATGACCTGTTTTGGACCCTCCAAAAGAACCTGTTCTCAACCTTTTCAAGCTGAGGGGGTGATGCTCCCTCAGACAGCTTTGGGGACCAAACAGCCATTTTGCCCTGCCTGCCACACAGAGCACTTCCAGGTGTGGCAGAGGCGGGCCGCATGAAGTGGTGTTGTGGGCCACATATGGCCCCCGGGGCCATAGGTTGAGAACCCCTGGTTTATGAAATGGGAAAGGGTCACCAGTTTTGTCTTTTCCCTCAAGTAGCAATCTGTCTTGCTCCAGTCTTATTTCACAGTATGGTGCAGAAAGTCAATGGTGTTTACCTGAGCTTGGTCACTAAGCTGTCAAGCAAGAGGTGAAATTTATTTATTTATTTAGATTTATATCATGACCTTGCGAACCATTTAAGCTCATTTTCTACAACTAGAAGTAGCAGTTTGATCTAAATGTTGCTGTATTTATACACCCTCTGAAAGCCATCGTACAGTAGAGCCCCATATAACGAAAAAGCTCTGTTCAATGGAGCTGTTCGCTATATGGTTTTTTCGTTATACAGATAGCTACGGGCGATGTACCATACAACAACAAAAAAAGTTTGTTATACAGATCGCTATTGGCAATACCCCATACAATGAAACAATTTTTTTCATTGTATAGGGTATCGCCAATAGCAGGTCATACAACTAACTTTTTCCCCGTTATACGGTACGTTGCAAATAGCGCACTAATGCTTCCTTGTACGGATTTTTCATTATACGAAGTGTTCGTTATACGGGGTACCACCGTACTTACTTTTTTTTTTACACCCTAATCTAAATTTTCCATTGATTCTGATGAATCTATGCTAAGCATGTAAAAAGTCAAGCAAACCAGGACGGAGAAATTAATATTCCCTTTCACTACTGTTTTTGAATGCCAAAGAATGTAAGACCGTGACGACTTTCTTTATTGGTGTCAGAGGCACCACAAAGTTACTCTAAACATGGAAGACATTATGACTTAGAAAAATTACATTTAAAAAAATGAATTGATATGTGCTTAAACATTTGTCAAATACTATATAATATACTAAAATGTTCAATAATATTAAACAGAAAGTTTGCCTTGTGATTGAATTGGCCAGAATGTGAATTTTCCCCCTTCTTTGTCTCTTCCCCAGGCTGGATTTGACAGTGGAGACAAAGTCAATTATTACAATATCCCAGGTTCCCGTACCCCTGATATCATCAATATTGGAAAAACCACCAATGTGAAAGAACCAGGGCGATGGGTGTTCCAGGTGGATGAAATGGTGACTGGCGTCACCACAGAGAGGAATAACTGCTTTAAGTAAGCACTGGGGCATCTCTGCTCTTGTTTGATATTGTGAGTGTGTCCCTCAAAGCCCTTGCATTTCACGTGAAAGAAATGCCATATTGCATTTTACATGATATACACGCACTGAGCGCCAGTGTCCATATGAAAGCGAAGTGAAGCATTCACATTTATATACTGCCCCATAGAGCTTAATGTATCCTCTGGATGGTTCACAAGTTAATTAGCATTTTGTCCTCAACATGCTGTGGACTCATTTTAGTGAATTTTGAAGGATGGATGGCTGGGTCACCCTCCAACTCTGGTCAGGATCAAACTCATAGCCTTTTGGTTGCAGTACAGTTGTTTAACCACGGCGCCACCAGGGCTCCTGAAGTGCCCTATATCAGACAGGCAGTATCTCATCAATGTATGGGAAATACCTCTGATCCGTGCCAAAGTTGGACCTTTTTAGTCCAGCAGTAGGGCTACTATATTGGGGTGGTGGTGGTGGGTTTTGCTGGTCTGGGGCATTGGGCAGGCTGATTGAAGGGTTGCTCTAAGGGAGGTTCTTCTTCATTTGTTTCCCGATCAAACCCTGGACTGCCAAAATGAAGCCACTTTCTTGGCTTTGTCATTGGCCAAAATTAAATCCTCATTGGTACATGTTCCTGGCAACAATCAGCAGAGCAGTAATTGAGCCGAGTTCTGTATCTCCCCGCATTCACACTGCGTGTTGTTGTCTACCAGCAGCCCCCACTTGAGCATGCTGGCCTTCCATTTAGGGACTACGACTCTCAGCCTATTAAGGGTCCTCCATGTGACTTAGGAGAGGTTGAGTTCCTCAGCTGCATGCTTGTCCAGTGAGCTCCTTCCTCCACCTTCTAATTTGGTTTTGCTCCTGTATACCCTCAAGTATGTTTGTTTTTGCCATACAACTCTTCCTGGATCTGAGCTTGCAGACTTGAGGTTCATATCTGTTTAGATCATGTCGAGGGTCATTCTCTTGCTTAGTCTCTGAGGGAGATCATTCCTAGCAATGCAACCTCTCCCAAAGTCCAATCCGTTCAAGAATTTTGCCAAGTGACTAGGCAAATAACCAAAGGAAATACCTGCTTTGATTCAGTTTCCTGCATTGAGCAGGGGGTTGGACTCGATGCCCTAAAAGAGGGATTCTCAGCCTGCCACCCATGGGCCAGCAGCACCATTTCATGTAGCCTCCCACTGCGCCTCCACCACACTAGGAAGTGCCATGTGGTGGAGAAAGGCCAAAATGGCTGTCAGGCCCCTGAAGCTGTAAGGCCCCTTCCAACTCAGTGCTTCTATGAAAGCTAGATGCTTGTGTTTGTCCTTCAAGCAATCTGGGCCCCATCACTGATTTGCCATGGATTCCTAGACATGCCTACTCACAAATAAGGTCAGTGCTCTGCCTTGATACTTGCTCCCAGGTAAATATGTGTAAGATTGTTGCCATTAACAGTGAGCAAGGTGTGTGTGTTTATGAAAATGTCTATGAACTGCACCAAATGTCCTGAGGTGTGGAGAGTCCGACTAATTTCTAGTTTTACTCCTGTTGTCTCTCTTAAATAGGTGAGACCTTCTCTGATACATGGACCTCCTCATCCAGCTGCAATAGGACCCTCTGTTCACAAATCCGGGCAAACAGCTCTGTGCTGCCCCCTACAAGTTGAGAGACTTCTCTTCCCACTGTCCATTCTGGTATATAAATAAACAGTTGTGCTCAGATGGGTTTTCTCCCAAGTCCATTTCTTGAGAAGAGATAAGCATGTTGTCTGATGAAGGCATCCCATGCATGACTTTAATGTCTCTTTGTGTCTCTTTATGTCTCTTTGTTCCAGGCATATTCTTTTGTCTTTTCTTTTTTTGGCCTGGCCAAGTTCTCATTCTATTAATAGTAGTCTTGTTTTTGTACTCTCACATTGGAATTGACTTATAACGACCCTAATAGGGCTTTCAAAGTAAGTCTTCTTGTGTCCCGATCAAACCCTTGCCTGCCAAAAGGAAGCCACTTCCATCACTTTGCCATTGCCCAAACTCAAGTCCTCATCGATGCTTGTCTCTGGCAGCAGTCGGCAAACCAGGAAATGAGCCAGACTCTGCGTCTTTCCATATTCATACCATGTGTTGTTGTCCCCTAGTATTCAAAGTCAATGAGATATTTAAAGAGTGGTTGGACCAACTCCACACCCTTGGTGAGTTTCCATGGCTGATTGGGGATTCAAACCCAGGCCTCCTGAGTCCTAAGCTGTCACCTTATCTACTACACTACACTGGGTATCAGAAGCAACCTTAATCATCATCATCATCATGTGCCATCAAGTCAGTTCTGACTTATAGCTACGTTTTTCAGGGTTTTCTATAGAGAACACTCAACATTGGTTGATCCTTCCTTTCTTCTGGAGGCATCTGGGTTCTGTGCAGCTTGCCCAGGGCAACACAAACTGGCTCTTCTCCCAAGAAGCACAGTGCGGGATTGAACTTCCAGCCTCTGGCTCTGCAACCAGATACTGTACCTAAACTGCTGAGCTATCCAGCAGCCCTTTAGCAACCTTCCCCCAATGATCAACCCATCAACGGGGAGCTGAATGGACTGGAAGATGAAATTTCCTTTAGGCAATAGGAAATAGCACTTCCCTGTCTCTCCTTTCATCTCTCACTTATCACCTGCCATCCCTAACGGGTAAGGCCAGTTTTGACTATACAACTTTTCCTTGATGGAGCAAACTCTTTCTCTGTTGAACTTCCGGCTGTCACTCAGGGACAGAGAAAGGCAGGGAGAATAAAAACTCACCAGACACAATTTCAGGCTTTGATAATTATTTGCTAAACCCCATATGCTTCTGTGGAACTGGTGTGTGACTTTTCCGCATACTTTAATGCCACCAGTGTGTTAACATTGACTTTGCAGAGCGGATAGGGATTAAGCAGGAAGTGGAACTCCTGGCTAAAGGTCAGAGACAAACTGTGAAGCATGAACATGAGACGCATCTCAGAGGTGGTTATGGCTTCAGGTGCCACTCAGAATCCGTGGCTAAATTCTGTCTCCTGACCCCTTCAGTTCCGCCTCGGTTCCAATTTCATCTCACCATGACGTTTTGAGAAACATTTACATAGCTCATGGCTTGTGCTTGGTTTAGTATAGAGTGGAAAGTGTATCAGTCGGTACTGCCTTAGCGGCTGAGATGCTATGCTTGATGGCTGGAATGTCAGCAGGTCAGTAGTTCAGGAAATGAGTACTGCACAGCATAGTAAACTCACGTCGTCTGTCCCAGCTCCATCCAACCTAGCAGATCAAAACCAAGAAATTCCAAGCAGATAAATAGATCCCCCTTTGGTGGGAAAGGTAACAGGGCTCTCACTGCCACCATCGCCATGGAGGAGAAAAGCCTGTGCTGGACCGGCAGACTGTTCCTTCTTTCCTGATGCCCACACCCTCAAATAAAGCCAAGATCCCTCTGAATGTTCCCACCACTGAGGCACTAAGGAAGGCAGTGGCTGGAACTCGTATCTGAGTATACATTTCCTCTGGAAATCCAGGAAAAATGCCATTGGCGTGAATTTGTTTAAGGTGGAACCCAGCTTACCATGAAGTGACCCATACGCTGTGATCATGAAGCCATCTCCTGCGGCACATATGAAATGAGACATGTAGGATTTAACACCAGGACTGCAATGGACTGCCGCAGCCTTGAGGATATTATCAAGGTGCACCTTCACAGCCACTCCATCTGGCATGGCATGGCCTCTTCCGTCTCCATGACCATTGGGATTCAGAAGTGGTTCCTCCTCTGCTCATTTTGCCGTTGGGCACAATATGATGGTTTCCAGTGGCGTTTCTTCCACTGAGGGGGACCATCACCCCACCTAAAGGGGTGTCAGGAAAAGACCTTTTTCCTAATGCTTCCCAAGGCTTGAAATTGCTATTTTTCAGCTAGGCCTCATAAATAGGTCTCATAGAAATCCTGTGTCTCTGTCTCATGGACAGCTTGTTTTTCAACCGTGTTTCAGCCAGTGTTCCTTATCTTTCTAGCTAGCGGAGATCCATGTTTTGTCTACATGCCAGAACACTGATTGCACACGTGTAAAAACAATCCATTGTTTTGAGAATATTTTTCTCTGTTACCTGATTGGCCAAGGTTAAACCACCTGACCAGGAATTCTCCATTTTGGAGAAGTTAGTTAGTTCGTTTTTGTTTCTCAACGGACTAAGACTTCAGTTTGGCTTGTGGGATTTTCTCTTCTTTTCAAAATGGTTACTTAGAGTGATTGGACTGTTTGCTGGACTGACTTATGCTACTGACCTATGCTTTATGAACCTGATCAATTTACCTGCTCAATAAACCTTCATTGTTTGAGCAACGTGTCTTCATTGGACTAAAAAGGGTAAGAGAAGCATTGCATTCACACACAAGCCTCTGAACGTGCTACCAGTTTAAACCTCCTTGAGATGAGAAGCAGCTAAGGGCTGTAAAGCTTTATTGCCAGCCAGCCAGCCCTCTGGGGGCTTTGGTTAAGGAGGTTTCCAGAGCAGAGGGGGCCGGCTGGTACGTGACAAGGGGCTCATCTGCCCATAGCCATTGGCCTCTTTAGGGAGTCAGGTCATTTACCACCACCCAACACTCACCGTTGAGTCACTGGCTGTACAATCTACTCCATTAATGCAGCAGGACGTCTGGCCAGAAGGATTAGACCAAGAGCATCATAAAGAGCATCCATGAAGATGGTGGTGTTTTTGAACCACAATTTGGTATACCCTGGTAATGGCAACCTTTTGTTGCTGGCTAGTCTTTCCCACACTAGGTTAGCTGAATGGAACTGAAGAATGAAATGAAAAGGTGCCTTCATTTTGGCGGTTTCATGCCTGGCCTTGAGATGGGAAAAAATCATAAGATCAGACGTACATGCGCATATATCTTGGTCTAATAATCCTTCCCTAACTGGTGAGATGTGTGTATGTGTATAAATAGAGAAGGTGCCAAAAATGAACTGTATACACATTTAGGAGATGTTATCTACATATTATTTTAGAAAGTTGAATTGACTTCAGCAAAACATTTGACAAAGTACCCCATAGTGGTTACATGATCATAAAAAGAGATAAGATTAGTTTTGGCACAATTTTTTCTTGACAAATTGGAATATTCCTTTTGGCACTCTCTGTATATGTAGCTACTTTGCCAGCTGCAGTATTTGCATATATTCTGGCAATTCTACCTCACAGACATCTTCACAATAATCGTGTCCTGTCAAGTCAATTCTGACTCATAGTGACCTTCATTTTCCAGGTAGAGAATCCTCATGAGTGCTTTACTATTTCCTTACTATGGAGGCATTCTGTGATTGTGCAGCTGACTGAAGGCTATATAAGCTGGCTCAGATATGGCCAACCTTGTGCATCACGTGTTCTTGGGTTTCAATTACCAGAAGCCCAAATAACACTGGTGGCAGCTGCCAGAATTGCCAGGGCAAGAACCTTGCATCTCCATCAACAGCCAATGAGGCGGTGGAGGAGGAATATGATTTATATGTATTATTTTATATATCCAATAGAGGGGGCAAAGCACATTTTCCCATAGGAATGCATACTCTAAGGAGTATGACAGTGGGCAAACTGTTAACTCAGGGTGGGCAATGCCCCCTTGGCTAGGGCCCTTTGTGGGAGATACTGCTAACTTATTGGCAAATGTATAATGCCACAATGCTTTGATTTGGGTTCATGCATTGAGGACGAAGGTGGATTCAATGACCTCATAGGCTCTTTCCAACTCAGCTATTCTATCAAATCACGAGTTGTTTAGAACATTAGTCTGTAAGGACCAGGGTTGGTTTTTTTGATAGAGAATTGAGAATGCAAAATTGCTACATGATTTCAAAGCATTCATTCCGATCTACCTAATGCCTGTTTGTGGATTTTCTCTTTACTTTTCTGTCATTTTACCTTCCCCCAAATGCCATGCATTCTTGGTTATTTCTGGATCAGGTTTGTTATATCCCGTGCATAAAATCTTTCACAAATGCTTATTTTTAAAGAAATGGTTCCCAATGGTGTAGCATGGGTTTCAGCCGCCCGGAGCGTAGGCCAAATTCGCCGTCATGGACAGACTTCCCCAAAGGGACTCACCCACACCGTTTCCTAATTTGCAGGTGTTATTAGACAATATTGAACTCTATTCTTTATATGAAAGAATCAATTCTTGCTGAATATTCATCATGAACAATCCGAGCACAAAATAAATCATGGGTAATTACTGCAGAACTGGTTAGTAGAGATGGCGTTGCCAGTAGAGCAAACGAGATGATTACACTCATTTAAAGAAAGGGGATTCCCTGATTCTGTCACAGATGTAATAATAAAAAGTTCTGTGCTCATTTTAATCGGTCCGAATTGTAGGTACAACAAAAATATGAAATGAAGTAGTTCAAATTTTTAGTTCAGATTACAAGATATTATTATTTATTGTGAAATTTTGGGGGCCCCAAAGTGCCGCCCCTGCTATGCTACGCCACTGACGATAAAGATATCCTCATCCCTTTAAAGATATCCCTTTAAATATATCCTCATCCCAAATGGTTTTTAAAATTGTGCTTCAAATCTAAAAAAATAAATAAATCACTCTGTCAACATTCCTACATGATGTTCATCATAACATGTGATGTGCACAGGATTTAACTTAAAAGATCTTCTGGTATTTTTTTTATGGAAATCCCTTTCATCTGTAGGCCCACACTGTGTCTTCATGCTGTCAGATATGTAGTAAGAAGTGGCCATCCTGGAGGATTGTGTTGAAGGAATAACAATTCATGGGACCTCAGGAGGATCCTGAGTCACAGTATTACCTGGAGCTGCATTCTGATAAACCACCACCACCTGAAGAAAGGAATAGAACAGAAAAGACAATTAGCCTTGGAGGCATTTACTCGACATCTGAACAACAGGACTGGGTGTCAGTTTATGCTCATCAATGTATGCTTCTTGCACTATTCTACAAAATGTGTTGACTTTTTTTACACCCCCACTTTAGATTCTCCAGACTGTGCTAACCCCATTGCTAAGTGGACCTCACCTGTTTCCATCCATGGCTATTTGGAGGGGTAAAAAACTAAAAAGATGGCAGTAGCAATGAAGTCCTGACTGATCTGTTACAGCAAAATCATCTGGAGCATTAGGAAAGCTGAGCGCAGAAGAATAGATGCCTTTGAGATGTGGTGTTGGAGGAGAGTTTTGAGGGTCCCCTGGACAGCGAGGAGAACAAATAGGTCAATCCTAGAAGAAATCAACCCTGACTGCTCCTTAGAAGGTCAAATAGTAAAGATGAAGCTAAAGTACTTTGGACATCAAATGAGAAGAGAGGATTCACTTGAGAAAGCCTTGATGCTTGGAAGGGTCGAGGGCAAAAGAAGAAGGGGACGGCCCAAGATGAGATGGCTAGATGGTATTGTAGAGACAATGGGCACAGAGCTGAGTGAGTTGAGGGGGATGGTGGAGGACAGAAGTACCTGGCGGACGGTGGTCCATGGGGTCATCGCAAAGGGTCAGAATTGACTGTGCGACTGAACGGAGGGAGGGACTCCTAGAAATTTCATCTTTTAGGGGAAGCCTCAATAATAATAATAATAATAATAATAATAATAATAATAATAATAATAATAATAATAATAATAATAATAATAATAATAATAATACGGGAGGACGGTATGCAAATACGGGGCATCCTGTTTCCAGCAAGATGTAATCTGTGCTGCTTCCCCCACGGAACTCCTGAGCATTTTGTACCTGCCTTCTGCAGCATGCCACGATAGTTTCTTTTCCCTGTTGAAGAAATCTGCGCATTAGGAAAGCTTGCCTTGCATCAATGTGTAAACTCTTTACGTGGCCCCATAAAAGGCGCCCCCTTCCTCTTGAATTTTGGCTCCTATTTATGGGTCACACGGCTGATTTCTGCTTACGGAGTAATAACTTCGGGTCAGGAATTATTCTGGTTTGAAAGGATGTTTGCTCAGGGGACGCCCGCAGGAGGCTCCTTTCCAAGAGCTGGGGAAAGAGACGGGCGCTCAACCCGTCAGGCAGTCCCCGGGTCTCGAACTGCTGACTTGCCGGCCTTTCAGCTAACAAGGCGAGCTTCTGCCTTAACCACTGAGCCACCGCAGCCCGTGTGCAAAGATGGAATTGTTCTCTTGGCGTGAAGATGGAAATAAAATGACAGGATTCCCGAATTTTAAATGTTGTAATAACCCCTCCCTCCCTCCAATCACCCCCCCGAACTCCCCCCCCCCGAACACCCCCCGGTCCTCTTCATTCAGGAAAAGGAAAGGCAGCGCCGCTTCCGAGGCTTCCGGAGGTTGCTCTCGACCGCGGGCAGGGAGGCGTTGCGAAGACCTGACCATCGAGACCCGGTCCGGGCTGGAGCAGCGATTCTCCCGCGGGCGGCGGTGGCTCCGATCCCAGCGGCCCACGATCCTCCCCGGGTGGGGCTGGCCTCTCGAACCTGATCGCGATCCCGAGGCGAGGCCGCTCGAACCCTGGACTGCGTGTGCGTGTGGAGGGGTAAGCAAAGCACCTCCGTGCGCGCCGGTGTCGAGTCATGCCTGCCACATGGCCATGGAAACTTCGGCAGAAGCAGACAGCACTGGCTCGTCGGCTATAAACAGAAATGAACACTGAGCCCTAGAGTCGGATACGGCTTGCTTTCGGTCAAGGGCGACTTTTACCTTTACCTTTATATATCTGTGAAAAACCCGATTGCCAAAGATTTTGGAAAACACAAACCTGTCTGGGCCAGGATTTGAGTGCTGAGAGATACTAGTGGATGAGACTTATTCTTCCAACCTCGGAAGGATGGAAGGCTGAGTCAACCCTGAGCCCTGGATTCCCATGGAGGAAGCGTAAAAGCCGGCAATTCACTAGGTCTAACTCCTTCTCGAATTGCTCCCACCCACCCCCTTAAACATCAAGTTGTCCCCCTGGGGTTCCCTGAGGAAGCCAGTCATCTTCTCCAACTCTAGGGTACTGTGCTCATCACCATTTATAGCCCAAGGGCCAGCACTGTCTGCAGATGTTTCTGTGGTCATGTGGCAGGCATGGTGGAACACACAGAATGCTGTTATTTATCTACTGGCCACATCTTGCTTTCGAACTGCTCGGTGGACGGACGCTGGGGCAGACGACGGGAGCTCGCTCCATCCCGTAGCACTCGGGTATGGAACTGCTGACCTGCCAACTTTCCAGTCAAGTTATCCCGTTTAGCATCTTAGTCATTAAACAGTCCCTCCATCTGCCTTCGGAAGGGCTTAAAGCAAGTCCTCTGCAGCTTCTGCTCAAACCAAAACCTCTCTTTCCACCCATGGCTGAATGAAGACCTTTTTAAGCCACCAATTCAACGCTTGAAGAAATGACACATGTTTAACTATTGCCAGGAAGGTGACTGGGAATACAAACTTTTCCCCCACTGATGTGTTTGTTTACACACCACCCAGTTAGTGCAAGTAAAACCTTAGCGTTTCAAGAGGGAAGCTCTTTCCACACTGACCGCTCCGTGATCCCAAATATCTGGAAAGACATTTTCTTTTCCTCAAGGCTGGTAGTAATCATTTCTTCACTCTCCCTTGTCTACCTTCCCAGCAGAACAATTCAGAAGAAGCCGTCCAGGATGCATTCAACAGAGGCTGCTCCTCCATCATCCTTTCCCATTGACGAAGCAAAACTTCCCCTGTCGCAGCCACTGAAGAAGTTCTATTTGGGTGAGCCACTGGCTCTGGGGGTAAGGACATTTGGATTTGAACGACATTTTGCACTCTTTCGGCTTCCTTCCACGCAAGTTACGTTTTCAGACTGTGCTCTTAGCTTTTGCTCCCTAATAAGAAAACCGGTATCATTCTCTGCTGTGGGCCGCATCCAGCCTGCAGACCGTAGGTTGAGAATCCCTGGTCTATGACATATCTTAGTTGAAAGCCTGTTGTGCAGCATAAGCCAAAGGTGTAACTTATACAGGCAAATTGACATACAGAAGACAGTATTCAAGTCACAGTTTTATGTGCAGACTGTTTCTAGTTGTGGGAATAGAACTGAATGAAATGATGTGCAGAAATTGATAATTTAGTGTCAGAAATTATTCTGGGTTGAAAGGATTTTTGCAGGAGAAACTCTGCTCTGGGAACGTCCAAATGAGGCTCCTTTCATGTCCCCAAGAGCTGGGACAGAGATGGGTGCTCAATCCGTCATGCAGTACCCAGGTCTCAAACTGCAAACTTGCTGTCCTTCCAGCTAACAAGGTGAGCTTCTTAACCACTGAGCCACTGCAGCCCCAAGAAATTGATAAGTGTATTATTAACACTGGCCCTTACTTGCCAAAAGAGTTGGTTCATATAAACATCCTTGCAACAGTAAACCGAAGCCAATTATCCTCTGAAATATTGAAACAATAGTTTTTACTCTTAAGAGAGTGTTTTTCTTAGCCGAGACCAAACATAACGTTTTTGCTGCCTAGGCCTGTTGAAAAAAAAATGATTTTCCTTCTTCCTCCATGTCTAGGCAAGACATGAAATTGCCAAAATGAAGCCACCTTTTGGTGAGTTCATTCTATAGTTCCCTTCACCTGACCTAGTGTGAGAAAGATTAGCTGCCAACACAAGGTTGCCGTTACCAGGGTACCCCCGATTGTGGTTCAGAAATCTTCAAAGAGGTTCTTTCTGTGTACCACCTTGGGGTGGGGTAATAGCGTACATTAATCATTCATTCATTCATTCATTCATTCATTCAATTTATATGCCGCCTTACTCGGTGAAAACTGACTCATGTCATCCATGCAGTTCTAGATCTACACGGAAGAACCAGTTAATCTATGCCGTGATATTAGAAGCCCCTGTCTTTTTTTCAAGCAGCTGCACAATTGGTCAGACAGAAAAGGACCTGCCAAAATGGGAACTGAAGGCAGCAGAAAAAGAGGAAGACCAAAGATGAATTGGCCTAATCCCCCAAAGGGAATCTGCAGGATTTGGATAGAGCTCTTGATCATGTTTCAGGGGGATTAAACATTCACACAGTTGCTGTAGTTTGGATATGATTTGATAACAAACATTGTATTTGTTTATGCCTGTTTCATTCTTGAATATCTTTCAAGACTTTGCTTGTCTTACCTAAGCCTCCCTGTTCTCTGGTATATTTGCAGATCACACAAGTTTTAATAGCAATTATGGGGATCGCCTTTGCGACGGTAGTGGAAACCAGTTATGTTTATTTTGACGCGTACATTAACCTGAAGACGCCGTACTGGAGTAACATCTTGGTAATTCTACATCATAGAGTGTACAAACAACTGCTGGACAAGGGTCATCTTGGGATTAGCAATGTGGCCTAGCTTGGCTCTCCATGCTATATTTGATGGTCTAACCTAGGAAATCTTCTCATTTTGATCTGCATCTAGAAGAAAACTGTTTCTAGTCTCTAAGGTCTGGTCTTCTCTTCACTATTTCCACTTATACTGTTGCCCATGTCATCCCTGTGCCTAACTGGCATACTCATATATTGCACAAATTCTATGATTTTCTTTATTAACCAGCCACTTACACGTACACAAAGGATTCAACAAAAGGAGGAAGTCATAGGTGGGCAGATCGGGAGCATCTTCAGGTGGGGCATTACCATGCTTGTCATAATTCCACTGGCACCAAACCTTTGCTGCTGTAGCATTGCTACTAAAGAACAACAGTAATTCTGATTAAGCATTGGATTAAACTTCATCAAAATGTTCCAACTAGCCTGATGGACTGGTGTCCAATTGATCTGAATAGTCTTTCACCCCAGGTTTAGTATCAATGGTTCATTCTTTTCTTCTTCAGTTCATTATTGATCTTTATAACCACTGTCTCAAAGCACTGGAGAAAGTTGGTGATGTCTTTTAATACTGAGGTTTTTCTGGATGTGAGTTTAGCTATCTGGCTAGGCAGTGGTTCCCAACAAGGGGTACACAGCCCACTAGTGGACTTCAATTCCCAGAAGCCTCAGTCAGTACATTGGCTGATCAATGCTTTTGGGGAAATGACTTAGGCTTCTGGGAATTGAAGTCCAAAAACCAGCATTTGGGAAACACTGGGCTAGATGAATGTGTACTTAGTGTGAAAGAACAGATTTGCGCTACAATAGATAAGTAGTTATAGATCATCAATTGGTCCTGTTGGTTGAAATTCTGGTAGACAAAGCCCACGAAGAGGCTAGAACTTTCGATCTGATCTTCGTTTTTGATCAGCTCATGGCCCGAGATATTTCAGGTAACGTCCGATTTTGTTGCATATGATCCAGTAGAAAGAATTAAAAGTGTGCAAAGCATTCCATTTGAGTCTTGTCTCTCCATCTCTTTGACCTTTTCTTCCATTTCTTCTAGTACATCATTTCAGGATCACTGTCTGTTGCAGCGGCCAAGATCTCCAAGATTTCACTGGTAACTAAACTCCTTTAAAAATGTTTATTTTATTTTTATTTGTTTACTTAGATTTGTATCCCACTCTCCTTGGTAGCAGCCAACTCAGAGAATGTGTGATGTGTTTGGGAAAAGTTGAAGATCGTAAGACGGCATGGTGATTTTCAGTCTTTGATCTTTAGGATGTTTTCGACATGGGATAAAAGGAGGCTAAGAGGAGGGTCAGCACAACCCACAGAGCTTTCTCGAACTCAGCTCCCTAACTTAAACTTAAGTCCCCACCTCTTAAACTTTGTCAACCAATGGGGAAACTCCATGCTGGAGCCCTAAACAGAAAGGAGGGGCTGAGGCATGGCAAAAACCCCTCACCTTCCATAGTCATGGGTGCGAAAGGACCCTTCTGTTTCAGTTTTCAGCTATAACAATGATTATTTTCCCTGAGCCATTTAATCTATTTTTTTAATGTTCATGAGTGATGATCAAAGAGAAGGCAGTAGAATCAGCAGCACTGTGATGCTCATATTTGCTGGGCCTAAACATTAAACAGCTAACAAGTAACAGTAAACTACAACTGAAGTAGTAGTGTGACTTGAGATCATAAGAAGGTGACCTTCTATTCAGTCATAACATTGGTTTATCCCACCTCTTAATGATCGAGTAAGAGTTGTTCATGGTTTCAGGGACTATGTTTCACTATCTCCGCATTAGTTTGCTAGGATTTCTTACAGCAGTGACAAGAGTGGCCCATGAGTTGTTCAGATTGTGTTGTGACTGAAAGAAGATTCAGAAGAAAATCCATTTGTAGCCACTTCGAAATTTGCCTCTGCCAGAAGATAATCTGAAGCAGAGTGTAGGCATTCCTGCAATACGCCTGTCTTGGATGGCTTACATCTGATTAGGTGTGGCTTTCAAGAGGTTAATATTGTGGGATGGAGAACCCAGAAAATGAATCCAACAAAGCCTAAATATTGAAGTGACCTCACTATTTAAGTTATCCGTTTCTAAACTGTATGGATGATTGATGGAACATACCTCCACAAAGAGAACAAAGAAAGTTGGGCTTTGGTGCAATGTGGCCTTTGGATGTTACCTCAAAAGTACACATTGCTCATTCCAGATCCAAAGTTTGGTAACTGTTCTTTTGAAAAGAGATCTACAGCAAAGAGTTTTAAGAATAGAATCCCCAGGAAATCCATCGTTATTGGCAGCGGCTACTCATATCCAAGTAGTATACATTTTCCCCCTGGAAATCATTTTCACAGTTGATGTATGTGAAAGAAGAATGACCAACAGGAAAAATGTCATTGGGATAAATTTGTTTAAGGTGGATCCCAGCTTGCCATGAAGTGACCCACACACTGATCACTGAGCCCTCTCTTGTGGCACGTAAGAAATGAGACATGCAGGATTTAACACCAGGACTGCAATGGACTGCCGCAGCTTTGAGGATATTAAAAAGATGTGCCTTCACACCCAGTCCATCTGGCATGGCCTCTTCTGCCTCCATGACCCCAACGGTCATCAGAATAGTGACATGGTTCCTCCTCTGTTCATTTTCCATTGAGCCCAACATGATGGTTTCCAGTGGCATTTCCTCCACTCACCCCACCCAAAGGGACCCATCCTCCCATAGCCATTCACCCCTTTGGGGAGTCAAGCTATTATACTGTCTGTACAGTCTACTCCATTACCATAGTGCAGTGGTTCCCAATTAGTTTTTTCTACGTACCACTTCAAGAAAGACCTCAAACTTGCGTACCCCTTATTGCAGGAACGTTAAATAAAAATGAAATCAGGTGTATTTTATATTTATTATCATCAAAAGACATTCTAATGTCAGAGAACACATGTTACATTAACGTGACAAATGTGCACGTTTTTCTTTGCACAACTCTGAAAAATCTGGTTGCATTTTGATCAGCTTCAATCTCAAGTCGTCTTCGAGTTGAAGTCTATGACGATATTTAGTTTTTAAGTTTGTCATTGCGGAAAATCCGCTCTCGCAAAGGTACATCGTGCAAAATGGCAGTAAATATTTTATTGCTACTTCGCTGACACAATAAACGTCTTTAAGACCAGCCCAAAAATTAACCAGTGATTGCTCTGCAAAACAACTTTTGAGTCTACTGTTGCATGAGATGTCTATTAATTCCTCTTGATCAGAGATGGATAGGTGATCGGTGGGACAGTTTCCAAAGGGGTTGTTTACCCAGTTCCATTGCGACGATATTTCTGGGAAATAAGTGCGTAATGCGGTCGACAAATTTTGCAAGTGGCATTTTATGGCTGATTTTACATCTTCATTAACTGATGAAGAAGTAGTTTCCAAAAAAAAGTTTTAAATTCGGAAATTGATCATATTTACATCTGTCGATCAAAGATGTCCAGAGAGACATTTTTTTGATTGTTGACTCAACCTTCTCCTGCATAGTGAATATGGTTGTATCCTGGCCTTGAAGCCCCAAATTCAACTCATTCAGTTTTGTAAAAATATCTGACAAGTAAGCCAATTTTTTTAGCCACAAAGGATCAATCAGCATCTGTTTGTACTTGGCATGTCCCTTCTCAGTCAAAAATAACTCAATTTCATGTCTCAACTCAAATATTCTTGAAACAACTCTTCCTCTGGACAGCCAATGCACTTCAGAATGTAACAACAGGGTCTCATGCTCACTGCTAAGCTCTTTACAAATGTCTGTAAAAATTCTTGAGTTTGTGGCACGGGCCTTGATTAAATTGACAATTTTCACAGCATTTTTAAGAGTACTATCTAAGCAGGCTGGAATTTTTTTACAAGCAAGGGCCTCTCGATGAATACCACAATGGGTCCATTTTGCTTCTGGGGCTACATCTTGTATTCGCTTCACAAGTCCTGAAAAACGACCAGTCATTGCTCTGGCACCAGCAGTGCATATTCCTATGCATTTCAACCAATCCAATTTGTTTTATTTTATAAAACCGTCGACCATGTGAAATATGTCCTCCCCGGTAGTATGATTCGGAAGGGCACAACAAAATAGGAACTCTTCATGAACCTTTTTGGAATGAACATAACAAACATATGTTAAAAGTTGAGCCAAGTTTGATATGTCTGTGGATTCATCAAGTTGTATGGCAAAGTAATCGCTTTGTAAAATGCGTTGAATTTGGTGGTTTTTCAGATTATCTGACATGTCTGCAATACGACGAGAGACAGTGTTATTTGACATAGGAATAACATCAAGTTCTCGGGCCATTTTTTCTCCGAACATACATTTCACTATCTCTTTTGCTGCAGGCAGTATAAGGTTTTCCCCAATTGTATGCGGTTTTGCTTGCTGGCAATTAAATAACTAACTCGAAAAGAGGCTTGCAGGGCATTCATATTCATGTTTAAAGAAAGTGCCTCAATAGATTTTTGTCTTTGTTTGAGGTCTTTTAATTTATGTTGAAAGAAGGATACAGATTCATCTTTCAAATTAGCATGTTTGGTTTCTAAATGGCGACGTAGTAAGGATGGTTTTAACGAATGATTTGACACCGTTTCTGCACAAACGACACATTGCGGCAATGGGGAATTAGGATCTCCAGAACTTGTAAAACCAAACTGAATATAACTATCATCATATTTCCTTTTTTTTTTTTTTTTTTTGGAGAGATGATTCCTTGTTATCAAGGTTTCTTTTTGTATGTGTCGGAGTACTAGTAGAGGGTGACACATCATTAGCAGGCGACTGTTCAGTATTTTCTGATACCTCCTCCTCAACCTTTCAGCGCCTTAGCAGCCACTGTTCCATCTAAAAAACAAGGGGACTTATTAACTCAGCTTTTTTATTTTTGTAATGTAAGTAATTAAAAAGCTTAGAAAACTGAAAAAAACCACAACAGAAACTGTGAACAGGCAAAAAATTGAATTTGTCCTTCTGTATTCGAAGTAGGTACATAGTAGAAAACAAATTAAACATTATTGCTTTGTATTGAAATTTACAATGAAAATAGTATTAATGTAACTTAAAATCTAGAAAACAGAATCCGCGAACATGCTTACAACTAAACAGCTTGAATATTAATTTTATTTTCTAAACACCATTACATTGTATTGCAGTTTATAGTGAAAGTGCAAATTTAAACACAGTTTTAAAACATTATCTTACCATTTACCGAGGTAGGTATATAAGGCTGATCGATGCAACATGGTGCAATGGATATTTATTAATTCACAATTAAAACAACACAACGAGCACAGCGACATGCTCACGTGACATAAACCGAACTGACTGATTGACAATGACGAGCAAATAGGCAGGAACGGGGGCGGCCGCAATCGGGTGATGCGAGATGCAGGAGGCGCGGGAAAAACCGCCGCCGCGGGAGAAAGCACTTGATGCATACGATTGACTTACCTACTGATTGTTTAATTAAATTGAATAAATTTTTGGCAATTGTTATTGCATTATTGTTTTTTAAGGATTTAATATTTTAGTTGAGAGATTGCTGCGCATACCCCTTGATGCAATCTCGCATACCCCTGGGGGTACACGTACCACTAATTGGGAACCACTGCCATAGTGAGATGTTGGGAAGATACCTCTTAGGGACATTCTCTTTCTCAGAGTCATGATGGAGCTAGAACCAGTGGTGGCAGACCTATTGCAGCGTTCCAGAGGTGGCACTTGGAGCCATCTCTGTGGGCACCTGTGCAGTCACCCCAACATGGAGTTTGCCCCACCCCCTCTGTCCAGAAGGCCAATGGGAGCACATCCTCCCTCCCTCAACAGAGTTCACCCTCCCCCTCTCCCCACCGGCCCAATGGGAGCACTTCTTCCCCCCAGCACAGAGTTCACCCTGCCCTTCTGCCCAGCAGCCCAACTGGTGCGTTTCCTTCCTCCCTCCCCTGTTGCTCTGTTGGGACTTTGCAATAAATAAGTGTTTTTTGGGTTGCAGTTTGAGCCTCGGTCTCTAAAAGGTTCGCCATCACTGGTCTATTCTTTGTCACCACTAGGCGAAAGGCATGCTGGGAATGAACATTGTGAGTGCTGTGGCAGCTGGCGGTGTGATCATAGCTCTCAGCCTTGACTTTGCATACAGCCACTACGGTCAACGTGGAGGGAGACATTGGTGTAGGTCTTACCGTTCAGAAGTGGATGAAAAGCTGTGTGAAGAATATTATTCAGTCCCTTTTGTAAGTATATATCCCACTTGACTAGGTTTTGTGTTACTCATCTTAATGGACTACTGCAGTTAGTTAGGGTTCTCATGCTCTCATTTCTGTACTCTTAAATACTGCATATAAATTTATGCCGTTTGTTCTTGTTCTAAATTGTTTTCAACACCATCTAATAGACACTGCCAAATGACTGCTTTTCCTGGGATATCTCCTTCCTTGGCAGAACGTTGTGGAGGGAGTAATTGGGCTTTTATTGGTTTTCAACATCTTTGAATTCTGCATCGCCCTCTCGACGTCTGCCTTTGCCTGCAAAGCTCTATGCCGGGACAGCTACGAGGAAACGGTAACATTCGAAAGAAAACAATATTTCGTTGGCAATCGAAGTAAATAAAAAGACTTAGGGGAGGACAAATTGCATCAGACTTAATTGTTTAAGGTTAAAGGTAAAGGTTTCCCTTGCTCAAAAGCCAGTTGTATCTGACTCTAGGGTTCAGTGCTCACCTCTGTTTCAAAGCCGAAGAGCCAGTGCTGTCTGCTTCTGCAGACATTTCCATGGTCATGTGGCAGGCATGACTAGACACCGGAGGGCATGGAACACTGCTACCTTCCCACCGAAGAGGTCCCTATTTATCTACTTGCAATTTCTCACTTTCCAACTGCTAGGTTGGCAGGACCAGGGATAAAGATGGGAGCTCATTCTGTCCTGCAGTACTCGGCAATCAAACTGCTGACCTTCCACCTCCCAGTCAGCATCTTAGCCACTTATTGTAAGTCAAATTGATATTCCTCAGCAGTTGGAACACTGTCTAAGGGTGCTTTTCACATCTATTATTTGCCTACTGAGAGCCAGCATGGTGTGGTGCAGTGGTGGCGAACCTCAGAGCACTTTCTGTGGGCACGTGTGCCATCACTCCAAGACAGAGTTTGTCCTGCCCCTCTGCCCAGAAGTCCAATGGGAGCGCTTCCTCCCTACCCCCAGCACAGTTTGTCCCGCCTCTCTGCCCAGAAGCCCAATGGAAGCGCTTCCTCCCTACCCCCAGCACAGTTTGTCCCGCCTCTCTGCTCAGAAGCCAAATGGGAGCACTTCCTCCCTACCCCCAGCACATAGTTTGTCCTGCCCCTCTGCCCAGCAGCCAAATGGGAGCGTTTCCTTCCATTCCTCTTGCTGTGTTGGCACTTTGCGATAAATAAGTGAGTTTTGGGTTGCAGTTTGGGCACTCGGTCTCTAAAAAGGTCGCCATCACTAGTATAAATTGCCACCCAGTTCAGGTGTTGAGTAAATTCCTCCAAGACTGATTGTGATTCTGGTCTATTCCTTTCTTCAGGTGGTGGTGGTTTATCAGAATGTGACTCCAGCTAATACTGTGACTCAGGATCCGCCTGAGGTGCCCTGAGTTGTTATACCTTCAACACAATCCTCTAGGATGGCCATCATCTAATGCAAATCCGACAGTACGAAGACAAAATGTGGGCCAACAAATGAAAAGGCTTTCCTTTAAAAAAAATAAAAACCACTAGCTCTTTTAAGTAAAATACTGTGTACGTTACGAGTTATGTTGAACATTATGTAAGAATGTGAGCAAAAGTGTTGATAGTGTGCTTTTTTCTTTTACATTTTAAGCACACTTTTAAAAGCCGTTTAGGATGAAGATGTCTTTGAAGGGGAACAGTTTGAAAAAACGTGCCTGCCTTTTATTAAAAAAAAATAAGCATTTATTAAAGATTTTTATACACAGGATATAAATCTGATGTGTAAATAATCAAGAATGTATGGGGATGGGACAAATTAAACATGACAACAAATTTAGAAGTTGGATTTGCAAATATTTAGTTGCCCAAATCCATTTTATACAAACAATTTCAGGTCCCAAACATCTTGGTTGGTTTAGAGAAACCCCCAATTATTTCCCAGAAATTCCCCTCGAATTTCAGGAATTATGGCAAAGCCTCTCTTTGCAAGTGGAAGACAGGCGTCTCATCTATATCCTTTGAAGCAGGGACTTGTGTTATACAGGGTGGCCCATAGGTCCTTACCCGTCCTCTCTGTGGGCATGCACCCCAGCCCTCTGCCCAGCAGTCCAATAGGAGCGCTTCCTCCCTCCTCCCAGCACAGAGTTCACCCCGCCCCTCTGCTCAGCAGCCCAATGGAAGCACATGTACATAATAAACACTCTACACATTATTCAGTGTTAAACTACATAAAAAGATTTATTGTGCTCCATGGAGTAAAAGTGAGGTAGTTTCTGCATCATGCGCACACATGGCTGTTTCACATTCAGCCACTGACCAAACACATGTCACTCAGGTAAGTTTCATCAGGAGATCCTATAGCTTTTAAGAGAGGTTGTATTATCACACATATTTATCTTACACTTGATGGTTTTATACCAGGGATTCCCTGTGGGCTAGACGTGGCACATTGCGCCATTCCATCCAGCTCATCACCGCCCGCTTCCGCTGGGACATTAAGGTTAAACTGTAGACTCATGTGTACTTAGCCAGGAGATCGTGGTGACTATCTGGCTTCCAGCAAGTGCTCTTTTAGGAGAGTACCACGAAATAGTTCAAAACCCAGAACTACCAGTAAATTCTGACATATTAGACCTGAATATCAACAGACTCTGCTCAAGTCATCCACCTTTACCCAGCGCCACTATTTGAGGCAACGGAAAGTTCAACCTGCAGGATGCATGGAGAAGATTCGTTGGGGAAACACCAAACCAGTACCAGAATTTTCAATATGGACTAGCCTTAATAGAATATGTACAAGATAAGAAATGTTATTAAGTTATTACGCAGAGAAGAAATGGTGTGGGAGAAGATTGAAAGAAAGGAATTCTTAGGGGTTGGAAATGCTCTGTTTATGGGGTTAGAAAAAGATTAAAAAAGAGAGAAAATTCAGGGAATAATGTTAAAATCAACTATAGAGGAATGGAATAGAATGAGGAAAGATTTTATGCCAGGAATTTCACCGGTTTTAGAATTAGAGGACTTTAACAATTTCCCATTAAAGATAGATAGGAGGATTAGGGATATCTTATTAGAAAAGGGGGTTCTATTGTTGAAAGATTGGGTAAAAACCTGTAGAGATCAAGAAAAAAGAAACGAGTTATATTTGCAACTGGAGCTGAGCTGGTTCAAGATCCTCCAGATGAATAATTGGAGTAAAAGATTTCTATCAGAAGGAGGTCTAGATAGGGAATGCACTGAAATTGAGACTCTTCTGGTCAGAGTAAGAAAAGGCGACATAGGAATAAAGGGGATAGTAAGTAAAATTTATAAAATCTTGAACAAAGGTGAAAAAATACAAGAGATACTGAGACAAAAGTGGGAGCAAGAACTCAATGTTATAATTACAGAAAAAAAGTGGCAGAAATGTGGAGGAGAAGAATTATGAAAACTATATCAGTGAAAGTCAAAGAACATAATTATAAGCTGATATGGAGGTGGTATAGGACTCCAATGGGGTTGCATCAAATGTATAATAATCTGAGTGATATTTGCTGGAGATGTAAAAAAGAAAAAGGTTCATATGAGCATATGTGGTGGAGCTGTGATTGTTTAAAAGGATTCTGGGGGAACATAGAAAATGAGATTAAGAAAATACTGGATACGCAACTCGAATTGGAGTCAGAGACAATTTTGTTAATGGAAGTAGATAAATACAGAATTAGTAATGACAACAAGGAATTGGTGTCTATTATGTTAACAGTGGCCAGACAGTGTTTAGCAAAAAATTGGAAGAATGATGAAAACTTAAGAATGCAAGAATGGTATGAACGAATGTGGGATTTGGCCCTAAATGAGAAACTCACATGGGAACTAAATCTTAGAAAGGGTAAACAGCAAAGGAATAGTTTCTGGAGGATCTGGAAACCATTTATTGATTATACACTGGTTAAGAAAAAAGGCATGGCCCCTGCCCCAGAATAAAATGTTTTTTGGAAAATATGAGGATACAGATTGCCCCGGACATTGTATATAGCTCATGGGTGATATTAATGATGTATAATGTAATAGTGTAAGAGAATATAATGTAGCAGGAAAAAGAAGGATGGATTTGTTAACGTTTGATTTGAACTTCGGTTTTCTTATTTTGTAATAGAAAATATGTGAATTTATTTTACTTTAATTTCATGAGTGATGCATCCTTAATATAATATTGTTACTTTATTTGCTTTACCTAATGCTTTTATGTTTGTATATTAGTTTGTTGTTGCTCTTTTTCTTTATATACCTAATACAAATTATTAAACACAAAAGAATATGTACAGGGCACGGTAGACGTGCGGACTTTTTGCTAGGCACAAGCGACAGACTGTGCAACATAATAGACAACAATGTAGCCTTAGCGCATAGATGGGCAATAGAAAAGATTTTTAAGGGCAACTCCTGATGCAATCGAATATATAAGTTGTTTAGATGTTTGTTTATAAATTAATGTTTAATTTTATATTATTTATATATTTTTTCTTATTTTCTCCCTCCCTGAGGGAGCGTGACCGGGTCCCCGGCTTTAAAAGGTTGAGAACTCCTGGTTTATATAGTCTTCCCTCCTCAATTTTATCCAACATTTATATAATTATTTTTTCAGCTTTACTGCTTCTTTGGCCTCTCCGTGCCATCATATAGTCTATTTGCAGCTTCCCTTTTTCTGCATAATTCTTTTGCAATGGTAGGCAGGGTAGTTTTGTAACCCTTCCATTTGTCCTCTCATTTCCTCACCTCCGGGGGCAGCTGGTTAAATTCTGTCTCCACCTTTTGTTGTGAAACTAAAAGCCAACCAAATGCCCTGATGTTTTACTGCCGATTGTTGGTCATCGTCCTTCTTTGCCAAGGATTCAACTGAAGTTCTGTTTTAAATTTCTTTATTTATAAATTTTCAATAAAAAAGAAAATAATAAGAGAAACAAACATACAATACAAAAAAAATTTCACAAGGATACTACATTTGATATATATTGAATACAAAAAAGAAATAATAATACATTTTTCTACTTTTGTATCACCACTCTTCAATCAAAAATTCTAATACCTCTATTATCTCTACTGCACATATTCTTCCTTGCTTAATTCACCTTTGTGCTATATACAATGTCCAGGAGGGTTATATCCATTTACATTTTCCAAAAATTAATTTGTTCTGGTACAGGGTTGACTCCTTTCTTTTCAACGATCACATATTCCACAAATTTCCTCCAGATTCCCCAGGATCAACTGAAGTTCTGACTTCTTCTAAAAAGGCTAGAGTTTGATTCTTATTTGAGAGCTGGCCGTGCCCTGGGTCATGGCACTATATGGCTAAACAGCTTATTATTTATTTATTTATTTATTTCCTTCAACTTATTATCCCGCCCAATCGGGTAAAAAACCCAACTCTGGGCGGCTTACATACACAATTTAAAAATACATAGCTAAACCACAACTCAATATAAAACCACAAATCAATCAGTTAAATATAAATTAATACAATAATTAAAAGTTAAGCTAAAAGAAATTAAAACAGTTCCAAGTTATAAAATTATGTAATTATTAAAAAACAGAACCAGGGTAGGAAGGTAAGAACAACGGGTGGCTGTCTCATCTGATAAGCCACCCAACATGAGATCCGGTATTTCCGGATCCCCAAACTTGTCCTGCCAGCCAGGTTTTAAGGCCTTTCCGGAAGGGCAGGAGCTCTGTTTGTTGACGTAGATCGATAGGCAGGAGGTTCCACAGGGCTGGGGCGGTCACGGAGAAGGCCCTCCTTCTGGTGCTAGAGAGGCGAGCCTCTCTAGCTGATGGAATTGCAAGGGAGCCTCTCCGATCCGCCCTGGTGGGACGGACAGACGTTCTTGGGGTGACGCGGTCTCTGAGGTATCCTGGCCCACTACCATATAGGGCTTTAAAGGTAATGACCAGCACCTTGAATTGCACCCGGAGACATACTGGCAACCAGTGCAGCTGCCGAAGCAGTGGTGAGGCACGAGCGTAACGCCCGCACCCCATCACTACCCGAGCAGCCGCATTCTGGGCCAGCTGGAGTTTCCGAATGGTCACCAAGGGCAGCCCCATGTAGAGCGCATTACAATAATCAAGTCTGGAGGTGACCAGTGCATGTGTGACCCTGAGCAAGGAGTCCCGATCCAGGAGTGGGCGTAACTGGTATATTGCACGAAGTTGTGCAAAAACCCTCCTGGCCACGCCTGCCACCTGTTCTTCGAACAGTAGTCGTGAGTCCAGGAGGACCCCCAGATTACGCACCGGATCTGTCTGGGGCAAAACTGCCCCATCCAGAACCAAAGCTGGAAGCTCCCGGGATAACACAGGGCCCCTCACCCATAGCCACTCAGTCTTGCCGGGATTCAGCTGAAGCCCGTTTCCCCCCATCCAGACCCTAACAGCCTCCAGGCACCTGGAGAGGACTTCTACTGCACCGCTTGGGTCCCCACGGGCTGAGATGTACAGTTGGGTATCATCAGCATATTGATGGTACCTTACCCCGTGGGAACGGATGATCTCACCCAGCGGCTTCATATAGATGTTGAACAGGAGGGGTGAGAGTACCGAGCCCTGAGGCACCCCGTATTGGAGGAGCCTAGGGCTGGACCTCTCATTCTCCAGACATACCGTCTGGGTCCTGCCCCTCAGAAATGAGGAAAACCAGGCCAACACAGTGCCCTGGATCCCCAATCCTTGGAGCCTTCCCAAGAGAATGTTGTGATCCACGGTATCGAAGGCCGCTGAGAGATCGAGAAGAGCAAGGATGGTCGGATGGCCTCCATCCCGCTCTCTCCAGAGATCATCCACCAAAGCGACCAGTGCAGTTTCCGTACCATATCCGGACCTGAATCCTGACTGAAAAGGGTCCAGATAATCCGCTTCATCCAGAACTTCCTTTAACTGCTGTGCCACAGCCTTTTCCAGCACCTTACCCAGAAAGGGTAGATTAGATACTGGGCGGTAGTTCGAAATTACCTTGGGGTCGAGAGATGGTTTTTTTAGGAGGGGGCGCACCAAAGCATGTTTTAATGGTGCTGGGCAAGACCCCTCCTCCAATGATGAATTTATAATTTTCTCAACCCAACCACCTGCCACCGCCTTTGATGCTTTAACTAGCCAGGCGGGGCATGGGTCCAAATCACAGGCTGTGGCACGAACAGATCCAAGAAGTCTGTCCACTTCCTCAGGGTCCACTGGCTCAAACCGATCCCAGATAACATGGCCAGACTGCGCACCGGTCAACCCCAGTTCCATACGTTCCACGCCGGGATTAAACTTCGAGCGAATCTGAGCGATTTTCTCCGCTAGATAATCAGCAAATGTCTCAGCCGAACCCTGCCAACCAGGGCCTGACCCCCCTCTTCCAAGGAGGGATCTGGTCACCCGGAACAAGGCAGCTGGACGATTATCCGCAGAGGCAATAAGGGCGGTGAAGTATTGACGTTTCACCGCCCTTATCGCCACTAGGTAGTCTTTAATGGCTGCTCTAACTAGTGTTCGGTCAGACTCACTCCGGGTCTTCACCCAGCGGCGCTCTCGGCGTCTCTTTGCCCGTTTAAGCTCCCTCAGCTCTTCAGTGTACCAAGGGGCATATATACCATATATACTCGAGTATAAGCTGAGTTTTGTAGCCCCCAAAATGAGCTCCCAAAAGGGGACACGGCTTATAGTCAGGTCACTGACCACAAGGGTCCCAAGATTGTGCTGGATTGAGACATACTGACAATTTAATTAATTTTACCATATTTTCATGAATTGCTATTATTGAAACTCACTCGCAGCTGCTGCATTTCCCACCCTTGACTTATACTCGAGTCAATCTATTTTTCCTGGGTTTTCAGGTCAAAATTAGGTACCTTGGCTTATATTCGGATCGGCTTATACTCAAGTATATACGGTATTTTTTTCCCCCAGGTTAGACTTAAGTATTTGTTGCAATGCCACATCAAAGTTATGCTCCCAGAAGGAGCAGAATGTACAAGAACTACAAATATTGTGCCTCGTATATCTAAGTTTTTTTAAAAGCTTTGAAGTCCATGAGTAGAAAAATGAAAGTCAGAGTTAGGCAATATGTTTATTAGGACAGCTGAAATTGTATGGAATGGCAATACTTTTCGGAACTTTGCAAAAGACTGATGTTGTGAAATGTTGAGCAGAACCTGAGATCCGCCCTGAAAACCTCCGTTGTGGTTCGAATGAAAGAGGAAATCCCCAACCGCTTTGCATTTCTGAGGGGGGGATGGATGGGGGCGTGGAGGGGGTGCACACTCACAAATGCTAAATTAAAACTGCTAGGTTTGCAGGAGCTGGAGCAGAGACGGGGGGGTGGTGGTGGTGGTGGCCTAGAAACGTTGCATTTCTGACAAAACAGTGCCACTTAAAGGCTGTTTGGGGAAAAGTGGTTTGAAGAGGAAACCCAATTTTCAGGGCATTGGTTAAAAATGACGAGTCAAGGCTGAAACAGACGATCATTAATGGAAAAAATTCCCTCCCAGGACTAAGTATCACATCAGAAGTAAGAGATTTGACAGTGAGACTGCCAAATAGACTTTCTCATGGACCACAAACCCAGGCAGTTTAATTTTCAATTTGCACCACAATCACTGCAGATGGTGACTGCAGCCGTGAAATAAAAAGACACTTGCTTCTTGGGAAGCAATCTATGAGACACCTAGGACAGCATAATCACCCTGCCTACAAAAGTCCTCATAGTTAAAGCAATGGTCTTCCCAGAAGCAATGTATGGCTGTGAGAGCTGGGCCATAAGGAAGGCTGATTGCAGAAGAATAGACGCCTTTGAGATGTGGTGCTGGAGGAGTCTCTTGAGAGTCCCCTGGACTGCAAGGAGATCACATCAGTCCATCCTGAAAGAAATCAACCCTGACTGCTCCTTGGAAGGACACATGCTGAAGCTGAAGCTCAAGTACTTCGGTCACCAGAAGAGATGAGCGGACTCACTTGAGAAGGCCTGGATGCTAGGAAAGATCAAAGGCAAAAGAAGAAGGGGCGGCAGAAAGTGATGTGATGAATGGATGGCATCATTGATGCAGTGGGCGTAGGTCTGGGCGGGCTATGGAGGATGGCAGATGACAGAAGAGTCTGGCCTGCAGTGGTCCATAGGGTCACGAAGGGTCGGACTCGACTCTGCGACTGAACAACAACAAGACTAGGGAGAGGAGGAGAGTCCTGTACCGAATCTTTCTATTCAAGGAAAAAAGTAAGTCATCCAGTAACGTCACATGAATTTCAGCCGTCCGGAGCTGAAGCCAAATTTGCTGCCCCCTGGTGGACATTGGCTCCCTCTCCCGCTAGGGCTTCTGGGAATTGTAGTCCAAGAACACACACAGCCCAAAAAGTGCCGCCCAGGGCCAGCCGCTGCCCCCCCCCCAAGCCACCCCGTACGCAACACCATCCCATATAGATACTGGTAGCTTATTTACCTAAGTGTTAACAGCCTGAAAGCAGTGTAGTGGTGTATATTAAAGCAATCACAATCAATCACACTTCTATACTGTCCTATAGCACTTAATCCTCTTTTTGGGTGGTTCACAAGTTAATTAGTACTTTCCCCCGATAATCTGGGTACTCATTTGACCAACCTGAGAAGGATGGAAGGCTGAGTCAGCCTCAAGCCCTGGCCAGAATCGAACTCACAGACTTTTGGTTTCAGTACAGCAATTTAACCAATGCACTACCACTTGTAACTCACCCACTGTGAATATTTTCCTAATCCTTTCATGGCGGCAAAAATACCTCCGTGAACTTCCATATAGAGGCCAAGAAAATCACAAAATGAAATGACACCAGAACATGAAGGAAAAACAAACCTCGCCCAGAATTTATTGCAAGTACATAGCTTGAGATTACTTTGGGTGGGAATTATCACAAAGGGGCTTTTCTTGGCATGGAGCAACACTGGCCACCCCTACACGGCACGCAACCCAACGGAGGTCTTTCTGAACCTCGGGCTGGACAGAGAAAAGAAGTACGAATCCACAAACTGTCTGGTTCTATGGGAGGAAGGAAATGTTTAATGTTATGAAAATAAAGCTTATGCATAAGGCCAGATAGAAAAAGGGTCATGGAAGGGTACAGACTGGTTTAAGGGGAAGTAGACAGTCATTTTGTTTCCCCTAATGAATAGGAAGCATTGCCCCACGAGATGTCTACATCTAGCTTGAAGCCGGGTCCAGCACAGATCTCCTAAGGATATGGTGTCAGGCCTGTGTCACGTCATAGGTTCTGCAAAGGAAGAGGAAAGAGCTCAGGTCAAGACATACGTGAAAATGTAATTGGTAATATTGCTAGAAAACTAAGGAACTTTTGCTGCCTAAGAATAAAATGGAGCCCATTTTAAACCCAGAAGCTAATTAGGCAGCCACTCTTTGCAATGGAATAGCATCCTTTACCACACTTGAAGACAGGGTGTGAGGCATCCAATGCTGTGTCCTCCAACACAACAAAAAGCTAGAAGCCTTAGAAGGAACAACCAGTAGGCTAGCACTGCAACTCTATTCTGGTAGCTGTTGGCTGAGGTACGTCCCCCACCTTGGCCAATGGTAGGGCTGCTCCTAATTGGAACGAGTCCTTTTGGTCAGCCAGGTGGCTAAATATTCTCCTCCAGCATGGCCCTCTAATCTGCACCGGGCCTAGAGATTGCTTGGGAGACACAACCAGCCTCAGGGCCACACTTTGCCGCCTCTCTCAATTTGTGACCTATCTTTCAAGACAAAGTTAATTTTGGAGATGGGAAGAAGATTGCTCGATTTGCCCTCTCACCTTGCACGCTTCTTCCCTCGGCATCGTGGAAATTTCCCATGTTTGCCACCTAAACATGAAGAGAGAACAATGTGTTGAGTTAGCGCTTCCTTTAGAGCAAAGAAGAAAACACAAAGACCTAGGCCAGGGTTCCTCAAACTTAGTTCTCCAGATGTTCTTGGACTTCAATTCCCAGAATCCCTGATCAGCAGGTGTGCTGACTTGGGCTTCTGGGAATTGAAGTCCAAGAACACTAGGAGAGTAATGTTTGAGGAACCCTGGTTTAGATGGCCTGTGATCCCTACCCAGCTAGAGTCCAGATCTTGTCCAGGAAATGATGCTGTGATAGCATAGCTTGAAACAAACTAATTCTTTTCTAACGGATTAGGATAATCCAGGGTTTCTCAAATTTGGGTCCCCAAGTGATTTGGGACTTCAGTTTCCAGAAGCCCTGAACAACAGGTGTACTGAAATGGACTTCTGGGAATTGAAGTCCAAAAAGACCCAAGGTGGAGAACAACTGGAATCCATTAACTTTTAATCAAATAAGGGCAACAACACTAGTTTTAATAACTAATTAGGTCTTGGTTAATAATGAGTTACAACTTTAATATCTTAAGTTATTTTAGTCAACCTGTTTTGCTGATGCAGTGACCGAACTAGCATCAGTTTGACAGGAGAAGAAAAGGGGCAGCTTATTATGGGAGCAGCAGCAGCAGTTTTCTATTTAAGAAGACTAGATATATTTCTTGCTTTTGAACTGCAAGGTTGGCAGGAGCTGGGACAGAGACAGGAGCTCACTCCATCATGTAGCACTCAGCTCTCGACCTGCTGACCTTCCAGTCATCTTAACCGCTAAGCCACTGTACTCCCCTTCTTACAAATAGGGAACTATATTAATGAAATAGGTATTGGAGTCTCTTTCTCATCCATTCTGTCTGTCTCTCTTTGTATAAAGACATTGTTCTTCTGGTTGCAACCAGACTTGTTGATTCTAAGTGGGTGGAAAGGCAAAGGATGGAGCTATTCAGTACTAGGGGGAAAAGTTCTTGTTTCTACTGAAAGGCATTCAAAATATTCTCCACTCGTGAGTGACTGATGACTCTTTGTAGAATCATAGAATAATGGAGTTGGAAGCGGCCTTTTAGACCATGGAGTCAAACCCACTGCTCAATGTAGGAATCTGAATCAAAGCAAGTCTGACAGCTGGTTGTCCAGTTCTCTCTTGTAACTACTTATTACTGCAAATCAGTATTGTATTTTATCAGTCTTCTCTAAAGCTATCATTTTTTCTTAAACATTTTCAGTCCAAACAATTAATCCATGGCGACTGAAGGGGGCGATGTTCAAAAAGAGCCTGACTTTTATGTCTGCAATTTGCTTAAAATTTGGGAATACACAGGAGAATAATGGTAAAAGCCACCCTGGCTTGAAAGCTAGTTGTATCCAACTCTAGGTTTCGATCCTCATTTCCACCTATGGACAAAGAGCAAGTGCTGTACACATCTGCAGACATTTCAGTGGACATGTGGCAGGCATGACTAGACAGAAGAGGAATAGAGGAGGAGCATGGGATCTCAGAATATTGCATGGCTAGTTGGCTGGGACCATCTCTGTTACAGTCTCTGTCGCAGCAAGATTCTGTTTGCAATTCCTTGCTTTGGAACTGCTAGGTGGGCAGGAGCTGGGACAGAGACAGGGGCTCTCTCCATTGTGCAGCACTCGGGTCTCAAACTGTTGACCTGCTGACCTTCCAATTGTCACGTTCAGTGTCTTAGCCACTGAAATGCCAAGGTACAATTTCATTCTTCCACTGAGGCCCTTGATTCTGAGCTTCTGGTAGTAGGATGAGACTACAAACCAGATCTACACAGGCTAGTTACCCATACTTACAGGTGAGAATGAGAATGCCAAGAATGAAAAGAATAGCTGCAGCAACTAGGCCCCATTTACGCAGAGAGTAATAATCTACAGAGGGAAAGAGAAGAACGGCTGAGCATCAACTGTGTTGTGAAGATACAAGCATCAAATGGCATCTGAATATTGGCCAACGAGGATCGATAAACAATGTTGTGGGCCAGAGATAGCATCCAATTAAACAGATCTTTCAGACGTGCAAAATTCTGCCACATTCTGGTTCATAAAAACAAAGGTCTCATTAGTGCAGGAGTGCCCAAACTATGGCCCAGGGGCCAGATGCGGCCCCTGATACCAATTCATCTGGCCCACAAAGCCTTCATCGCTCCCAGAAGCGGAAGTAAAACACGCCCATTTTACTTTACCACATCCTGCCCCTGGGCCATAGTGACCGGCCCCCTGGACCACGTGACTGGCCCACAGCCCAAAAAGCTTGGACACCCCTTCATTAGTTTAGGAGTTAAAGGTCTCCCTTGCTCAAAAGCCAGTCATGTAGGGAACAGTACTCATCTCTGTTTACAGCCAAAGAGTCAGCGCTGTCTGTGTTTGCAGACATTCCCTGTGGTAAAGTGGCATGACTAGATGTTGGAGCACATGGACAGACTGTTACCTCTCCTGCCAAAGTGGTACCTGTTTACCGACTTACAAATTTATTTGTTTATTTGTTCAGATTTATATTGCCACCCACCCGCCGAGGCGACTTTTGAACTGCTAGGTTCTTGCTTTCGAACTGCTAGATTGGCAGGAGCTGGGACAGATGGTGGGCGCTCGCTTCATTGTACAGCACTCGGGTCTCAAACTGCTGACCTTCCAGTCACCAAGCCCAGCATCTTAACTACTAAGCCACCACAGCCCCTAGTTTAGGACTTACCATAATAGAAAAACTCATCATGATAATCAACCTTCTCAACATCTGTGGAGAGAGAATGTGAGCTGGTTAAAATGATCCCCTCCCACCTTGATCCACCTGGCACTTCATTTCATGTCTTCATTTCATGTCTATAGGTGGGTGTTTGTTAGTATCTAACCATAAAGAAAACTGGCATGCATCGTAATTTCAGGAAAGCTTGGACAATTTTTGCATCTTTTTGTTAGCCTGAAAAACATGTTAGCCTAGGATGCAGTCTTGATTTTTGTTTCATAGTCATTAAGGCTACCTTTGTTTTTTATTATCCATAGAGTCCTCCAAGGACAATTTAAAAAAGTAGACTAGAGTTGCCTTCCCTTTTTTTTTTTTTTGCCTTCTACATACCTGTCCTCTTCTGATCAAAGGATGGACTCTTAGGTGAAGCAACCACTGAAAAAGACAATCCAGTACGATCATTTCTTGGGAATCTTACATATCCAGACCCTTCTATTGATTCTTTCTTTTCCCTTCAGCTGCTCAGGTTAGATACTGTACTGTACTCACCTGCAGGAGTGCTGCTAGTCCTCAGGGTTTCCACTGTTGTCACTGCTTTAGTTCTAGATACAGGTTCTCCTGCAAGTCAAGAGTGTAGAGATGAGCCCCAATCCCATTGGAGCCTTATACACTAATTCTACCTATCCTGAAAGCAATCTGGAACATAAGATATGGCCCTTAAAGAAAATGCCTACTAGAATCCTAAGGGACTATGGTAGCTCAAGTGTTTAAGACACTGAACTTGACGACTGGAAGGTTGTCAGTTCGAGACCCAAGTGATGCACAATGGAAATGAGTTACCATCTCTGTCCCAGCTCCTGCCAACCTAGCAGTTCAAAAGCAAGAAATCGCAAAGAGATAAATAGGTACCACTTCAGCGGAAAGGTAAACAGCATTCTGTGCATGCATGCCGCATGTCCACGGAAACATCTGCAGATGCAAACAGCGCTGACTCTTTGGCTATAAATGGAAATGGGCACTGAACCCTACAGTTGAGCAAGGGTGACCTTTACCTTTATCCTTTACTAGAATCCTGCTGTGGGCTCTAGTCAAGCAACTAGCCATGCAATAGTCTGACATCCCACATTCCTCCTCTATCCCTCCTCTGGTTTTCTGTTGATTCTCCTCTTCCAACAGACATACAACATTCCCTAGCCCAGTGATAGCTAACCTTGGCACTCCAGGTGTTCTTGAACTTCAATTCCCAGAAGCCCCGATCAGCAAGAGTGCAGATCAAGGCATCTGGGAATTGAAGTCCAAGGACATCTGGAGTGCCAAGGTTAGCCATCACTGCCCTAGCCACTGAACATGTTCAGTCTTCCAAGAGTTTTGTACTTCAACAATCTCTGGAATTCTTCCATGCCAGCTGTTACCTCCCTTGTCTGGGGATAATGGCTTTACTTGAGCAGGTGGTTCGAAAATTGAGATATTGTATCTATCATTAGAGAAGGATTCCATTGTGAGGATGTTCTTCTTAATTACATACCATTTGTCAAGGTTTCCTCTTTTTGGAAGTTTGACTCAGTAGCTGTATCTTCAGGCCACTCTGCCTTACAAGAGGAGGACACGGAGAAGAAAAAAGATGATTAGATGGGCCAACAGCTTCAGACAGAGGAACTGAGGGTGGCACATATCTTTGCTTCAGTCTCTGTCCGAACAGATGTTGCAGGCTTTTGTTCTGTTTCAGAAACCTACCAAACCCATTTGACCAGTAACAGTAGCAGGACAGAAGCAGTGACATAGGCATATCATGGGAAACAAGCTCTATATAAAACCATTTTAACCCCCCTCAAAGCAGTCCTCTTTCCCTATCTCATGAACCCATGGGGCTGCGGTGGCTCAGTGGTTATGAAGCTCGCCTTGTTAGCTGGAAGGCCGGCAAGCCGGCAGTTCAAGACCCGGGTCCTGCATGATGGTTTGAATGCCTGTCTCTGTCCCTGCTCCTGCCAACTTAGCCGTTTGAAAGCAAGAAATTGCAAGTAGATAAATAGGGACCACTTCAGTGAGAAAAGATCTTGGGGACATGAAAGGAGCCTCATTCGGGCATCCCCTTAGCGGAGTTTCTCTAGCAAAAATCCTTTCAAACCAGAATAATTTATGACATGAAATTATTATTATCTCATCAACCAGTTCAAGGACCTTAAAACAGAGCCCCTTTGCCCAAGAAATACATTTGCATGCCATTTCTTGAATTTTTTCCCTTGATTTTACTCAGCTATTAATGATATCACTATAATATAGATATTCAATTTTGGACTCATTTTCTTGCCTATGTGTTCTGTTTTGCTTGAAGGATTCCACATTTTGCCAACCTAGTAGCATGATTCTTGAAGAAGGCTGTAACCTGCCAGGTGTTGAGATTCTAATCACTAGATCAGTGATGGCCAAACTTGGGACTCCAGATGTTCTTGGGCTTCAGCAGGAGTGCTGACTTGGACTTCTGGTAATTGAAGTCCAAGAAGAGCTGGAGTGTCATGGTTGGCTATCATTGCACTAGATCAGTGATGGCGAACCTTGGGACGCCAGATGTTTTTGAATGTCATTTCCCAGAAGCCCAAGTCTCTGTGAATCCACATGCATGTATGCACAGTAAACCCATTCATCTGGATTCACAGAGACTTGGGCTTCTGGGAATTGAAGTCCAAGAACAGCTGGAGTGTCAAGGTTTGCCATCATGGGACTAGGTCATGCTACCCAATTTTGCTTTGAATGGCATCTTCTTATCTCATGCAACTTCTTGGATCCTTGGAATTATCTTCAGATGCATTAATGTGGAAACTACCGAATGCATGGCTGACTTTTACCAAAAAACAAACAAACACAGAACCAGGCTAAAACTCACATCTGGAGGTGAAGTTTACAACAACAAAGTTAAAACCTTCCTGCATTCTTCTTTCTCAGATGGAGAGTGATTATTTCCTGCAGCAATTCAACACCAGCTCCCTCCAAAGAAGGTATATTTGAATATTGATAATTTTCTTTCCTCTATTATCTTTTCTCCCAAAATACTACAACTGTAAGATAAAGACTTTAAGATCTGATATAGAAACAGTTTTGTGGCCCCTCCCCTTATTTTTGACTGGCAAATTAAATCTATCTTCATAATATTGAAGTTTGGCTCTTTTTATTGGTAAACATGGCTGCCTCTACATTTTTTACAGAAGAAACAGTTGTTTAAGGCTTACACTAAAATCAGAGAGGTGAGTAGCTTCAGGAGTGGCAAAGAAGCACAAAAAAAGTCAGTGCTCACCTTTGTTGGCTGTTTATCAGGTTGAAATCACATCTGCACCACCCCTCCAGATACTTAAATGTGTAAAATAATAGCCCAACATTTCTGGGGAAGGACATAGGGATACTTTTGCTATAACTGTGTGTCATCAACTCCAAGATTTTCTAGGTGGAAAATACACAAAATTGGTTTACCATTCCCTTCTTGGACTTCAATTACCAGAAGCCCAAGTCAGCCCTCCTGCTGATCAGGGCTTCTGGGAATTGAAGTCCAAGAACACCTGGAGTGCCATCACTACTCTATGGGACACCCTGGGACCATGCAGCTTGCCCAAGGCCACATGGGCTGGCTCTTCTCCCGGGAGGCACAGTGAGGAATCGACCTCCCAAACTCTGACCACTGATCTATCCAGCCAGCTACATGGATACTATCAGGAAGATGGAGGAAGAATCCCTTCCTTCAGATGCTACCTCTCTCCACCCAGACATGAGGGTCTGTTAGCTACGTTGACTAGAAATCAGATGTTGATTCGTAAGCCTTACGCGTTGAAAGCAAATAGGATTCTGTTGTGGTTGCATTTTCATCATCCTGCTCATATCCAACAGTCGATGTTCTGCTCTCTGAAATTTAAAAAAATAAGAAAGATCACAACGTCACGGATATCAAGCATTACTCACTGAATGCCTTAGGAAATTCCTCTTCCACCCCGGTTTGCTCTTCTGCAAACTTTAGAATCCCCCCAAAGCCTGTGGATCAAGTCCACTGCTGAAGAGATGAAGCAGTCGCTATGCCATCTTGTAAACACTTGAAAATGTCAGCATATGTTTTAATGAACATTATTTTTGATCTGCAGAGTAAAATATTTCACGGCAATATTTTCTTTTCTGGGTTTCCCCAAATGATCTGTTCTCTACCACTTGTCCACTCTTGATATAAAAGGGAAAGGGAAAAGAGAGAACAAATATTTTGTTCTTAAAAGCTTATCCAGTGTCCCTTCTTATCCAGATACATCCACCTGGGCTTATACAGAATGCCGACAGCTCCACTTCCGTTTGTTCTGGGTTCGTTGCAAATTAGAGTCACTGAGATCAAGTGGAATTTGGACGGCAGTCACAATGTTTCAGGCTTAAAGACATAAATATCTAAGGGTGTGTCTATATTACAAAGTCGTACATTTGTGTTGCTTTTGGCAGGTTCAAAATGGGTTTGAAGATCAAAGTATAAGTGATGTACAGCTGAAATGAGCATTATATTGCTGAAATGAGAATTATTTTAAATAATTATCTAGTCTAGGGGTTGTACGTTTTGCACCAAAATCACTTCATTCGTCTTTAATGAAGGTTGTGTAAACACATACTGTATATACTCGAGTATAAGCCTAGTTATTCAGTCCCAAAAATGAGCCCCCAAAAGGGGAAATGACTTGTACTTGGGTCAGTGACCACGAGGGTCCCAAGACCGCGTCAGATTGAAATGCGCCAATAATTTAATTAATTTCACCATATTTTCATGTATTTTGATTATTGAAACTTACTAGCAGCTGCTGCATTTCCTATCCTCGGCTTATACTCGGGTCAATCTATTTTCCTTGGTTTTCAGGTCAAAATTAGGTACCAGTACCTCGGCTTATATTCAGGCTGGCTTATACTCAAGTATATACGGCATATCTGTACATTGCATCTCTTGGCTTTCCCCTTTAAAGACAATAGATTTTCACAGACGTATTTTTTAAAAGCCTTTTCAATCTGTTATCATTATAGCACTACAACACTTCAGTGCTGAACACTGCAGACAGATACATCCTTGTTCATTCTAGTGTTTCCCCAGGGTGGGGCCCACGCCCCACAGGGGCACTTCAATTCCCAGAAGCCCAAGTCAGTACATTGGCTAATCAATGCTTTGGGGAATTGACTTAGGCTTCTGGGAATTGAAGTCCAAACACCAAAAGTTTGGAAACACTGCTTTACAGACCATTAGACCATTATTATATTGTTATGATGGACTACAGTGGCTCATGTGGCTAAGTCACTGACTGGAAGGCAGGAGGTCAGCAGTTCAATACCCGAATACTGCAAGACGGAATGAGCTCCCGTCTTTGTTCCAGTTCCTGCCATGAAAGATAGAATAATTGTTTTTAAGAATTTTGAAACATTCATACTTTAAACCAGGAGCAACAACCTATGCACAACACACTGAAATGCGGCTCATGGAAGACAATTGTCAACTTGGTTTTAAAAGAAGCAATTGATAAGCCAATGTAGTCCAATGTTCTGCTGTTCTACACAGAAAAATATTGATCAGCCAAGGTTTCACAGTGGACGCGCACACTGACTCCAATGCCACATGCTTTTAAAAAGTCACATTAGAACACAATCTATTCAACATTCAAGGCATACACTAAACTTAACCATTCCTTACCCTGTCTAGAATACTGTGCCCTGCAGATAGTTTGGACTGTAATTCTCATCCATCCCTCCACATATGGGCAGGGATAATGGGATTGTGAGAGCGGTTTCCTCACTTATTCCAAGCTGGCCCTGGGTCTCATAGGCTCAGCTCAAAGTCTCTGCCCGTGGGTTATGCCTTCCAGTGCTTGTCTGATCCTAAAATCTCAGAGGATGGGGCGCTATTGACCTGGAAACTCTCTGATGTGTAAACCTTTTCACTGGCTACTGGAACATGGGTGGGATGTGGAATGCCTACTTAGACCAAAGTTGCATAAAAAGAAATCTTACCTTTCTCATCCTGAGCGATGGAGAGGCTCATAAGGGAAAGCAGCAGGATAAGCTGGGGAGAAAGAGGGGGAAAGGGATAAATGATTCCAGATGTTCTCTTCCACATCTGGGCAGCATCCAGTCCTGACTCAACTGTGTTCAGGGCTGGCCCAAGACATTTTGTGGCCGCAGTTAAAGGATAACATAAGCCTTCCTTTCCACTGGGTGTACAAAGGCAACTGGAACGGTAACTGAAGACAACAGGTTAGTTTAAAGGAGGGCAGGACAATCTGTGTGAAATACACTTTGCTCCACTTCTGGGCTGCTTCTTCCCCAGGTAGGGCTTTTAAGATGTGCAACGTGATGACCAGAATGGCGGCAGCTCGGGTCAGCCATTCGAGACCTGAGTGCCATGCAGTGGAGTGAATTCCTGCTGTCTGTCCCAGCTTCTGTCAACCTCAAAAAGCAAGGAATTACAAGTAGAGAGAAAGGTACTACTTCGGTGGGAAAGGTAACAACATTCTGCGTGCTCTGTCAGCTCGTCAAATGATCCCACAAGGAGCTGATCCGGGACAGCTGTGCATAAATAAACTCTGTCCTCATAAAACAATCACATTTCCTCCCCTTAATGTCAAATCTGGTCAATGTGACCTTTGATCAACATAGTTCAGCATCCACTAGCCTAGGGGGGTTCTCAACCTTTTCAAGCTGAGGGATGGGTCATGCTTCCTCAGACAGCTTTGGGGGGCGGGGGGGCTGGATGGCCATTTTGCCCTGCCTGCATGATGGGGGGGGGTCGTCTGTATATTAAATAAGAACCACACGTGGCATTTCTGGGTGTGGCGGAGGTAGTGGTGTTAGAATGGAATTTGTGTAAAATAGACTGCATGCACAAACTTATTTACACCTAATTCCATATTGTTGGACACATATATTTAACTTTCCTTCTACCCTAGATCTAGGCCACATTAGTCATTTTCTGAAATTAAAATTCTGCAGGAAACTATATAGTCAGCATAATTTTCTCCATATGAAGATAAACCACAGATTAAATGGAGAGAATAACAGAAATTGATGAATCGTAGCAACTTATTTATCATGCCAATAATAAAAACCAGGACTAATGGTTAAGACGCTTATTGGTCTAACCCAAAGCCTTTTCTATTAAATCTTATTGTGTCTTTAAGTCACAGTGCTGACTCAAGAAATATTGCTGCCTGAGGTACAGCAGCAAATAGCGCCCCAACCATCTGATTCAAATATGCAGTGAATAATCCATAGTGCCAATTGTCAGTCAAGTTATTGTGATTCCTAAATTAAAAACACGTGTCAAACAAATTTACACACCCTAGCAATAAAAACACTGTAATAAATTAATTAAAACACTAATTATTTACTGCTTTTTCCTCCTGTGCAGAAAGAAAGAAAGAAAGAATCAATCCTCATATATGACCACATGGTGAAATTTGGAAATAATTTGAGACAATAGGTGCACAGCATGGCAAAGCTACTTTTGTGGATAGGCTCCTGGTGGATTCTGGGAGCTGTAGTCCAAAATAGGTCACTTTCCCAAGCTGTCCATTAAACACTCAAACACACGCATATGATCCCTACCCTACACGTTGACCACCACTGTTTTAGCTGACCATCTCCTCAACCTAAAGGCTTTTTCTGAGGCAAGAGTTCTGCTGAGCGCCCCAGCCTTCTTTGCAGGTCCAGTTCCTCAGAGATGGGAAAATACTGGCATGTCCCCCCCCCCCCGGAAGAGGCGGTTCTCCTTTGATTCTGGCAGCCGCTGACATGGTGACTCGCTGTAAGAAAACTCCAGAAGATGTGAGAGTCATCCTCATGCAGATGTGTATAGAGGCACCTCTGAGTCTGCAAGTAGCCAAGAAAAAAAGGCTGTTGACGTTCATTAAAACCTAGCAGGGCCTCCCACTCCGTCTGGGATGGCTCGGCTTTTTAAAGCCTCTCCTCTTGGATTCCTTCCAAGCCGGTCAGTTTTTGTCTCAACAGAACTGAAGTTATCCAGCCTCTTCTTTCACTCCTGGCTTCATAGCTGAGGTGCCACCCCTGCTGATGCTCCAGAAGTTTGGCTCTTAGATTTTGACATTTCCACCTGAAGATAAGCATGCTCAGAAGATGGACGGCACCTCCGAGAGAGGAACAGGGTGAGGGTAAGTGAACTCCCCTCCCCGTGACACCTGTGGATAGCAACACCAATGCCTTGGCTTCATCTTCTGGATCCTGACAGACACAACCCATCCCCTCGGCTTCTGCTATCAAGACCCATTTCTTCCCATCCTGTCTTGACCATGTGGTTTTCATTTCTCAAAGCCCTCAATCTTCTGCCACCAACCCTAGCTCAAAGGGTTAACCGCTGGGCGGATTTCCTCACACATGCACACAGACAAGCTGGTAAATTGTTCCAGAGACAGGAAGCAAGGAAGGGGCGGGCGGGGGAAAAGATGTGGTTATTATTAGACAGAAGAGTTGGGTGGTCTGGTCTATGTCAGGGAGAGCGTAGCCTGGGTTGAGGGACACTCACCTTCATCGTGGGCTTTTGTATGTTGAGACAAAAACTTATCTTCAGAGGACCTAGGCGTGCAGCGTGTCCGGCATCAGCGAATGAAGAAAAAGCCCAACCAGTCATTTCCTCCTCTTGCCGCTTCCTGGCACTACGAGGTGGGTGTGAGTCACAAGACACGTGTGCTTACATTTCTAAGTGTGTGGGTCTATATAAAGCTGCTCACATGTATGTGCTTCAGAGTGTGTCTCAGAGCATTGGACGGATGTAGTGCTATAAATCCTGGCAACATCGCGAGATACACATACCGGGTAACCAAATCTAGGGCCATTATTAAGAGAAGGATGAAAACAACTCCCTGCCCCCTTCTCTGGAAGGTTGAGTGAGTAACAAAGAACTTGGCAAACATTAGGACAGAAATTAGGACTCCAAGTTTAAAAGAAGAAATTGGGGGTGTTGATACTGTGAGCTGATGGAAATAGATAAAAATTGTGTTCCATTGAGTTAATTTCTGGCATTTTCAAAGTCTTTCTTCTTCTTCTTCTTCTTCTTCTTCTTCTTCTTCTTCTTCTTCTTCTTCTTCTTCTTCTTCTTCTTCTTCTTCTTCTTCTTCTTCTTCTTCTTCTTCTTCTTCTTCTTCTTCTTCTTCTTCTTCTTCTTCTTCTTCTTCTTCTTCTTCTTCTGTATTATCCAATTACAATATTGCCGATCCTCATGGCAATCAGCCATGAAAATTGTCCTGGGGACAATATAATCCAGTGGCCTTCCATTTCCATTCTACGTTGCTTCTGCTGTTTCTCTTCAAATCAGGGGAAACGGGTAAGCCACATGATTTAGGAGGGTCGGGGGTCGGTCAAAGGTCATAGAAAGTCACAGGGGGGAGGGGGGGTCAAAAAGTGGCCTATTTTAGGCCACCGTGGTATTTGAAAGTCCCCCTACCTCTGCTACTACCAAGCATCAACTCCTCCACAAAATAGCTTAAGAATTGTTTCCATTTCCCTTTATTTCAAATCACCAAAGGCTCCACTGAACTTTGTCTCTTGCAAATAAAGTGGAGATGCTTCGGTGATACCTCTTGTTCAATCAAAAATGTATTTAAACAGCCCATCTTCCTACATATAGGTGTATCTTCTCCAATTTTCTGCATCTATCTTCTCCTGGTTTATGTACCTCCAGGTGTTATATATGGGAGCATTTGTACAACTCCAAAATCTTCATTTAAAAAATAAGAATTGTTGCAGCACAACTGGAGAACAGAGAGAAAGAGCCTGGGTTGCAAGAGAAGAGGAGGTGGTGATGTCAGCTTTCAAACTCCTTCCAGAGTCGGTAAAATGAGTACCTAGCATGTTGGGGGCAAAAATTAACTTGTGAACCACCCAGAGAGTGCACTAAGTGCTATGGGGCGGTATATAAGTGTCATTGCTTTGCTTAGGTTTATTAAAACTGTTTATTGACTACATTTTCAACAAGCCAGGAGATGAAATATGACATTGCCTAAATCACATTGGGATCTAGCACTTAAAATGAAGCCCGCAAAACTAGCTGATATGGTAGGAAACAAAGTTTTCTTTCTTCTTGGGAAAGGATTTTTGGAATAAAATGTTTGAGGAACAAATTAACATGAGTGGGATGAAATTTGTTATCATTCTGATTTGTCATGACTTATTATAATAATTTGTTGTTATAGTAACTGACATTTGTTAGTCGTGCAACTAATAATTGGGCAGAATCACATTGTCAAATTATGTTTGAATAAGAAAAATCATGCTAAATCTTGCCAGCAAATTGTTACTCTTTAAAGAGGTGCTGGTTGCAAGTATTATTATAATTACTATTATATGAAGCAATTTAGAATTGTTGAAGGATGTGACTGGGCTGAGATTATTTGCAGATTGTGCTGTTTCTTTGAATCTAAGCCAAAATCTTACCAAACATGTTATGAGAATTCAAATCTATCTGATCAATGATAATACCTGCCTCTCTAGGTTCAAGTGAACTATCTTCTCCACTGGTATTGCAATAAAAACATGTTGAATGGGTACTGTATATGTTGAAGAAAGGAAAAGGTACAGTTTTGTATGCGTGCATAATTGGATTCCTGGTTTTTTTTTACAAACTCACAAAAATAAAGCTTATTCTCCGATGTGTGTTATTTAACAATTTGATTTATTGTGATACACCTTATATCCATTTTTAAAAGTATTGTTTACACAACTGTGTGCCATGTTGATTCTGTAAGCAATGAACATTATAATTAGTTGAAATAGCTGGCTGGATGGCTCAGTATTTTAGATATCTGCCTGTGGAGCAAAAGATTAGGAGTTCAATTCCCCTCCTGTACCTCCAAGGAGATTAACCTTGGGAAAAGGAATAAGAATCATGTGTATTCTCTAACTAGAAAATCCAAGGAAGGGTCACCAAGTCAGAATTGACTTGACAACACCATCATCGTCATTGTTGTCGTTGGTATACTAAGTAGAGAGATCAGTGTATTTATATGACATGTCCACAGAAACGTCTGCAAATGAAGCTGCAAAAGACGAGCACTGAATCCTAGAGTCAGATACAACTGGCTTTCAAGCAAGGGCAACCTTTACCTTTACCTAGTGAATATTTAAACAAAGTGTCTTGGATGTTAATACTCAATTCAATATTGAGTAACTTACAAAGATTAGGCCCTTGAAATGGTTGGCGAAAAATTAATTATTATTATTATTATTATTTTCAAATTGAGAAATATTTGACCATGAGTCTGACTCAGTATCATAGAGCAGCATTTGCCAGAGCAAGATTTGAGCAGTTAGACTCTATGGTTTAATATGGGTGATTCAGTCACATTCCATATTCCAAGAGAACATGCATCTGTGGAACATCAGGAATAGAAAACAAAGTGTGCTTGTTCTGTTTAGTCATCAATTCTATGTCACAATAAGATCCCAGTATCTACAGATGTTACTAGGTAGAATGAAATACCAGGATTCTAATAAAACACTAACATACTTACTTCAGGACACAAATAAATATGGAAATATTAGAACTGTCAAGTTTATAGTTGGGATTATTATTATTATTATTATTATTATTATTATTATTATTATTATTATTATTATTATTATTATTATTATTATTATTATTATTATTATTATACTTCTATGCCGCCCTACTTGGTAAAAACCGACTCATTGCATGCAAAGGTGATGAATTTTATTGATAATTTTATTGAGTAAATTTTATATCTCATTTTGCTATTGTATCATTCTGTTTTTATGATGTTCTGTGTAATTATATTTTATTTAATGTGTTTCACTACATATTAACCTGACATCGTCATATCAGGTTAATATGTTAATCAGTTAATATGTTAATCAGTTAATAAGGGATAGATGGATGGTGTGTGTGTGCTTAAGAGAGATAGGATTAATACTAAGCACATTAGTTAATAGCGCTTTTAATAAAACAGTTAAAGACGCCCTGCCACGTCCCCATGAAGCTGTTGAATAGATTCCTATGGGCAGGCACTTGTTAAAAATGCATTTATCCTGCCACCTGGTGGCCAAAAGGCAGAATACATATTTCTAAGATTCATACTATGTCTCTGTTTCTAGATTGCTCAGGCTATATTAAAACTATATATTAAAAAATATATGCATTGTATGAACATCTGGTCTTTTTTCCAGTGGTAAAACCTGCACACAGGTATTTTTCTATTTTTAATTTTTTTTAAACTATAAGCTGCTCTGAAAGCTTTTTTGAAGGACTGGGACTGTTTGATAAATCCAAAACATCATTGCTGTAATTATGTGCCTTCAAGTCAGAACAAACTTAGGTAAAGGTCACCCTTGCTTAAAAGCCAGTCGTATTCAACTCTAGGGCTCAGTGCTCATCTCTTGTTTCATAGCTGAAGAGCCAGCTCTGTCTGCGTCTGCAGAAGTTTTTGGGGTCATGTGGCAGGCACTAACTTATCATGACCCTAATAAGATTTTCAATGTGAGGTATTTAAAGAGTAGTTATACAAACTCACAATCTCCATGAATATCCATGACTGAGCAGGGATTTGAACACAGGTCTCCTGCCGTAGTCTGCTACTCTATCCTTTACACTACACTGCAGATCAGACAGAATTAAGACAAAATCGGAGGCAATTTCTGTTACAGATATTCTTCTGTTTTCCTACTGATGTTTACTCGGCCCAAAACATTCTGCTGTGTCCATTGTGGCTTCAAATTTGCCCCGTTCACCAGAGCATCAGTAACATGATAGATGGTTAAAATGAAATATGATTCTGTTGTTCTCAGAAAACTGGGCGTGTTTGCAGGGGAACGGTGGCATTTTTATCCTACATGTCTGTAAACAAATCTGGGTTCTTGGGACAAGTTGTGGTTCAGTAATGGAGAGCATGCTAGACCCTCAACGAGCCTCAGTTTCACTGGTTGATGTCCTAGGGAAGGGATGGAAGAGACTCTACTTTGAGCATCCAGGGGAGATACTGCCATTGGGTAAAAATGAAGTCTGGCAATGTATAGATTACTGAGCAGATCGCAAGTAAGCAATATTAGACTTATGGATATTTCTGGAACGAAGGCTCCTTAATTTCTGCCTTTGAATGCAAAGGTCATTGTGTGCCACAAATATCTGGATGGACACATTTGCTCACCTCTGGTGTACAGTCAGTCAACTCTGTGGACCAATGCTCTGACTCCATAGTTTAAATCCTGTTGCGTTACCTCCTGGAGTCAAGCTATGTAACCCAAGCCCATACAACAGTTTGCCTTGACATCTCCCCTACAAAGATTCAGTTGAACCTCTTATATCCAGAGAAAGCAGCTGAAATCTATGAAAGAGAGCTCTGGAAAATTTTCAACAAGACAACCAAAATCCAGTTGAGTATTTGCGTCAGCACATGCGCAATGCCGTAAGACAGAATGAAGGCTGTTGTTCTTATGCGGTGTCAAGTTGTTCTCAACTCATGGCAACCCTATGAGTTAGTGTCACTAATTTAGTGACCTCCCCAGAAGACCCCCGAACAACAGCACTGCTTGGGTCTTGCAAACTCAGGACCAGGGTTACCTGCATTGAGTAAATCCACATCTTATTTGGTCTTCCTCTCCTCTAGCTGCCTTCCGCTTCTTCCTACCATTCCAGGCCTTCCCGGTGAGTCTTCTCTCCTGACGATATCCCTGGTTGAATTTCCAGCGGCGTGAGTTGGCACACAACTAGAAATCCACTCAAGGACTCTGGAGTTATTGTCTGTTCGCCAATCTGAATTACGCCATTACATGTACATGGGTGTCTGCATTCAATTGGCATGTACTATTCCCATGTACCGTAGAACAGGGGTTCACAACCTGAGGCCCATGGGCTGCATCCGGACTGTGGCACCATTTCATGTGGCTCCCCATGCCATCCAAGGGCATTTGAGAAACAAAATGACCACCCGTTTGAAGCTGTTGGGGGAAAATTACCACCCCCATCGTGCAGGCAGGACAAAATGGCCATCTGGCCCTCGAAGCTGACTGAAAGAGCATGACCCGGCCCCTGGCTAGAAAAGGTTGGGAACCCCTGCCGTACACCCTAGAGATGGAAGTGCACAAACTTTCTTTAAGGCAAACAAAGAAACACAAGACGGATTAGTTAGAAAAGAACCAAATTTTATTGATTGGTCAGTTATTGGCTCCATGCGTGGACGAGATGTGGAGATGTAGGGGTGGTACCGTGAACAATACCCACTGCTCCATGGAGACACCACAGAGGTACGCCCTCTTTTGCTCCCTATTATCCTAAGATGGTCCCTTTCCTGGATGCAGGACCCCTTCCCCATCTCCACGCAAGAAAAGACTGGGTGTCTCTCCCCCCCCCCTCCCTTCCCAGTGCAGGGTTAGTGCAATCGTTCTGAGGGTCCCAGTTGCCCTCGTAGCTAAGGGGGGGGTGGTCCCTGGACTCTGAAGCTGAGCAGGTGTGGTAGAAAGCGAAGCAGCATCAGCGGCAACAGCAAAAGCAATGGGAAGCTACCTATGCTCAGCAGCGAAAGAGGGCGCATTTAAAAATTACTTAATTTTTTAAAAAAATTAAGTTTGCTTGCTTCTTACGAGGATGGACGTCCCCCCCCCCAGGGGTGGCAGCGGTAGCAGGCAGCGTTATTGCAATTTTAAGAAACCTAGTTTTTAACGTGGGGGGGGGGTTGGATTATAGGAATTGGACCCCCGCCCCCGGGGTGGGGGTTTGTGAGTGCCAGCTTGCAAAACTGGCAATCGGAAAGGGGCGGCACTACTGCATGGGCCCAGCAGATTCCCGACACCTGCTCAGGTGCCTGCTCCCATCATGCAAAGGAAACGCAAGCGCTAACTGGATTATAAAATTGCCCCTCCCTGGCCAAGAATACAACGGAGAGCCCCCTCCCCCTCCCGGGCAGTCGGTGCCAATGGTCTCAGGCGAAAAGTCCCCCCGGGCAAAGCTCATCCCCCAGCCGGTTGGGAGCCGCGCATCCTGGAGACGGCACCTACGCACTGCCGGCAGGAGCTGGGGGGGGGAGAAGAAAGAGATGGGGAAACAGAGGGGAGGGGAAGAGAAAGAGGAGGGGGTTAGTCAATACGGCAAGAAATGAATCCAAGTGGATCCAAGAGCCCTGGCAAACAATGTCTCCCTGCGGGCTTCCCGGCTGGTACAGGAATAGCCATCCCGTTGCCATGGCGTCACCATAGAGTCCTCAGCATCCCCTAAAATGTCAGCCAGCTCCATGGTAACGGGAGGTGGTTGGGATGTTGCCTCAGGTGTGGGAGCATCAGCCACCCTCCCACGTTTCCTCATCGCCTCAACAATGAGACGGTGGTGTTATTATTTTTTAAAGTCAGACAGCGAAGTGCTCATTCACAGGCACATACAGGGAGCATCTTGGACATTTTCTGGAGTTTACGTGTGTGAGAGAGAGGGAGAAAGAGAGACAGAGAGAGAGAGAGAGAGAGAGCAACACTTGGGGAGAAAGTTACTTTTCTTGAGCAACAGTTCTCTGCCAGCAAAAGTGAATTGCTGGACGTTCCTGGGAGCTAAGGTCCAAAAAAGATTAATTTCCAAGCTGCACTTATGGTAGAGCCTTAGGTTAATTTTAATTTAATTTAATAGATTTATATATTGCCCAAACAATGGACTCTGGATGGTGTACACAAGTTAAAACCAATATAAAACAATTTTAAAACCCCAGCAACATGTTGCTGATAGGCAAAGGTAAGGGTCTCCCTTGTTCAAAAGCCAGCTGTATCTGACCCTAGGGCATGGTGCTCATCTTCATTCACATCCAAAGAGCCAGTGCTGTCTGCATTTGCAGACGGTTCTGTAGTACTGTGGCAGGCATGACTAAACGCAGATCACATCGAATGCTATCACCTTTCCCAATGAAGTGTGTCAGCTGCAACTCGTATTTGAGAATGCATTTCCCCCCCTGAAGCAGGAAAAATGCCATTGGTGTGGATTTGTTTAAAGTGGATCCCAGCTTGCCATGAAGTGACCCACACGCTATGATCACGGAGCCATCTCCTGCGGCACACATGAAATGAGACATGCAGGATTTAACACCGGGACTGCAATGGACTGCCGCAGCCTTGAGGATATTATCAAGGCAGGCCTTCACAGCCAGTCCATCTGGCATGGCCTCTTCCACCTCTATGACCATTGAGAATCAGGACCCTTCAAATTCTGATATTCTATGATTCTAAGTGCCACCTGAGGAAATTGCCCAAGTCTGCCTTGTGGCAGGGCCGGTCCTGAAATATTCAGAGAGAGAGAGAGAGAGAGAGAGAGAAAGGAAAAGAGAAAGAGAAAGAAAGATCTAAAGAGAAAGAGAGAAAGGGTTGATATACAACTATTGATATTGATATATGTGTTCTTAAAGAAACAGAACAAAACCAAGGCCAAGCTCCCAGTTGGACTACACAGGGCTACATCCACAGATGTGCTCATTGCCTCCCCCTGGCCCTGCGCCACCCTCCTGCCCAAAGCTATGTCACTTACTGGGAGTCTTGCCTGTTGCCCTGGGGTCCGACAGGCTGCAGAAGGGAAGACACAGAAAGGGAGTGAGTGAATAGGGAGCAAAGGGCAGGATGTCTGGGTGGGGCGGGGTGGAGGGTTTAGGCGAGGAACGAAGATACAGGGAAGGAGGGCAGGTGGCCCTTACCTGGGGTCCGATTTTTTGCACTTGAATTTTTTACCTGCAGAAAGAGGAGCGAGAGTGGTTCACAAGTTAATTAGGATTTTGTCCCCAACTGGCTGGGTACCTATTTCAGAATGGAAGGCTGAGTCAACCTTGAGCCCTGGTCAAAATCAAACTCACAACCTTCAAGCTGCAGTACAGCAATTTAACCACTGCGCCATCAGGGTTCTGTAACTCTTCATGCTATAGGGTTGTCCCATCTCTCTCCCTCTCCCCCATTCCCTCTCTTTCATCTTGGAAATAGCAGCTGGGGGGGGGGGGTCTGGTAGTTGTAATTCGAAAGAGGTGCTCTCTCTGTGACTATTTGTCAGTTTTCCAAGCCAAAAAGCAGGTGGTCCTCATGAACTAAGCAACCCCTGGGATGGCATTCAGATGGGAGATGAATCTAGGAGCCAAGCAAGGTTCAAATGAAGCAAACATCGAGAAAATCAAACTTACTCAGTGCTATCAAGATTCCCAGCACAAACATGACAATGGCTAGGGTCAGCCCCACCAGACGCAACGTGTCATAGTCTAGAGGGGAGGAAATGCAGATCAGATGAGAGGTATCCAGTTTATTTAAAAAAATGCACACACAACACTGACTTGAAGAAGACATCCAGTTCCAACAGTTCTCAACTACCTTTGCTTCTAAAAGAGAACCCCCTCATTCTCTTATCCCTCTGCCACATAAAGGTAAAAGGCATGGAATAGCTTTAAGTCCTTTACAGAGCAAAGCCAGCTTCCCACTGGACGGCAGCGTTAGAAACTGCCAGACCCTTTGAGGCCTCAGTGGACTGCAGTCCTTTGCTGAGACATCTTCCTCCAGCTCAGCTGAGAGCTCTCCATTGTCCTGATTCCAGGCACGGAGCCTATGGAAGCCATCAAGGTCCTGATTTCAGCTTTGCCAATATGAGGCTCTGGACTGCTTTGCTTTGACCTGTAGACATTGTCATGTCTTGAGCAGGTTCCTCAATGTGATCCGTGTGACCTTCACTTGGTGTACCAGACTGGAACTGATTTACTGTGACCTGACAGACTGAGCTCAGCCTAGCTGGCTCTGTCTGGTTTATTTCAGCTAGAACTATCCGCCATCGTGTGTTCCAAACTCCCACATCTAGCATACCCATTGTCCTGATTTGTATCTCATCTATTAGTCTTCTCTGGTCCTGCTTTATAATAATATATGCCATCAAATTAATTCTGATGGTTGGCAACACTTTTCAGGTTTTTCTAGGTAGGGCTATTCAGAGGTGATTTATTATTCCCTTCCAGGGATATCCTGGGACTGTGCAGCTTGCTCAAGGCCACACAGGTTGGTTCTTCAGGCCAATCAGCAAACCCATTCAGCTATCCTGATATTTCTGTTTCTTACATGCATTGTTCAATACCTTAGCACAGTGGTGGCGAACCTATGGTACACGTGCCAGAGGTGGCACTCAGAGCCCTCTGTGTGGGCGCCCATGAAGTCACCCCAGCACAGAGTTTGCCCTGTCCCTCTGCCCAGCAGCCCAATGGGAGCACTTCCTCCCTCCCCTCAGCACAGAGTTCACCCTGCCCCTCTGCCCAGCAGCCCAATGGGAGCACTTCCTCCCTCCCCTCAGCACAGAGTTCACCCTGCCCCTCTGCCCAGCAGCCCAATGGGAGCACTTCCTCCCTCCCCTCAGCACAGAGTTCACCCCGCCCCTCTGCCCAGCAGCCAAATGGAAGTGTTTCCTTCCTCGGTCTCTAAAAGGTCTACCATCACTGACGTAGCCGCTTCTGACTGGCATAAGCCAAAGGGTTCTCAATCGAAACAGATCTGTGTGGTACGTCTGTGACATTACTCACCATAGGTGAATTGGTCCATGTAGTTGTTGGTATCTAGGAAGAGAGCAAACAGTCAGAGCACGGGAAACAACCAAGCCAGCTAAGAATCATCTTTCATCATCTGTTCAACCATTCTGCTAAATATGTTTGTGTCTAATTGTTTTGGCAAAAAAACTCAACATAAGTAAACAATCGTCGCATAACTGAGATGTGTTATTCTCCACCCTTGTGTAGACAATATCATTCTACTTGTTAGTCACTAGGTGGCACTAGACTTGGATCTACCTTAGTGCAGCAACCAGTTCCTTGTACAATACTGTACAGTATCTGTGTTTCTTTAAGGGAGAACGGAGTTCTAGTCCAGTTCCCTGCCTGGTATGCCCTGTATGTTTTCTCTGATAATCCTTCTCTATTTCTCAGTCAGAAAGTACAATCCTCTTAATGCTAAGCACATTTCAGTGCCGCTGGAATAAATGAGCAGTCCTTTTCCAAACAACCCAGAACTGAAGCCTGGCACAACCAGGCTTAAATAGCATTTTGAGAGATTGATTCAGCCAGCTCTAATTTTAAAAGATCTGAAGCAGGGAGCACAAGTACTGTAATGCTCCATCCCGTCCTGGCCCTTGGTTGGTTCTTCGGCCCAGCTCTTCTCCTCTACTGAAGAAGAAGAAACCAAAAGTTGTCCTTGCTACAGCAAAGAGAGACGAAGGGCAGCTAGAAAGTCTACAGGGATGGGAAGAACCCTAGATCTTTTTTTCTTCTCAAAGTTGGCATTGTGGCAATACATTTAGTCAGAATGCAATGCCTGCAGAGCAATGTGAGGAAGGTGGGTTGGGGGAAATCAACCATTGAGATAGGAGTTCCCAACCTAAGGCCCATGGGCCGGATCTGGCCCCCAGTGCCTTTCCTCCTCCAGAAACGCCAGGCTTTAACCCTGTCTGGGGTCAACATAGCTTGGTGGTTGGCAGCTGCCCTATATAAATTTAAATGTTGCTCCGGAGGTTCAAGTTGTGGGATTAGCTTGAGAGAACAGGAAACAAGCCCAGTAATCCTGGAGTTCTAGGTTTGGTTTTTAAAAACTCTGGTCTGGAATAGTAATGTTTCTGAGCTGCACGAAGAGCAGCAGTTTCATAACATCCTGCATTTCTGATACTTCTATATTTAGATGTTTTTGGTTTTTAAAAAAAGCCCTCTACCTTCCTCTGGCCATTCTTTGACCCTCTAGTAAATTCCAAGCCCTGATTTTAAATTGCCTTCCATATTCCCTAGAACAGGGATTCTCAACCTGCAGGCCATGGGCCAGATGCGGCCCACGGCACCATTTTATGTGGCCCACCACCACCTCCACCACACTAGGAAGTGCCATGTGGTGGAGGAAGTGCAAAATGAATGTCCGGTAACTTATTACTGGTAAACCGCCCTGAGTTAGTTCAGTGAGAAGGGCGGTGGAGAAATATGAACAAACAAATAAATAAATAAATCAAAAACCAATGATATCAACAGAACAACCAAAACAGGATAAAAACCATAATGCAGTGGTACCTCAGTTTATGACAGCAGTTATCAACCCTCGGCCCATGGGCCAAACCTGACCCATGCATCTCATTAATCCGGCCCACCACTTCTAGGACCGCCAGGGGACTGACTAATGTCAGTGCCGCACACCAAGGGAACTCTCCCAGCACCACGCGCCAAGGGTGATGTCAACGCCTTGCGCCAAGGGAACTCTTCCAGCGTCGCGGATTACAAAGCAGGGAAGCAGCAAAAAAATGTTTTAAAATGTAACTATCAAACTTGGCAAAGGCTTCTGCTGAACTGGGAATGAGTGGAGCCTGTCCAGAACACCAGGGAGAAAGTACAGCCACCATTGCCCTGCACACCATTGATGACAATGGACACTTAAGTCCAGGGACCAGACATGCCCTCTGCCCCCAGCAGGAAGCGTCAGGGGCAGGTCTAGCCCCTGGCAGGAAAACATTGAGAACACCTGATTTACGAATTTAATGTGTTCTCTGGGGCGTTTCGTATTGTACTGTATAGTAAACTGAGGCGCCACTGTATTTTACATTGCAGACAGTGGCCTCTAGTGTCCAACTCTGGTAATGCACCATTGAAAAAATATATTATGGGGAAACTTGGTTCTTATTGTGAACAAAATTCATAAACCAAGGCATTTGTTTCAATAGATTTTCATTCGCAAACTGAAAATTATGTTAGCCAAGACATGCGCAAACCGAGATACCACTGGTAATTAAATTAAACTAATTAATTATTTGTTAATTAATTTGTTCATTAAAGAATCCTGCACATATGTAAGCAATTTACTTAAGAGGGAAATGCTAGTTGGAAACAGAACATTTTTAAATGTTTACAAATTGCCATAAGTGTGGAAGCAGATCTAATTTCCCAAGGGGAGCTTGTTCCATAAATTCGGGGCTACCACAGAGAACGATCTTGCTCAAGTGTCTTCTCTGGTCAAAATGACCAATACCTGCGATCAGTCAAGCCCCATAGTTCCCAAGGTGGGGCACACACACACCCAGGGGGGCAATTTGATTTTTAATGGGGGCAATTCAAGAATGAATTATTAACACTGAATTTTTTGCATTTCTTGTTTAGACCAAGTTGATTGCCTTTTGGGCTTCTTCCACGTGAATAGGGCTACACTTTTTGAATAGTAAGAATTATATGTCATGGCATGGGGCGTCAGGATTTTAGTTGGGGTGTGGCAAGAAAAGGTTCATCCAAAGGTAACATCCAAGTCAACCCTTGCCTCACCTTATAGATATTAAACAGCATGGGGGAGATAGCCAACCTCTAACTGTTCCCCCAGCTATACTCTCAAGACATATTCCTCAAGGAAGGACCGGAGCCAGGAGGAAGTCTTGCCACCAGTACCCAACCCCAAAAGCTTGTCCTTGGTTGACAGTATCAAAGACTGATGAGAAATCCAATAGGACCGTAGTGAGGTATTACCTCTCTCAGCCTCTCTCAGAAGGGCAACCAATACCGTCTTATGCCAGGATCTAAAGCCGGACTAGAATGGATTGAGGTATTCAGAACTCTACAGGAACAGACCCATCTGATCAGTCACCACCTTCTTGACCATCTTCCCTAGAAATGGGATGTTGATGACCAGTTGGCAGCAATTAAGCTCATCAGGCACCAAATTTGGTTTTTTCGGGAGAAGGCCGATGATTATCTCCTTCAAATGGGCTGGTAAAAAAACATTTCTGCAAAGAAACATTGACAACCTCCTGGACCCATCCTAAGTTTAATTAATCAAGATTGGCAAGGGTCAAGGAGAGAGGTCACGGCCCTACGGCTGGCAAGCATCCTGGAAAGTTCCTTGTGATGTTACTTGCTGAAACCGATCCAGCAGTAGCAGACCAGATGGTGGACTGAAGATCTTCATGAGATTCACTGCAGTAAATCTGGAGTCCGGGTCCCTCCAGATGACATCAACCTTGGATCTCAAATGAGCTGCCAAAAGATTACAATCCATTACATTTGGTTCAATTGCAACAGATTGCTCCCGACTAATTAATTCTTTGGCAATCTTGAAGAGCTCTCTTTGACGATTATTGTTGCTCATGATCTGACTACTGTTATACTGCTTCCTCACCAATTTTACTATGTTAGAATATCTTCTGGAGCAATTCTCAAGTCGTCATAGAAGGGAGCCTTCCTTGGATTGATGGCATCTCACTGGAGCTCGGGAGCAGCTCAAAGATTCCTTGCTGCCCATCTCTGCGTGCATGGGGCTTTGTGGCACCCTAGTGGCACAGTGGTTAAACTGCTGTACAGCAGCCAAAATGTTGAGAGTTCGATCCTGATGGGGATGGTAAGGTCACCCTTGCTCAAAAGCCAGTTGTATCTAACTCTAGGGTTCAGTGCTCATCTCTGTTTATAGCCAAACAGCCAGTGCTGTCTGCGTTTGCAGACATTTCAGTGGACATGTGGCAGGCATGACTAGACATTGGTGTGCACAGAATGCTGTTTACCTTCCCACTGAAGTGGTACCGATTTATCTACTTGCAATTTTTTTGCTTTCAGACTGCTAGGTTGGCAGGAGCTGGGAGAGAGACGGAAGCTCACGCCATCGTGCGGCACTCGGGTCTTGAACTGCTGGCCAGCCGACAGCGTAATTGCTATTGTGGTTCCTTTTGCTCCTCCTTCAGAATCAAAACAAGCTTTGCTGCCATCACCGCCACCACCCTTTCCTTCCGATGACTTGCAGAAGTTCTGCCTCCCACCCACCCCTGTCTTGCTGCAGCCAGCGAGGTGGGGAGAAATCTCCCAAGCACTTGATGCAAGATCGAGGGCGGTTGCTGCTGCGGTGTCGGCAGCGCCGGGACTGCAGATGAATAATGCAAACTCCAATGCAGGGGATGGAGGGGGGAAGGTTGCCATGGAGACAGGGCACTGCATAGCCCAGACGCAGTGCCTTAATCCGCTGCCAGGGCTGGGAAGGGGCAGCTGAGGAGACAGGATGCTCGGGGGATGGCTTGTGGCCCAAAAATCGATCGGAAAAAGTTTCTTGACCCAGGGTGCAGGCTCTTCCGGCTCCCCACGGCAAAACGATGCCAATTCCCTTCAGTTTTAAACCCGCCGAATGTCCCCACACACACACAACCAGCTAAGCGAGCGCCCCACCCATCTTTCTCGGTGTCCTCAAATGCACTCTGCGCGCGGCCTCCACTTCCCATACGCTTCCTTAGTCCCCTGTTATTTCCTCCGTTTCTCTTCCTCTCCGCACCATGGCCTCTCGAGGAATTCCACAGGTTTTGGGGCAGGGATCGCCTCTGCTGTGGACCGGAACGCTTCCCATCTTCCCTGAGTCAGCAGGTTTTCCCCAGAACGTTCTGGAAGCTAGCCAAGGGAACACCCTGCAGACGGTGATAACCAGAGACAGCCGCAGAGATGGGGAGAGTGATAAAGGGAGTGGCGTTTCCCATAAATGCACATGAAACCAAGAAGACACCGTTTGTTTTTCTTTCTTGAAATGAAGACACTTTAATTTCCCACAACACTTTAATAAGATCAGCCTCTCTAAAAGTAATCCATCTCTCTCTCTCTCTCTCTGCAATGCCATCTTATATACCGTCCAACCCTCTTCAAATGCCCAGGGGTTTGCTGGGTACCTTGGGAGAGCAGTGGACAGGAAGTGATAGGGGTGCCTATTGGAGGGTGGGGGAGAAATCCCATACATTCCCATTATATCTGCCTACCTCTGGGGAGCGCCAGTCGCTGGGGCGCACCAGAATGAGTCCCTGTATCCCTGTGGGCCAGCACACCACTGCAAATGCTGACCCTGTTCAGGATATTGAGCTCTGACTAAGGCAGGGGTGCCCAAACTACAGCCCGTGGGCCAGATCCAGCCCACAACACCAATTCATCCAGCCCTCAAGGCCCTCATTGCTCCTGGAAGTGACAGGAGCAATGGACGCAGCATGGGGCGGATGAGTTGGTCGGCTGGATCCGGCCCTCAGGCCATAGTTTGGGCATCCCTGCTTTAAGCAGAGAAAATGGCAGCTTAAACTCTATCTCATCCTGTTGCAAAACAGATTACAAGGAGTGTTTTACTTCCGCTTCTGGTGGGAAGAACCACGTGGCTGGCCCGCTGAACCACGTGACTGGCCCGCTGAACCACGTGACTGGTCTGCGGCCAGAAAGGTTTATGAACTTCTTCTGCCACCATGCTGTGGTTTACTTTTATCAGATTGTTTACATTTATTAATTTGCTGTAGTTACTCTATGTTACTTTATTTGCTGTTTTCTATCCTTTTTAGTTGTATCCAGATAGGTAGGATGTTGTCCAGCTTGCTAAACCACTGCAGTCTCAACCAGTTACTGGCTGAAGTAAGTGGGGAGGGAGGCAGAAAACTGCATTTTCTCAAGCAATTATCTTACTGTGAATTTGCTGAACAAAACCTCCTAGTCTAATTGTTTTCCAAGCACATCCAATTATGAATGCTATTAGGTTTTAGCTTCCAAGGTGGGTGAGCAAGTACACTTGACTCTGTCGCCTTTCTCTGTTGCCTCAGGAAAAGTTAAAAGCTGAATTGTCTTCCACGTTGCTTTTATTTTGATTTCAAAAGGAAAACACAGTAGTGTGATTTCACATTTTTTAAAAAAATAACAATAATCAGATTTTATTTCAAAGGTTTTCATTATAATAATAATTTCGTGTCAGAAATTATTCTTGGTTGAAAGGGTTTTTTGCTGGAGAAACTCGGCTCAGGGGATGCCCAAATGAGGCTCCTTTTCTCACCCAAGTGGACCTATTTACCACATATGCTCAAGTATAAGCCGAATATAAGCCGAGGTACCTAACTTTGACCTGAAAACCCAGGAAAATAGAGTGACCCGAGTATAAGCCGAGGGTGGGAAAGGCAGCAGCTACTAGTGAGTTTCAATAATAAAAACACATGAAAATATGGTAAAATTAATTAAATTGTTGGCTCATCTTAGTTCAGTGCAGTCTTGGGACTCTCGTGGCCATTGACCCAAGTATAAGCCAAGTCTCATTTTGGGGGCTCCTTTTTGGGGCTAAAAACTTGGCTTATATTCGAGTACATACAGTATCTATTTGCAATTTCTTGTTTTCAAACTGCTAGGTTGGCAGGAGCTGGGACAGGGACAGGCACTCAAACCATCATGCAGTGCCAGGGGTCTCGAACTGCCGACTTGCTGGCCTTCCAGCTAACAAGGTGGGCTTCTTAACCACTGAGCCAGCATAGCCCTTAGGTTTTAGTTTATTTGAGATGTATGTAAAATGACCCCCACTGTAGTTCAGCTCAACATCTCTGCTTCTAAAGTGGGAATGTGGTATTTTTCATGACTGCAGAGAAGTCGACTGAAATAAGGGTCGCAGAGTATTTCTTATCGGAAGTAATGTATGTGTTATGACTAATCAATATTGCTCTGCTCAGTATTGCACTAACGTCGCCTTGAGTTTGTGGGCAGACTGGGGAAAAATATTTGGTGGCGGAACTGTCCCATTTGTCATGATATAAGCAAATAAAGGCAACTGTTCTTGGATGCGGGCCAAAAAAATGACTACGGAAGAGATTAAATATTGTTCAGGGAGCAGACTGTCATGGCTTAGATTAGTGGTGTCCAAACTAAGCCCTGGGGGCCGGGTGCGGCCCCCGACACCAATTCATCCGGCCTGTGAAGCCCTCGTTGCTCCATACAGGCTCGTTTTACTTCCACTTTCAGGAGCGATGAGGGCTTCACAGGCCAGATGAATTGGCATCGGGGGCCGCACCTGGCCCCCGGGCCTTAGTGACTGGCTCCCTAAACCACATGATCGACCCACGGCCCAAAAAGTTTGGGCAACCCTGGCTCAGATGGATAACAGCTTCCAGGTATCACAGAGCTATTCTTCAGGGAGAATGAAAGAGATGTACAAACGTATGTACGTTTATCTATTAGGTTCCTCTTTTTACGAGGGCCATTTCAGTAACCCACTGAGGCATATCACCAATTCTCCAAAGAACACAAAGAACAAACAGTCCTCATAAATATGCAAAGTTACAGCAACACACGAAGCTTTTCTGCTACCAACAAAATAGCATCTGAAATGCCAGAGGAAATTTTTTGTAAGTGTTACAAGGCAGATTCTCATGAATAACAATAAATGATAGTGTGTCATGAAGTCAAGTCTGACTTATCGCAATCCATCCCAGGGTTCTCTAGGTGAAGAATACTCAAGTTTAATGTTCTCTTCTTCTGGGGTCTTCCCAGAACTGTACATATTCTCCCCCCCCCATGCTACATAGGTTGGCTCTTATCCCAGGAAACACAGCGGGGAATCAAACTGCCAACCTCTGGCTTAGCAGAAAGATACAGTGGTACCTCAAGTTACAAATTCAACGCGTTCCAAGGCATTTTTCATGTTGTGAAAAATTTGTAACTCGAATTTCCCATAGGAATGCATTGGGAACCGAAATCATAACTTGAAATATGCTTTCCCATAGGAATGCATTGAAAACCAATTAATTTGTTCTGGAAACGTTCGGAACTTGAGCCATTATTTTCAACTGATTTCCATTCACATTGTGAAAATTTTGTAACTCGAACCATTTGAAACCCGAGGTACCACTTGTATCTAAATGAAGCCTAAATCCCACAAACAAGCCTTTGTTTCAATGTGATGTGGTTTTGGACCCCCAACTCGCCTTGTGCCATGAGCAGCACGCACAACTGGAACTGAAGTCCTGAAGGGTGGCAGGTTGGGGGAAATCTGACCTAAACCATTCCTGTTCTTCTACCACCCATTTGACTAAAGTCAGGGTAGCTGGAGGATACAAAAAAATAATAATTCTCCTATTTAATGTTGTCTTCAAATGTTCAGTAGCAGTGCCAACGCATTTCATGACGCTCATGGAAAAGAAGCCAAACCAGACAGATCCATTCAGAAAACAGTCTCCATTAATTCTGTAGGATTTTACTCCCACGTGGCTTAATAAGGCAACATTTTCACATTAATTAGCCAGGATTCAAAACCAATCATGCAGTGAGCACATGGTAAAATCCACATGGGGTTAATTTCCTCGCAATTCACCCTGGCAAATGTAGACGAGGACTAGCAAATCTCTTTATCATTTGACAAGCCAGAATGGCTTTTTGAGGAGGAGCGCCAGCAGTGATGTTCTAAAACAGTGATGGCGAACCTTGGCACTCCAGGTGTTCTGGGACTTCAATTCCCAGAAGCCCTGATCAGCAGGAGTGCTGACTTGGGCTTCTGGGAATTGAAGTCCAAGAACACCTGGAGTGCCAAGGTTCACCATCACTGTTCTAGAAGTTGAGCTGTTGAGGTGGAGTTTTGAGCTTGATAGACATGATGGGTGTGGATCCTGAAATAGACCCCTAGAGTGCAGTGGATAAAAGAAGTGAAGCGAAACAGACTCGAATTCAGCACCTCGGATAGATCCTGACTGCAGAGGACTTGGTATGGATATAGCTTATAGCCCATCTCCAGCCACTCTTGCCAAGAAGTTGCTGTTTGGTCACACAGATGAGTCTGACTCTTTGCGACCCCATGGATCACCGCACTCCAGGCTACTTTGTCTCCCCCCCCCCCACTTCTTTGGAGTCTGTCTGGATCCATGCCCACAGCATCAATAATGTTGTCTAACTATCTCAACCTCTGCCACCCCTTCTCCTTTTGCCTTTCATCTTTCCTAGCACCAGGACCTTCTCTAGTGAGTCCTTGCTTCTCATTTGGTGACCAAAGTACTTGAGCTTCAGCTTCAGTATTTGTCCTTCCAAAGAGCAGTCAGGGTTGATTTCCTTTAAGATCAACTGACCTACACCCACTGCATCAATGATTTATTTATTTATTTATTTATTTATTTATTTATTACTTCAAATTTATATTGCCGCCCACTTGCCGTGGCGACTCAAGGCGGCTTACATACAATACATTACATTACATTATAATAGAATATGTTGGGGTGGGCACAGGGGGAGGGGCGGCAAGGTCCTCATCCTGCCCTGGCTTCTTCCCCCCCTGGCAGTTGGTGTAGGCACAGGGGGAGGGGCGGCAAGGTCATCATCCTGCCCTGGCTTCTTCCTCCCCTGGCAGTTGGTATAGGCACAGGGGGAGGGGCGGCAAGGTCCTCATCCCACCCCGGCTTCTTCTTCCCCTGGCAGTTGGCAGTTGCCATGCATTCCCCTCATCCTCTGCCGCCCTCTTCTTCTTTTGCCTTTGATATTTCTCAGCATCAAGGCCTTCTCAAGTCAGTCCTCTCATCTCTTCTGTTGACCAAAGTACTTGAGCTTCAGCTTCAGTATTTGTCCATCCAAAGAGCAGTCAGGGTTGATTTGCTTTAAGATCGACTGATTTGATCTCCTTGCAGTCCAGGGGACTCTCAAAAGCCTTCTCCAGCACCACAGTTCAAAGGAGTCTATTCTTCTAAGCTCAGCCTTATGGTCCAGCTCTCACTGCATATATTGCTACTGGGAAGATCATCGCTTCAGCAATGCAGACTTTTGATAGCAGGGTGATGTCTCTACTTTTTACTATGTGCCAAGGTATGCCTCCCATGGAGTAAGCATCTTTTCATCTTATTTCATGGCTGCAGTTAAGCATCTGAAGGACGCATGATAATGGGCTGAAACTACAAGAAGGCAGATATAGGCTGAAGATTAGGAAAAACCTCTTATCAGTCAGAGCTGTACGACAGCAGAACCAATTGTCTTGAGAGGGTGGTGAGCACTCCAACACTGGAAGCATTCAAGAGAGCATTGGGTAACTATCATATCTGATTTGATTTGGATTCCTGCATTGGGCAGGGGATGGGACTCAATGGCCCTCCCAACACAGTTATCCTGTGATTCTAGAATCTGCAGTGATCCATGATCCCAAGAAAGTTTGCATCTGAGCAGATGCAAACACAAAAAGGGGACTCAGCACGACATCAATATGATGATGTGGGCCTCAGTGGTTAAGAAGCTCACCTTGTTAGCTGGAAGGACAGCAAGTCGGCAGTTCGAGACCCGGGTACTGCACGATGGATTGAGCACCCATCTCTGTCCCAGCTCTTGTGGACCTGAAAGGAACCTCGTTTGGGCATCCTTTGAGCAGAGTTTCTCCTGCAAAAAAATCCTTTCAACCCAGAATAATTTCTGACACGAATAGGATGACCAAATGCTCAGACTCATATGTGTCTCCTGGCTTCTGTGTCCTTTCCCCCTTATGGGTCAATCCCGCGTGAGCCAGGCTTCAACAATAAAGCAGCAGAGCCTTAGGTAATAAAATTGCTAGTTTGCAGCTCAGCCACTACAGCTCACTACAGTCATAGTTCTTTTCTTCTTTTTTCTGAAAGCATGTAATAGTCAAGATCATTTTTACTTTAGAAATAATGCTCTCTTTTTTTTTAACTTTAAATTTTTTTTAAAAAAAAATTGTTTCCAAGCTTTTGTGTGGTACAATTCTTTCTCCTCCCAAAAGCAGAGCTCTGTCATATCTGGAAGCTTGCATCTCTCTAAGCCAGCTCTTTTCTACAACGAAACAGTACCAATGGGACAAGGAAATGTGAGCCAGAGAATAAGACTCCAGTTCATGTCTGATGTTGATGATAATACACTGTTTAAGTAATTAAAAATACAAAATTGTACCCCATCCCAAATTATTTTGCTGGTTTTTAAGTCACAGTTGGGCACTATTTCTCCCCTTTCACCCTCCTTTTCCCACATCAGGAATGCAGAAGTTATAAAGCATGAAACATTTAGAATTTGGCAAAGTTACTTTTTTTTCAGACTTGCAGAACACTCCAATCAACATTGGCAGTTGACCGTACAAAGGTTTTATGGGAACTGTTATCCCGAAAAGGAACTTTGGAAGGGTTTAGGAACTGTGATTGATGCAAGAAGAAAAAAAAGAAATGTGAATTGTGCTCTTTACAAGTTATAACTACATTTGCCTTCATGAATCCATCTGGTCCAGGAAATAAAACAGGTAGGGAACGATTGACCCTTCAGATCTTTTTGGATGCTTAGACTCCAAATAGCAAATCAGGATGATCAAGAATGCCAAGACAGGCAGTAGTTGCAGTTTGAGATCTGAGTGCTGCTTGATGTACTGAGATCCCATAGACACTGTCCCAGCTCCTGCCAACCTAGCAATTTGAAAGTAAGACATTGCAAGCAGATGAATAGGTACCACTTCAGTAGGAAAGGTAACCATATCTAGTCATACCTGCAACATAACCATGGAAACGCCTGCAGATGCAGACACCACTGGTTCTTTGGCTGTAAATGGAGCTGAGCACAACCCCCCTAGCATAGCAAGGGGGAGCTTTATTTTATCTTAGGTAAATGTCACCTTGCTCAAAAGCCAGTCACATCCAACTCTAGGGTTCAGTGCTCATCTCTGTTTATAGCCAAAAGGCCAGTGCTGTCTGCATCTGCAGATGTTTCCGTGGACATGTGGCAGGCATGCTCCAACACCAGAGTGCACAGAACGCTGTTTACCTTCCCACCAAAGTGGTACCTATTTATCTACTTGCAATTCCTTGCTTTCAAACTGCTAGGTTGACAGGAGCTGGGACATTGGTGGGAGCTCACTCTGTCGTGCAGTACCTGGGAATCAAACTCCAACCTCCCAGCCAGCGAGTTCAGTATCTTAATCACTTGAGCAGTCCCTTTATCTTACATGCATATTTCTCTCAGGCCAGTGCTTCTGGAAATCAAATCAGCTATTAAATCTCTTCCCTGAAATTTTAATTGTTTTTTTTTAAATAGAACATGTGATAAAATAAACAGCAATGGGAAAAGTTCAACAGTTCCCAATAAAAGTCTTTTCCTCAGTAACAACTTATTTTCCCAAAGCTTGCTGGAATAGAAAGGTCTGTGTCTGCCATTAGGAAGACAGCCCGGCCACCTTGCAAAGGTAACCCTTGCTTGAAAGCCAGTCGGATCCAACTCTAGGGTTCAGTGCTCATCTCTGTTTCATAGCCAAAGAGGCAGCGCTGTCTGCTTCTGCACATGTTTCCATGGTCATGTGGCAGGCATGACTAGACACCGGAGTGTACGGAACACTGTTTACCTTCCCACCGAAGTTTGTCTCTCTTTATCTTCTTGCTTTAAAACTGCTAGGTTGGCAAAATGGCTTCAACCATACCTGCCCCACTGCATGAATTGCTAGTGGGTGAGGGAATGCTTGTGTAAATTCTGTGCATTGAGCAGATCTACATTTTGTCAAGACCTATCAGTTGGATTCAGGCCAGTGAACGCAACAAACATTGATGCTGCAGAAGGAACTTGTCAGGGAGGTGTGTCTGGCTGCATCTCCTTGTTGATCTCCACGAAACGTCTGTCTTTGCATCATCTGTGAAAATGCCTCTGAATAGCTGGGAACGGAAGACTCCGGTGCCTGGATGCAGAGCAAGGAACTAGCAGTAACCTTGCCTGACACCCACTTCCCAAGTCTGCGTGCCAGGAAGCACATTACTTTGGCCTGGGCAGAGGGCTGGTTGATCATCTGGAGGAGGGGGAGGGCTCTAGACTGACGACAGCATGCCTGCGCACTCCTGCTGTGAAGGCAGAGACCATGCTTGATTCAAAAGCTCCCCATATGCGCAGTGCATTCATCAGCGACAGAAATCCAAGCAGTTAAAGCACAACTAGGAGAGGCCCACTGAATCAATAGGCGCTACATAGGTCTTGACTCACTAAATCCCCCAACAAGAAAGAGTGCCCACTGGGGGGGGGGGAGACACACACTCACAATTGGATTTTAGATGCTGTGTGACCATCTGATACATGACAAGTTCATATAAATATGGGGTTATTTATTTATTTATTTATTTATTTAGATTTATTATCCCGCCCCAATCAGGAGAACCTGACTCTAGGCGGCTTACAGAAAATTCATAAATTAAAACCTTGAGGTTCAAAATTACTTAAAAATCAATTTATAAAGAATTAAACCATGAATTTACAAAGACCTAAAAGATTTAAAAAGGTTAAAAAGTTTAAAAAGATTTAAAAAGTTTAAAAGAGGAAGGGAGGGGTGGCTGTCCCGTCAGATCAGCCACCCAACATGGGACCCCATATTCCTGGAGCCCCACATCTGCCCTGCCAACCAGGTTTTTAGGCCCTTCCAAAAG